>WAAB01018921.1:25218-106899 GCA_013389865.1 Piaya cayana
AGGAAAGGAAAGGAAAGGAAAGGAAAGGAAAGGAAAGGAAACCCATCTGGTGCTGGGGCTTCCAGTTAGGATAATGTGAGGGATAAAGGAATGGAGGACACTAGCGCTTAGTTGATCATCAGGTCCTAATGTGGAGGAAGAGCAGATAGGAAAGCAAGAGGCCATGGCACCTGCATCCAAAGGCAATTTACAGAGCAGGGAAACACAGGCATGCATCTGAGAACAGAAGAAAAGGAACAACACAGCCAACAGACAGGCTAAGGCAGCAGCATAGCATACTGCTGTCAAGTGACACAGAACTAGTAATAAAATTATTTGTAAATGCATCAAAAAGGAGAGAATGGCAAAAGGAAAATGCTGGCTAATAGCAGGAAAGAGAACATCTGGTGAAGACTGAAATGTTCAGAGCCATTTGGTTCAATCTTCACAAAAGTTAATTTTAACCATATTATTAATTAATTAATTTTATAGCAGAAACAGGAGTACAAGTGAACAGAGGGGAAAGTAATATTAAGACAGAATAACCAGGTGTGGGTAGGTTTGAAATTCACCTTGGGGTGTTTAAGCACCTCTGTGAGCCACAAGATCTCCAGCTGCACAGGTGGATGTGCTGTGTTCCCAGGGAACCAAGGAGGACAAACACTCATTTCTCAAGCACAGGCAAAATTTCAATGTTTATTTTCTCATATTGACATTAATAAAAAAGTGAAATTTTCAGACTCTAGAACATATACCACATGAGATTCTAGTAATTTTAAGATATGCAAGATCAAATTTAACAACCTGCTTTACTTTCCTAGTTTTCAGCATTTAAAAAGCCATTTCTAAGCACCTACTTTAAAAAATAATGCAAATAAGTAACGCTATTGCAGAAGAGTCTCATGAAATATTTCTGTGTTTATAAGAACTTTTAAATCAATATAGTCTGTATTGTTTTCTAATTTCCTACAACAAATGCATTATTTCATGGGCATGTTTTTTTGCTAAAGGTATTTTTTCATTCTAAAGATATTTATTCAGCCAGTTGATCATATCCTTTCTTCCTTCCTCAATATAAGGTTTATCTTGAGGACTGATGTCTTCTCTTTTACGATGTACAAACCCATGCGTCTGTCCAGGGTAAATTTTAACTTCATAGTGAACTTTACAGTCTTGTTTTAGCTTCTGCTCCAGTTGGGTGACCTGTAACACAGAGAGTTCCATATTGGCTGAGTACAGAGTTAATGTGTTATGTATTTACAGTCCTCAAGTTGCCCTGTTTTTCACTTCTCTGGGAGGCAGTCTCTGTGTCCTTGTCATCATTCTCTCCAGTAATTTTATACCCAAATGCACTTCTGTTACAACACTTTTTTTATTTAACTAGGCTTTTTTCTCCAGTAAAATAACAGCATGTGACTGTATAAAACTGCAAAAAAGGTATGTGAGCTACAGTGATGGTACCTGTAAAGGTAAAAAAAAATACCTATTGCAGTGTCATGAGAAGGTTAGCATGTAGACATAGCTGTACAAATTACTGTTGATGGACCCCATAGAAAACATATGGGGCAAGATTTTGAATCAATTTGAAATTGGAGGAGTTAGAGACACAGATATAAAATTGGCAGTTCAAAGCTACTGATGCTTTTGGCAGGAAAATAAAAGCCAACACCACTCAATGGAAGCATGTTTGTCTCTTTGGTCTCCTTGGTAGATGCTCCCCAAGAGCTGTTGACAAGTGTGACAGAAAGAAGCAGCTCTGGAAGACCCGGGGAAGGAAAAGGATAGCCACAGAATTTTTTCATTATCCTGCAACTAATGATTCCACTGTAACAGGTGGGGACTTTCTGCTGATTTTTTGTACTATCAATCAGCATGATTAAAGAGGGCATCCTATCTTAAACTTGACAGAAGTCTTCCTTTGACTGCCATTATGGATTCTTGTCCCTTTCCTCCTAGGAATTCCCTTGTTTAAATCATCCATATTGTGTAACAGAAATTGAAACATTTTTTGGTGTCATTGTAAAACTTCTTGGTCTGGGGATACACAACATAACTTTGTGCAGAATTATTGTAAGAGTTAGTGAAACAGGAAGAAAAGTAATATTCTAGTTTCTCTTAATTAAATACCAAATTACAGAACAAGCATGAAAAACATAAAAAACCCTAAATATCACTGACAGGAAACCCACCTGCTCCAAGGGTATGACCTCATCCTTTTCAGCAAAAATGAAAAAGGTGGGGTGAAGCAAACTGCATTTGTTCTCCATGAACTTGATCACTCCTAGGGAAGTGAGAGGTGTATAAAATAAGCCATGCTAATTTAAGTGGTTAAGTTACTACTAACACTATACAGTCAAAATAAGACATTATGATCAGATAGACCTCATCATCTTGTAATAAAATTAACACATTTTACTTAAAAGTCTCTTTTGTTATGAAAATTTCCTGTATTCTGGGATGTCATTAAAGACAGAAAGACCAGCTCTGTCCAAAAAACATCAGGGAAGTCATATTTTTTGCCCTATTTTGTTTACTCTTTGGGCATGTGCTTCCGACCACTGTCAGAGACACCATTCTGTGAACGATGGACACTTCAGAGCTTCTAGCCTCTAGTCTGCTATAGCCATTTTTCAGATAATTCTAAATATTTATCATTCCAGATATGTGGCTAGGATTCAGTGTACATATATTTATACTGGTACAAATTCCTAATAGATTTATACTGTAATTTTGACTATTCAAATATATTTAAATTTAAATATCAGTAAACGTAACTAGCTACCACCCTGGCCACTCTTCATAATTGGAATTTTTAGAAGAGAAAATAAAAAATTAACTGGTAGCACTGATGAATTGACCTAACTGATAAGCAAGTCATGCAACAATACTGCCCCCATCAAATTTCTGGGAACATATTTTCAACTTCCTTTCACCTCAAATGATTATAAATTGCTCTGTGTTATATGGAAGTACAGAGAGTTATAATAAACATATTAGAAGTCACATAAATGCATTAAGAATTGGAAAGGAAGAGTACAAGGGTTAAAACAGAGTTTAAAAAAAAAAAGGTTCATATTAGTAAGGAGGGATCCCTATCAGCAGTAACATTGAAGAATTAGGGGTTCATGTTTCATGTTATGCAGCCTATGCAGACCCCAGCACAGAAGACTAATTGGTAAAAGGCTCAGGACTAAGAGCAAGGTCACAGAAAGACTGTAGTGAATCACTAGTGTCATGTTTTTCCTGTTGGCCCAACAGGGGAATGGAGCACAGATGTGTCAGAAAGTTTCTCCAAGCAATGAAAACCAGACAATGGGCAGCAACCTGTCCTAAGGCTTATGCAGACTGAGGTAAGCAAGACACTAAGGCAAAGATCCACCTCATAGTAACTGCTGGTTCCTAAAAAATATAAAAAATACGTCCAGAAACCATTTTGTCATCACCAGCCAAGAGGAACCTGAGCCATAGTTCGGCCTTGGCACTTGTTGTCCTTCGTATGCTACATTGCACAGAAGCAATCCTGGCTGTGCTGTTTGAATACATGCATGTTGCTGGTTATGATTATCACAGCGCAAGAACATGAGTGTGTGAAATTGAATTGCTCGAAGATTTTATATAATAGAATCACCTTAAGTTGCTTATAAGTTGCCTTATATTTTGTTACAGTAATACTCCTACAGTATAAGTTCCTGCTCCAGTCGTGTCTGTTCACAACATGGCAGGCTTTTGAAACTTACCATAGAGGGACACCCCCGTTTTTAAATGAGGGTTTTTCAGCATCAGATGTTGTACTGCCGCTCCACCCCAGCAAAACCCAATGACACCAATCTTCTTTGCACCATACTGTTCCCTTAGATGCTTCAGGACAACATCAACTTCTCTGAGGAGTGGAAATGGAAGTAAATTAAGGCTCTAGGTCCATTTCCTGGCCTCCAAAGTAGCTGCTGCTCAGAGACTGGCTGGGCATCAGTCTGCTACGGGAGGTGGTTAATGCCTGTATTTTCTTCACGCATGTTTTTTCTCTTTCCTTCATTTATCAAGCTGTCTTTATCTCAACCCACAAGTTTTCTTGCTTTTGTTCCTCCTGTTCTCTCCCCTGTTCCCCTTGAGGACAGTGAGTAAACAGATGTATGTTTGCTTGGCTCCTGTCAACCCACAACATTATATTATTATTCATTTTTAAGATATAAGGGAAACTCCAGGGAGAAGACCAGTCTTCCTTGATCATCATGAAACGATCCCTAGCTGAAACCTATGGAAGTTGTGCCTGACTGCAAAGAACTTCAGGAATTGAATCAAACTGAAGTGGAAGGAGTGAGCTCTATCTTTTTTCCTTTGACAATTTTTATTTTTGAGTCATTAATCTTACTTCTACTGTCTGCATAGGTAGCTTTTATTCCTGTTCAAAACTCTCCTTTTCTCACAAGGACACCCCTCACATAAGCATGAGCTTGACTAATGAACTATGAGAAATTTCTGTTTCTGGACATCCAGCTCCATTTGACCCACTAATAGCTTAGCAGCTAATTCTACATCTTTACTGAGGGAAAAACTCCTCCTAAAGAAGGAAGCCCATTCACTGGACAAGGAAGAACAATTGTACCTGTCTATTTTGTGAGCTTCTCGAGTTTTCAGCCAATCATCGAAAGTTGCCCAGTCATTAGAAAGTTTCCAAGCTTCTTGTCCCACAAAAAAATCTGGGCAGATGGCTCTGCAAGAAAAAAGAAAACATTTTATGCCCATTAAATAATACTGAGAAAGGATTAAATGGAAACCTGTGTATGCTATACAATAAACAAATTTGTTGAATACACAGACTTTAATCTTGTTAAAGAAACCTTCAAATCTATGAGAAGAAATCCTCACTGTTTATTCTACAGCTAATAAGAAAGCTTAGTAAAACTTTCAGATATATTTTACCCTGTTAAAACCCATTAATTATTTTGACAAATTGTTAACCAAAATTGAAAATTGTTAGCCGCTTCCTAGCTAATTTAAAAAAAATCCCTACAGTTTTCAGGGTACGTACATTTGGGCAAGAAGGAATGCTAGCCCAGTCATACAGCAAAGAGGATACAAAATATGCTTTTCTTGTATTTGAAAACTTTTTATTTTCTTTGGCACAAGGCACCTTAGGTACAGGGTACCTTTATGAAATGACTTTCAGGAATTTTTACCATAACAGTGAAGCTGCACAGATGCTATGTTGGGAGGGAGGGAGCAGGCAGCCTTGGGACAGAGGCACTCCTATAACTCAGTGAAAGATAAAGAATAAGATTTTTCTCCATTTCCTTTCTTTTCTTTTGTGTTTGCCTACTATTCCTGTATGGCAGTACTACTCAACTATGTTAGACCTCTGACACTGTTTTAACTAACAGGAAACTCTTTAGACAAACCTGTAAATTAAGTCTATTTAATTATTCCTGTCTGTATGGTTTATATAAAAAAATAAAATAATTCAATGATCTTTCTTATTAAAAAGACACATTGAAAACTGTATTAATACTTACATGTACCCATTAGTTGTTAGCATATCAGTGATGTATCTGGTGTTTGGGAGTTGCCATCCAAATATATCATGAATCACAATCACAGCTTTGTCTGTACTGGCAGGTGGTTTGCAAACATACGCCTTGATATGTTCAACTTGCACCTCCTGCCCACGTCCTCCATAGTCAAAACGGTCTCCAATATCACATGGGCAGGGCCTCGATTCATTAGCCATCTGTGATACTAAAGAATAAAACATTCAATTTTGATTACCACAACATATCATGCGGAAAAAGATCCAAATGCAGCAGTATCACAGACTGACGAGTTTTTTAATCCTTACAGTAATGTTGTGAACATATCAATTACTGTTAGATGTAAATGCAACATTAGTCAATAAGCCCATTGGGTTCTTTTTTTATTAATTATAATCTTGTTAGTGCAGCTTGTGTTAAGAACACTTCAGTGGGAACCTGGTACATAACTAGGACATCTATACCCTGCAGGGAGTAATGTTATGACCAAACAGTCAGGTAACCATCACAAATTATTTAAATAGTGATGAAGCCAGTTCTTTCACTCTTCATCATGTGTATGTCCTTGTCAGGAATGTATAACTTTCTTTAGTATAAACTGGAAAGGCTTAATGCAGGACTTAACATTTTGAAGGAAAAAAAAAAACAGCAAAAACAGAGTTACCTTATAGAAACGTAGAATTACACTGGATTAAATGTGATATTTTCCTCCAGAGACTTAAAATATTCCATAGACGACTTTTTCAGTGCCAAAAAAAATCCTTTTTCTAGATTAGTTTTAGCCTCAAGTGTTGGAGACTTTTCAAGGCAGATACTTAAGGAAGGTGTCAAGTAAAAGATAGTAGGGAAAGCCAGAGTATAAAATCATATTTAATATTAAATAAACAAGAAATGCATTCCAATTCCAAGAAAGGAGAAAAGAAAACAGAACATAAGGAAAAATTCCAGAACTTGAGCCAAATGTTTTATCAAGAAGGTAACGGTTGGGTATGGTTAATGTTTTATAAATTATTGCTTAAATTAAAGTAAGCAATTCACAAAGGTTAAAGAATGCCAGCAGAATCTAACACAGACTTATGTAGCTCCTCAGTCTCAAGAAAATTACTTTATGCCATTGACCTTAGGTTAACCATCTGGGTGAATGGATTTCATGTTGCTGCAAAATGACCAAAATAACTTAACTAGATACACATAGAACACCTCCAAATTATTAAGGAACATGAAAAGGATTTAGATGAAGCTTTACCTAAACTCTCTACAGATAAATTGTGTGTATTGATAACTAATTTTCCATTCACAATTTCCTTTCAATTAGGCAAAAATCACAAAATATAACAAAACCAGCAATCGAATAGTAAAGAAACTTATATTTCAGAACCACAAAAACAATGCCCTTAACAATCAGTATATCCTTAAAGCTTTAATTGCAACGATTACACATCATCTGACAAAATGTAAAGGAGCACATTAAATATGATGTATTTCAATATGCAGGCACAGCAGCTGAGGAAAAGAGGTCTAGGCACAAGCCTGTGAGGGGACGTGTTGGCTTGTGTGGTTTATAAGCCATATAGACTTGTAAGCTCTGTAGCATAGTCAAAACATTTTGGTGTTTCTTCATTTGCCTTCATAAACACTACACGCAAATAGTATCTTATTCCACTTCTGAGATGCTACCGAAATACTGGTTAAAAATTAATCCTTCTCCCTTATATCCAACAAAGCTATTCTTATAGGAAGATTAGGAAACCCACAGCCTTTGTTTCCCACCAACCCAGCCTGCAAGCACTCAAGCATTTAAAGAAGAAACAATAGCTTCAACTTTCAGAAACTCGAATCTACAACCATTTAAATATAAAGATATTACTGCAGTGCTCTTTCATTTCCAACAGTCTCCCGAGTTCCCCTCCTGAGGGGTCTTCCTCACCTCAGGAAGTAAATTAAAATGTTTCTGAACCCTTATCGCAGATAATTAGGGTAGAATGTAGCACCCTGATGGAAATTAAATGAGCATGCACTCTTTGAAAACGTATGAAGATAAAATGAAAGTCCCCTAAATGTGCTGAGTCAGACCTCAGCATGCACTTGTTTCACATTCATCAGGAGGAAAAGCCGTGGAAGTTTAAAAAAAAACAAAAGCAAAACAAAACACATACCTGTAGCACAGCAAGTGAGCACGATAGTAGGGGCAAGTCACAAGGGCTCAGCGTGGATAGCTACCACTGAATGTAATTCCAAAAGAAAGTGCAAACTCATGAAATGAAAGCAGTCAGCACAAGGATCAGGTTTCCTTAAATAAGAGTTATGAAAGTTCCTGGCTTTATCTTTGCGTATCGCAGAGTCACAAAGTTAAAAGTTCACTCTTTTTAAAGCTGTTTATTTTATTGCTACAGTACACAGGCTGTGCTACCGTGAGGAATACTGTGACAGCAGAGTACTAAACCTTCTTTTTAACTTACACAGAACGCTTTTAAGCATTGGAGGTCATTCCTTTTCAGCTTAAGAAACATGTTGACTTAGCTAAGCAATCCATTTAGATAACACTTTTTTTTTAAAAAAGGGCATTCCTTCATCACCTTTAAAGTTTGTGTTGGCATTATTATTTCTTCAGATTATTAATAATAGAGAAATCTGAAGTCATCTGTGGGGTGAGTTAATGATGTAGAGACATGGTTTTAGAGCTCTGTACAAGATAGAGTATATACAGTGTAGAAAAAATATTTTCTCTTTCAGAATGAAAATGAAGAATGTGTAAAAATGTAACAATTTTGTAGATCATTGTACCTATTGTAATAAGAAATGTTTGAAATATTCATACATTTCTATCATGTCACAAGACATTTTATACACTTCTTTTCCATTTGGATTAAAATGACTGCCTGATCATTGTATCCCTCCTATTCTTCTGATTTTATTTTTATTGGATTATTAGGATTATTCTTTAAAGAGCTTTACCTAAACATATTAGCATTCAAAATTTCCTGCTTCCTTAGATGCACATCTAAAAGGTAACATTAAATGCAGTTAGTCTACCATGCATTTCCTAGGGAAAGTGATCATGCTCACAGTTTAGTCCTAATAGATAAGCTGTTTTCCTATATTCTAAATAACTTTGGTAATGCTTTTTATTTACAATGCCTAAAATAAAGTCAAAAGAATGAAAAGGGCCTGCCAAAGAATTCCAGAGTGAAGTCATAATGTTCAAAACCCAACCCTTTTGTTTTGGTATTGGTTTTTTGGCTTTTCTTGTTTGTGTGTTACAAACAACAAATTATACCACACAGGAAGCTTAGATACTCCATAGCAACTACAAAGAACTATATTAAAATAAATGCAAGAAAAAATTGGCTGTTTAAATCATTCCTAGAAACAGAGAATGACAACAATTCTTACAGGACCTTCTTCCTCTGGAGTTGCTTAACCACATTTCCACTCCTTTAGTTCCCTTGTGGCTCTGGAAATTTTCTTTATACATAATACTAGTTCCTATTATTTTAAAATTAATACGAAGTGTTTGAAATTAAAGGGCTTCTTATTTGATTTCCTATTGTTCCCATATTACTTCCTAGGCAATTTGTGTAGTCTTTTACTTAGAAGTCAAAACTTAACTCAACACATTCGTGACCTCTGTACATGCAGTTGGTTGCACTTTGTACTGTAAACACACCCCTCTTTTGGATCTCAAATTTCCAGCTCTTCCTCAGTGACTTACAGTTTATTGTGGAGGTTTAGTTGTACTTGTTGTAACTCGTAGCTCTGCTTTAACTTCAAACAAATGCTGCATCTGAGGGTTTTTTCCTTATACTTAGTCACAGTGTTGGTGTTACAGCACACATCCCATTTCAGTATTCATGAATGACTGCTGTTCTATAAATGTGTGACCTGATTATCCTCTTCAGCACTAGTGAACCTTCTAATGCTAATGGAACTCCATTAGTCTGGGGTTATCCAGGTTTAACATTGGGGTAATTAAGGTATGATAAACTTCCAGATCTCTACTTTCTTCTCCTGCTAAAAATATGTTATGAAAGTTGCATCACCCAGGTAATAGCTGGATTAATACATTACATGTAGATGGTATCATATGAAAATAAACAATCAGCAGTCATGGATCAGAAGATCTGCCCATGGGAAAGATGGAGGGCCACTAGAAGCATGTAAAGCAGAAATGAAAGAAGATTGAGGTTATTAGCATACCTGATGAAGGGGAATGAAGTCATCTTTTTCAGAAAAAAAATGATAAATGTAGGGTTCAGAGATTGGATATATCATCAGAATCCTTGATTACTCCTAGAAATCATTAAAGTAACAAAAAAACTTTTTCAATTAACTTTTAAGGTAAATCAAGACTCTGCTTCTGCAGTGAGAAGTTTTTATGTCTCAAACAACGCATAACCATAAATACCAGCTTTACTTTCAAGCTACTCTAACCACAGCTTCCAGAAAAATGTCTCAAGAGACAGACTGAATATCTGAATTAATAAGACCTGAAGGTGCCTTGTGTGCATATAACCTGGAGTTCTTTTGAACTGACTGGGAATGTCAATGCCTTCTAAGGAGTCCAAAATTTACATCCTGAGAATGTTAGCAAAGAGCAGTTTAACTATACTAGCTTCTTGTGCAGAACATAAAATGAAGGCTGGTTTTAAAATAAACACAATCTATCTTTACAGAGTAGCTAGATCAAAAACAACACTTCTTACTCCTAGGTGAAGTTCTAACTCTGCAGCATTCAGAGCAGTTGTAAACAGGAAAAGGGTGCTAAGTTGGGAAGGTGATCAAAAGACTACATATATATCTGCCCAGACCCAAAATAAAGGCAGGGCTGCTATAACCCATTCTGGAACTAGGAACAAATATTCGCACCACCAACTTCATTGCACAATATCCTTCCTACTCCACTGAAAATATCTCTCTCAATCAGCTGACAGCCTGATTCGAAGAAATAAAGCTAGATCAAATAATTAAGTTACAAAATATGCATGTATACCTGCCTGATTTACATCCCTGTACCTACCTACCATAGAGAGATACACCAGCATTTAATTCCAGGTGTGTCATCATCAGGTGACATACAGTAATACCACCCCAGCAAAAAACAGCCACCCCTAATTTCTTTGCATCACACTGTTCCAATAGATATCTCAGGACAGCATCAACTTCTCTAGACCATATAATCAAATGCAAATTAAGCACCTATAATAAAATTGCTATTTGAAAATACGAAAAGAAAAAATAGAGATGCATGTAAGTGACCCCATATCACGCTGCTGCTATGTTTTCTTTCACGAACATTGAATAAATCATTATGTCAGACAAATATCAGGGGCTGCTAGTTTGAAATCATCTTAAGAGGGAAAAAAAGAACTGAATGAAATTAAATAAAAATGCAACATGAATAATGTACATTGAAGGAAACCTAAGGGAACAGAAACTACAAGACTGATTAAACACCTTCCTAAGAGTGTTAAAAGCTTAAAACTCTCTGAGAAGTTGGATGAATTTTTGCTTTATAATTGTAGATAGAAAATCTAGAGAATAGTAAACAGTAAAAATGCTGACAATAGTTGTAGGTTATTGTCTAAGGCATTTGTTGCAGGGAAGTCAATGGAACAAACTTGCTAGATGTTTTCAGAATTTACAGTGTAGCTTGAACTATAGGTGTTGTATTCTGAAAACAGCCATTTGCCCCAGGAGCAGTTGTCACCAGGCAGAGGCAGTAAAGACTAAGTATTGCTGGGAGAGAGGTAGCAGTTGAGTCTTTTATATCACCCAAGACTGTTTTCTGCCCCAGTTCCTCGCTCCCTGGGGCATGCAATCTGTATACATTGTCAGTACATGCCTCACAAATACCAGGTTATCCACCAGCACACAAACACGCACAGAAACAAATTAAGTGCCAAAAAATTCTTTCTTCATTGGAAATACGTGAATTGTCTGTAAGAACTGCCAGCGCCCAACCCTTCCTTCTCATTGCTACAGAGATGGGATAGATTCCAAACTAAAAAGTTTCCACAACGGCTGACCCCTCTGAGACAGGAGGTCTCTGGAAATGATTCAGCTATGTCTCCAATAGTCGTCTCACCAAATATCTAAGTCCAGCAGCCTTCAGTGTAGCTACTCCTGGCAGTCCAAGAAAGATACTTGGTCTCCCAGGTAGCTAATTAGTTTGGTCTCTAATTAGTCTAAACCCTTCTCATTATATTGTCTTGCCAACAGCTTCCTTCTGTGTTATTAAAGGAGCAGAGCACCTCTGCTAGTGACAGGTGTTGATAAATGTTCAGGCAGCGCTGCACACAGTAAGTGAGGACATGATCTCTTAGAGCGCAGGACTGAAACAACAGCTTTTACTTGCTAACACTAACAAGTTTAAATTAACCAACAGCCTAAATTCAAAGCTACATGGAAGCCGAGAGAGGTTGCAGATCACTGCCTGAGCTGTGTTCCTCCAGGAGTGTTTTACATGTCAAGGCACAAGCTTCTGTTTCTCAATAGTCCCTATTCACATTTCTTTACTGAGGACATGAGGGTCATTTATAAAACAAAAAGCCAAGTGGCTGCAGGGCATCACCCTACACCAGGATTTAGAGGCCAGAAGACTCTAGTCTGAGGCACAGAGAGGACAGCACCTTTGCTTGGCAAAGGACCTTGGCATCTTGTAGCAGCGTGAGTTCAATACCCCAAGAACATACCTGATCTATAAACAGTGGCAAAAGTCTTTTAATGAAGAACAGTAGTTGTCACTTGCCTATTACTTTAGCAGTTCCCACTAACATTCTCCTCTTTTCCAGTGTTTCATCTTGTTCGATTTTGAGTCAAACTTGAGTAACTGTAAGTGTCCTTCATAGTTTTCTCTCATTTTGTCTAGGACGTATGCAGTAACAAAAGAAATCCCGGGATACTGAAGAAATCAGTCCTCTCTCTCTTCAGAGGTGTTTTGTTTCTGCTGTGAGAAGACATGATAATTTGAACCACATGGTTTGCCTTTGAGGCAGAAGAAGAATCCCTTAAGCCACGGGATAGGTTCTCTCAGGAAGGAGCAAAACCAAGAGGTGCTGCAAACACTGCTACAGTTCAAGAAGACTTCAGTAAAGTCTGTTTCAAAATCTGCTAGAGAAATCTAAAATAGGTATTATAGACTCTGTTGCTAGAAGAATATTTTGAGTTAAGGAAACCAAAGGACATTCCAATATAAATGGGCTGATATGCATCCAGGAAATTTGAGTGACAGAGAAAACACCAACACTAAACACAATAGTCAACTATCCTAAAATGCAGGAGAAGGAATGCAGTTACACCAACAGCTGGACAGGACTGGAACCAACAGAATTTCTTCAGCAGTTGTGCCAGGGTAATATCTTTAGAAGCTAATGAAAATGTCCTCGGATCCAATACCTACGAGAGCATATAGTCTGTGCAGGCTTGTACCTTTCCCTTGGCCTTTGCTAAGACAAGTTTGACTCTAATGTTGTAGCAGCAAGCAGCCTTATTCTCCCACAGCTACATAGCTGTGCAATGTAACTAAAGTGCTAGCAGAGGACACTTGCCTCATGTTGTCCAAAGTCAGGAGCTTTTTTCCAAGGCAGTCAACATACTATGAGTTAAAATCACAGCAAACTCAGTCTTAAAAATTCTTTACAGTGAAAAGAAGAGGCTGCATACCACATCTGTATTCAGGACCCTGAACACATCCATTCCTCCCTCCAGCATTAGTTTGCTGCCAGGACTCAGGATCAGCCTAGAGATAGTGTAGCTGGGAGCTGCTCCATTTCCTCTAGTGACCGCAGGGAGAGTTTCACAGACAGCCTTGTGGGGCAGTCTTGGCAGGAGCTGGCAACTCATCCTTTCTTGAGCTCCTGCTGTGCTGCAGGCATGTCCATGAGTGACCATGGGTCCTGCTGTTCCATACCCTTGCCCAGATCATGAAACCACAGACCAACCTCCCAGTTTGGCCTTAGCTCTGCTGTATCACTATAGACCTGCTTGGTGATTACTGGACTGTATCTGACACTGGTTAATGTCTCTAGGTCTTCCCACCTCTTTTCTTCTTTCCATAGAACATCTTAAAGTACCACTTGTTACACCTGGTAAAACTCAAGATGAGAACTATGCTTTCTCACTGCTTGTGTCACTTGTCATTCTTAAACCATGCCTTTTGAGGCAGAGGAAGCAATTGAAATTCTAAGATATCATAATCAGATGACAAAACTCTTCACTAAGTCACTGCTGAGAGAGTTTTCCTGAGGCAAAATAAAAGGTCACTGATTCCATACACTTCTAAGGAGTCATTAAAAAAAGGTCACCTTCATTGTTGGATTATGTGCATCCAACCTCAAAGAAAAAAAAGCAGGGAGGGAGGGAGGAAAGGCAATATCTGACAGCAGCAAGCAAGGTGATATTCAGCTCCCTGGAACCTTATTTGATTATTTTCCTGGCATCCTGAGTTTTCAGCCAATTATTGAACTTGACCAGTCATCAGAAGGCTTCCAAGCTTCTCTTCCTGAAAAGATATTTGGGCAGATGGCTCTGAACTCACAGAAACACACATGCAAACAAATTAAAATGAAATGAATTAATCAAACACTAAGGGTTTTTTTTAGCTCTTCATAACATGAAAAGTTTCTATCCAGGCATAATTTTGTGTTGATTTCTTTTTCTTGAATAAGTAATGTGTTTAAGTACAATTGCTAACTACTATACAGAAATGCCTGTGAGCTTTAGAAAACACTTATAGTTATCTACATAGACTTTTCAATGACTAAACCACAAAATATAATTGGTGTTACAAATCTAGAAAATATATTTTTATCACTAGAATATTACCTCTTCTGAGCACCTAATTTAAAACTATATGAAGTAAAGCAATATATTATCTTGTAAAAGCTGATCAAACTAGGCCCTGATTACAACAGTTACAGATTTTGCTACAACATAATACCATTTAACATAAATCCATCATTAAAGGGTTCCATTTAAACAAAGACAATTACATAAAATAGCCATTTACTACAGAGCACATCATGGGTCTTACTTATGAGATAGAAAAAAAGAGAAAATCTCACCTGATGGACTGAGGTCAGCAAAGAACAAGTGAAGGGAAAACATGTGGGAAGGAAGGGAGGAGTGTTTTACTGCAGACATTTGTGTCTGGAAAATGGGAAGTACAATAGGGGTCCACTCAGTACTAAAGAGTTGCCACATCACAGGGGTGCCAAAATCCTGGCTCAGGATGACCTCATCTGACATGTGTCACATGGCCAGTAGCAGAGCTTTGATGGTGCAGTCAGTAGTGGATAACAGAGCATCCGTATGCAGAAGGAAACAAAAAGGAACCTTGGAAGTTCACCATCACTAGGTCACCCCTAGATGCTGTTGTGTGTTCTCCAAAGCCCATCCCACAGGGAAGCAATGGGATCCCTGGGAAACTGCTATTACCTTTCACTTAGCAAGTGCCTTTGGCTCTCTTCCTCCTCAGACACACAGTATGTATCTCAATGATCGCAATGAACTGACTGGACCAGTTTGGCCTCAAGCAGACCCAAGTATGCTGCAAGCATTTTCCTTTTCTTTCTTTTTTTTTACTGTGTTTGATTATTTCTGTGAAAAAAAAATCTTAGTGGTATCTACAGCATACTATGGGCAAAATTTCACAGCCCTTGAATAAGTACCAGTCAGAAAGGTTACATGTTGCTTTAAAAGTGAACCTTCCCAAGCCCATGCAGAAGAACAGGTTCTTTCCCACCCAAACTAGCCTGATAAGACACCACAAGCCATCAGTCTTAATGTGGTCTCTCAAATACAGCTCTCATTGCTCCTCATCCCACGCTGCACAAGGAAAAAATGCAGCTATTTTGCTCTCAACAAATATTGGCGCCATCAGGTCAGCAGCATCTTGAAGCCATCAGCCACTGCTGCCTGAAAACTCTCAGGTCTCCTCTTACCTAGAACAATGAAAACCCCACCCTTCTTCCCTTGACAACTGTGGTGTTAGCATTACAGGTGGAGGGAAAGAAAGTGTTGCAAAAAGAAATATGACATGGCATGAGTCATGAACAGAAACTACAGGAAGTATGTGAGTGTGGAGAAACACCAGTTCATCAGACACTGTGAATTTTTGACTGAGTGGACTTTTATTGTAATAAGGAAACACACTGTCATACTAGCAATCTTCTGGTATCCTGCAGAGCATGAAAGGGGTGCAACAAGTTTCATGTTGAGTCACAAGACAAACATACTTTCAGTCATAGAGCAGAATAGAGGGTGTCAAGTCCTCAGGAAAGACTATAGACCAATTCATTGTTCCAGTGTTTGAGAAAACCCTAATCCTCACAAATGAAGTATCTTTGTCTCACAGAGACACAGAGCTTCCTTCAGTTCCACAAATGCTGGGCTGACATCTGCCCCCTCTCGTGCACCATAGGCCAAGAGGATTAAAGGCACCATCTCCCAAAACCAGACCACTACACAATTAGGTGTAAGTCTGCTTTTTGGAACTGCAGACAGGTTCCAAACCTATATGAATATTTGTAATGTATGCTTGTAAATTGATTACCATGCAGCATATCTAGGTATTACAATATGTTGCTGTATTTAGAATTTAACTCCTGTAGGGCGTCAAAAATAAGCATGAAATTTTTGCAAGAGGGAAAGGGACTGAATTTAATAACCCATGTGTACATATGAGTCATTCATATGCACACACAATGCACATACTCAGTATCGTAGTCAAAGTATTACATTCAAACGTATTTCAGCTGATGACCTGCTGTTTTAAAAAGACTTTGAAAAACAGAACACAGATTTCTGTTTCATAACATACTATTATATAAAGCCATTTCACACTGCTGGGAAATTTATCAGAATCATGTTTTACTGCATCATGTTTCCAATCTTCTATATGTCCTATGTGTGAAGTCATTTCTTCTGTAAACAGCAAAGTGTGAAGGAAGTATGCTGCACTCTGCAACATTTCACAGCAATGTTCCTCTGTGGTTTTGTATTATGGAAGTACATAACTCAAACTGGCCTGGCAATAGTTTCTTCTCATGTGTGTGACTAACAGCTCTAAGGTACAGCTAGAAATCATGAAGCGTGGGCTTCCTTGGAGAAGGAAAGATCTCTTACATGTATCCATTAACCACAAGCATATCAGGCATTTATCTGGTGTTTGGGAGTTGCTGTCCAAATATATCATGAATCACAATCACTGCTTTATGCTGGCAGGTGGTTTGCAAATGTATGTCTTGATGTGTTCATCTTGCACTTCTTGCCCACTATCTTCATAGTCAAACTTGTCTCCAATACCACTAGGGCAGGGTCTTGACCCATTAGACATCTAGGAATCTGCAGGAAAGCAAAAATGATGAGCAGTAATGTAATTTATTTGCAGCAAAAACTGTGATTATAGGTCATAATCTTCAGGCAGTCCCTGCAGCTCCTCCAGACATCTAGTAATATCCACTTGATCCTACAAGGTTAGAAGTGTTTATTGTAAACAGGCTCTTCACACCAGCCCTCTCTGGTTTCCATAAACATTCATGAATTCTAGGTCAGTCAGCATAAAACAAGAGAGCTATAAGGCCAGAAGAATGGCTTATGTCAGTCCACAGTTCCTGGCTTTGTGCCTGGAGCAATCCAGCACATGATAACCACATTTCCATGTGATGTCCCCACACAGGATGCATCACAACCTTTCCTCTCATGTGATCGTACAGCTCTTTCTCACAGGCTAGCAGCTGGTAACCTCTTGCTGCTACTCCTGTGAGATCCCCACAGTCAGCATACTGCTTTTCTGACTACTTCTTCCCTTCCAGTTTTTGCTGTGCATGTTCCGTTTCCCTTCTTCTATGAAGAATCCAAGGTTGCTACTTACATGTACTTTACTGATGCCCTTGTACCCCTGGCTGCCTACAGCCCTTTTCCAGGGAACCTGCCACTAACTACTGTCTCTGAAAGTTCTAACAAATAAACTCAAAGAAGGTAAATCAGATGAGAGGTTTCTCTGAGAGTTACACACTATGTAATCTGAAACAAGAGTTAAAGGTATACATTTCAAAGACAAACTAGAACCTACTTCATTACTTCTCAGGTGAAGAGAGGTTTCCAAGCAGTTTATAACCTACAAGATCTTCTTAGAAGGGTCTGCCAAGCTCAGTTTCCTGTCCCTTTGAACAGAAGATGCGCCACTGTAGGATCTTTTTAAACCAAACCAACTTTTGGTGTCTCCTACTCTTCCCCCTCCACCAAGCAGTAGCTGGTTGTACATAGAGCCTTTTTTCTTTAACCTAGCTCTACCACTATTCTTAAACAATTAAACCAGCAGTGTTTGTTTATTAACAAGAGCTAGTTTCTCTTCTGATGTAAATGCACGCACTGAAATAATATTCCTTGGTCTGGCTGGTCCCCTTGATAAAGCGAAATGCAACACGATTGCAATAAAAATCAAATACTTTCTTCAGTGCCTACCTATTTTTTTTAGGAGTATATCTTAATCATTTATCCCCTTCTAAATTTTCTATTTCAAACAGACCTTTAATACATTTCCTGTAATCCTACCCCCTCCAAATACTCTGCCACAAACATGTAACATAGTAAATGGTATTATAAACAGAACAAGAAAACACCATGAACAACAAAACAGATTACTCCAAATCCTGCCTCTTTACACCAAGACAATGTGCTTTGGGGTGATATATAGAGAGGTTTCCAGCATTGAGAACTGGCCTCCTTTAACAACATTTCTCAATAGTGTCTTTTTTGAACAAAGTTTATCTCCCAGCCTTTTGCAGTTCACAGAAGAGGTTAATGGAGATGTCAAGCAGATCAGGAATAAAACACTTTTTTGCTCTGCACACTTCATAGAATTTATCTGGTACAGCTAAAATGCATTTAAATAAAGATGCCAGAGCACAGAATTTAAGTTGTTTGTTAATCAAATCCACAAATTTAATGAGTTGTTAGTTTCAGAATCTGACTGCATTTGCATTTTGGATCAGCTTGTAGGTGCATTTTGCACTTGTAGGTTAAACTGGTTCTTTGTATTTGTGAAAGTTTAAATGAAAAAGAATTCAAACTTGTCTGTGGCTGAGACACATTAAGACTTCAAACATATCAACTACTTGAGTTTGATCTCCACCTAAGAAATCAGCTGCATTGCCAACTCTTTTGATTTTTCTTTCGAAGTTTTAAGAAGTATTAATTTCATCATATTTTTAAATGCTATATGCCTTGCCTTTTTTAAAAAAAATTACTCATTGTACTTCACAGGGTCACAGTTTTAGACACTTTGTCACACTGTAGCAGTCCCACAAATGACACATTTACAGCCCAGATCTGGCACTTCCATTGCCTTGATTTACCCTTCCCAGTTTCAACATTTAGGCTATCACATAAGTCCCCTCTATAAAATAAAACAAAACCAAATAGTAAAATAATTATTGTAAGGCACAGTTTAGGGAGAGTGTCCAATCTGTGAGCTTCTAATGTTGTGGTCATGGCACAACAGCATCTGTGCTCTTCTCCAGTCCACAGTGGTGAGCCTGGACCTAAAGCATCACACAGAAATAGGTAAGAAGATTCAAAAAAATAGTAATTGAAACACTTCTGTGCCTTCTCCATCATGCTTCTACCTATTCTTCCCACTACTCAGAAACATCTCATCAACCCTTTTCCTACTTCATCTATATCGTGTCATCAAGGTGGCAACTCCTTTTCTTCTCATCCAGCAAGACTGGATTCTCAAATGACAGGAGTGCCAGACAAAACTGGAAAAAATGGTCTCTGCAATAGTCCATACTACAGAAAAATCTCCCACCTTCAACAAGCACTGCTGATGCTTAAATGGCAGAAGTTCAGATTTACTAGCTGCTGTTCTTTGAATGCCTCTTTAGTGACATTAATTTGGGTTGCCTCGGGTGGGTCCTGTCTCAATTGAGTTGTAGATTGTTGAGTTGATTTAATGTGATTTTGCAGCATTTGGCCAATCAAGTTTAAATAACATAGAATTACAAGGAGATTAACTCAGTATTTTGGAACTAATACTGTGTGTCACAGCTAAAATTCCCTTAAGCAGCTCATCATACATCTATTTAGATTTGTGCTTATGAGAAAAGATATCTTGCTTATGATGAGCAAGCACAAACAGAAAACCCTCTGGGTGCAATTCCAAACATGCTTCTTCCAAGTCATTGGCTTATCAATTTTTAATGATATCCCAAGACAATCTGATTTTCTAGTGTGCAGGAGCTAAATCAGTAAACATTCAGTACCGCAGACAAAATGTAGGGTGTGACAATGTAGTATTACAATGAGGGCTCCCTCTGATTATCTGGAGAGTCCTAAGGAGGAGGTGACATTCCACGTTTTATCTTAACCCTGCAGATATAGTACCTTGCTGCACACAGAGACAATATTCAGTTCACTACGGCTTCCCACTCACTACGAAACCAGTTTTCCTCTGACAGTGGTGAACTTTTACTGCAGGATTTGACAGGGACCAGTCAGAGTCTCAATTATTGTCTGAGCCAAGCACCCTAAAAGTCTCTTTCATGACAATGTAGGAGAGTGGCCCCATCTTGTGGACATTTCCTGAAGCAGGTGTGGCTGTGGAGCTGTTAAACACGGTGGCTTTAATGCAGTGCTGAAAAAGTCGCTGTGATAGCAAACAGATCTCGCCTAAGCTAGAGTTATGGCTGAGCTGAACAGCTAGAAGTTATGCACATCCAAAGCCTTCTTTCCTTCTCCAGAGGCAAACCATCTCCCCTTTTCCACAGATGTGAGGAATCCTGCCTCAATATGGCCTTGAAAGGCCTGGAGGAAATTTTATTCGCTGCTGGCAAACTCCTTACTTGCACACACAGGAACAGGGATGAGGTTAGGGCATGCAGCACCACCAAGGCTGACAAACCAAGCCTGAGAACAATTTAAGAGGAGGGCTGGAAGCCATGGCACCTGTGGTCACACGCTGTGAGCAGCAGGGGAGCCCGAATCCTCAGTATGGCTGGAGACACCACGTGCCAGCCCTGACAGGCTCAGCACTTTTGGAGAAAAGTACAGGTAGGTTCTCACAGCTCTGCTACAAAACCTCTTCACACAACCCACAGCTGTGTCCCTATGTGCTGACCCAAAGCTACAACACACAGTCTTTGACACAACATCCTTCTCTCTAAACTGGAGAGATACGGACTTGATGGGTGGACCATTTGGTGGATAAGAAACTGGTTGGTGGTTTTCAAAGAGTAGCGGTCGATGACTTGAAGTCCAGATGGAGATCCATGACAAGTGGTGTCCCTCAAGAGTCCATACTGGGACTGGTGCTGTTCAATACCTTCATTAATTATATTGACAACAAGATCAACTGCTCTCTTAGCAAGTTTGCAGATGACACCAAGTTGAATGGTGCAGTTGCCACACTGGAAAGATACAATGTCATCCAGACAGACCTGAACAGGCTGCAGAAACGGACCTATGAGAACCTCATCAGGTTCAACAAGGCCAAGTGCAAGGTCCTATGTCTGGGTGGGGGCAATCCCCAATTTCAGTACAGGATGGGGGGTGATGTGATTGAGAGCTGCCCTGCAGAGAAGGACTTGGGGGTGCTAGTTGATTAGAAGCTTGATGTGAGCTGGCAACATGCACCTGCAGCCCAGAAGGCAAACCATAACCAAGGCTGCATCAAAAGAGGCATGACCAACAGGGTGATGGAGAGGATTCAGCACCTCTGCTCCTCTCTTATAAGGCCTCACCCAGAGCATTGTGTCCCATTCTGGAATCCTCAATGTAAGGAGGATATGGAACTGTTGGAATGGGTCTATAGGAGGGCTACAAAGATGATGAGAGTGCTGGAGCGCCTCCCATATGAGGACAGGCTGAGGGAGTTGAAGTTGTTCAACCTGGAGAAGGCTCCAAGGAGACCTTATAGTGACCTTCCAGTATCTGAAAGGGGCTACAGAAAAGCTGGAGAGGGACTGTTCACAAAGGCTTGTTGTGATAGGACAAGGGGGAATGGGTATAAACTAGAAAGGGGCAGATTTAGACTTGATATAAGGAAGAATTTCTTCCCCATGAGAGTGGTGAGACACTGGCACAGGTTGCCCAGGGAAGCTGTGGATATCCCATCCCTGGAAGTGTTCAAGGCCAGGCTGGATGGGGCCTTGGGCAGCCTCATGGCAGGGGGGTTGGAACTAGGTGATCATTAAGGACCCTTTCAGCCCAAATGATTCTATGATTCTAACATTTGGCTCATTAGCTTCATCTAAGGAGATTCCCCACTGAATGCTTATTTTTAAGAAACTGTGTGGTATTTGGGAAAACAAGCCGCTACTGTACATGCAATGTGTGTTTCTAGCCCACTTCAAACAGGTTTCCTACACCAGTAATGCAACTGATATTTTTCAGTTTGGGACAAGCAACAGCAGACACTGCTTTCCCAGCTCCCTCAAATTTATATTTTCCTGATTAGCAAAAGCTTCCTCATACTCACCCCTCATCTGCTACAAAAATGACATTATGTATGGCACTGCCTTCACAAATACGCAATGCTTGCAGGATTTTTCTGAGATCATGAAGGCACAAAAGAACAGGAGTGGTGCTAAGGGCCTGGATTTCTCCTCGTCTTATGCGGGAATAGTGCAAGATCAAGACCTGGATGTTTGGCTACCACCAGATACAGCTAGTGACCTGGTGTGGCCACATGGGGACATGGGCTAACACAGAGTCAGGTGGTCATGCAGAAAGCATCAAGTTGGCATGAGGATTTGAGAGGTCAGAGGAGGTTTGGTGTTGAAAGCACCGCTGGAAGTCGTCTCATCCAACCTCCAGCCATGGACAAAGACAGCTTCTAAGCTAGATGGTACCAATCCAGGCTTTATTCTGAGGGATTCCAAAACTCTCTAAAGAGGGAGAAACTCTCCAAAAAGGCAGAAGCTCAGAGTTCCCTCAGCTTGCAACAGTATTGTTTAGCAAACTTGGTTTGTTGAGGAACACAGTCAACCAGCATTACCATCACAGTATCCACCAGTTACACTGATAGGATAGCAATGTGTGAAACTGCCTAAGAGTCCTGATACCAAAGGGCAAGTAATCCCCATGCAGATAGGCAGCCTTGATTCATGGCTACAATAACAAGGCAACAGTGTGAGAAACTGGGAGATGTCATAGAAAATAAGAAGCGGCATAGATCCTTAGTGGATCTCTGAGTAAACACAAGTTACCAAGTCATTATCAAAGCAATGAAATAAAAAAAAAACACATTTAAAAAGAAATTGTCAGCAGGTCAGCAAAACTGGAGCCAGTGTGGTAGGAGTGAACAGGGATGTTGTTTATATATTGTGTACTTGGGAGGAGATAAGAGTGATAAATGTGAAGAACTTGAGAAAGGAGCAAAGGATATTATGTAAAGCAAACAATATAATCAGGACAGAATAGGCATACCTATTTATCAGTGGTATGCCTGATCACCATCCTTTGGATCAGAACAACAAACCCGCTGTTTTCACAGTGTTCATTCCTGGTTTATTTCCCCAGCCAGGAGGGCCTAGTGATGTTTTCACTTGATGTTGATGAAGGAATACTAGAGGTGACCTTCTCAGCATTGCCAAGGAAATACCTGCAGGTTGCCACATAATAACATAGTTTCTTCCTAACTTCTTCCCATAGCCAAATGTGCATTTCATGCATGGGAAATTCTGCTTAGTACAGCAGAATATCTGAGAAAAATGCTTTATAGTTAATTAAAAAAAAATCTTTATGAGAAATCAGGGTATTTCCATGTTAACACCTATGACCAACAACTGTCATATCAAAACAGAGCCTGAAACTACTCAGATAAAGTCAGGATAAAGTCATTCAGTAGCATAGTGGATAAGCAATATCATTACTAAGTCGTAATGTAGAATAATGAAGCAAATACAAAGTAAAATAAATTCAAGCAATTTTTTAATGACTAATCATCTTTAGTCCAACTAGGACTTCATAATCTTGTGCAAATCTTATGAAAAATAATTAAGAAGTATAAATTAAAATGTTCCCATTTTTCTTTATGACTGTTTTCAAAACTAGATTTCCATTGGCTGTTTGCTTCTCTCAGATGAAAATAACACTGATCTTGAAACCTAGTGATGCTTTATGCTTTTGTCAAATAAACATATTGACCCAATCAATCATATCCTTTCTAGCTTCTTCAATATAAGGTTTGTCCTCAGGTTTCATATCTTCTGGCTTCAATTGTGCAAATCCATGAACTTGTCCAGGATAAACTTTAATTTTATATGCAACTTTACAGTACTGTTTCAACTTCTCCTCCAACAAGGTGATCTGTAAAAGAAAGCATGTTTCCATTGCATTGTTGGGTTTTTTTCTAAGTTTGCTAAACTTACTGCTTCCTGTCTTGCTATATTTTAGTTTACCATATAATGGAAAGATACCACTCCTACACAATCTTTTGATAGTACACACGTTATTATACACAGAGTACTAATCATATGATTATCTACCTGTATACATATGTAGACACATCTTTGTGCTCATTTCCATTAAAAAGTCAGAAAAGAGGGGAATGAACACTTATTTTGCCACTGCAAGCTTAATTTGACCCACTACGCAGATTCAAAATAGCTCTGTAATGTATTTCAGGTTCACTTTCCCCCCCCCCAAAGATTCTTTAATTGCTCAGTGCAGAAAACAATATATCTGAAGAATTTCAATAATTTTTTTTATGTGCAGGAATTTTCTTACACAATCTGCACAATTAGCCTTGAGAGACAGCTTCTGGGGGGAAAAAAAGTATGGTTTCAATGTGTAATGTATGATGAAGAAAAATGTATTTATGAAAATTGGGTCCCTGGGAAAAAGACAGTTTCACCATAAAAAGGGGGACAGGGAGTGAAGGTCTTGTTTTCCTGTGCAGAAGAGACATACTTCAAGTACAAATCAACATGCTGAATAACGCTATTAGAAGTAAGTACTGTTTGGTTTCTGCATTTGCCAGTTCCTCAGACTCTACTCTCACACAACAAACTATGCTAGAAATAATATGTTGTCCTTGTCACTGAAGAGAAATAATTATGCACAGAAGAGGGCACTAGTTTCCTACCCATACATCTATTCAGCCGCTCAGATACACTTACAACAAGGATTGTATCAGAATATAGAGAGCAACCAAGAGTCAAAACAGGGTCCACAAGTTGTCCTTATCTTAGTTGAAATTCATGCCCACTCTTCTGGTTTGTCTTCTTTGGCCAAATTCAATTAATTGATTGGAACACATCATCAGCTGTTCAGCTACTAAGCTGAAATTACTTTTTTTTTCCATTCAGTGTCCAAATTCAATTGTTTTACTACCTATTCTCTCAGCCATATCAGTAGTATCCAAGCCTTTGAGATGTTTTCCTCCTACTAGTTGGATCTCCCTGCCAGTTTCACACTTTGATTGTCCAACCACTCAGAGACCAATGACTGGTATTTCCTGCATTTCACACCTCAAATAAAGAAGCTTTGGATAACGTAAGCAAGATATGAGGGAAGGTGGAATAGAAGCAAAACAATCCAGCCTGTAAGATTTTTCGTATCTGAAAATGGTTTCTAACGAGCTAGTATTTCTGTGTGGGATAAAAGAACTAGAGGAAATGAAAGAGCATTTCCAGTACAACAGCTTACCTGATCATAAGCAATAGTGTGGTCTTTCTCACCAAAAATGAAAAATGTGGGATTCAGTAAATTGTATCGTTCTTCTGAGTCCCTAATTATTCCTATAATGTTTTTGAGAAACAGCCTGTTAGTGAGGTTAATGTTCTTGCAAGGTAAGTGGCACATTAAAAGACAAAATTGTTATTTAAGTTTACTTGTCATGCACAATATTCAAGTGGAGAAAAAGCTTTTGGAAAATATATTTCCCAGCTTTTCAAGCACTAAAAAAAAAAAGATTAGAAAAACTAATGTGCAAAAGGAAACAATTCTTTTCTGCTTTATAGCATTCCTAAATTTTTATACCAATATAGCATATTGCTGAAATAATGACAATTAGAATCAGCAACTCATCTTTGAATTCAGTATTTGCAGAAATTGTTACAAAATGATATCTAGACTTAGAAAGTAAGCATAGTCATGTGAGCCCATATAAGTTTACATGTGTTCTACGCTACCATAGAGGGACACCCCAGCGGTTAATTGAGGATTTTTCAGCATCAAGTGATGTACTGCCATTCCACCCCAGGAAAACCCAACGATACCAATCTTCTTTGCACCGCATTGTTCCTTTAGATACTTCAAGACAACATCAGCTTCCCTAAGATATATAAACAAAAGCAAACTAAGAAATCTTTTGTAGAATGAATACTTCACAATTTAAGAAGTAAATTAAAAGAGATACAAGACTTTTTCTGCATCTGCACCCCCAATCATTTAAAACCGAGTATATTTGAATACATTTCAGCCCAGAGCAGTGGCTTCTGTTTTTAAATGGGAGTTAATATCTTAGATCTTAGTTGAGGGAAGTACAAGTGTAGGTACTTAACTACTTACCTGAATTATGACCTGCTCCTTTGTTTTCAAAAGAAGCAAATTTTTAATTGAATCACTTTGTCTAGGACAGGACAACTAAAGACAAGACATATCTGCAAGTAGAACAACATCTTGCATTATGGATTGTAGAAATAGATAAGCTTCACTGTGTTCTCTCTACAGAGTCCACCTATTTAGATAAGATTTATCTTGAGTATATCATTCCTGTTGCATGACTTAATATTAAAATATCCTACCAAGCCCACATGCAATATTACTATATTAAAAGTAGCAATTACTCAAAATTAAACCATCAATAACTATAATGTTTAAAAAACAAGTTTTATGTGAAGTATAATGCAAAAAACAGGCAGATTGTTTTTGAGGTAGGCCAGAGTAGGCAATTTATTTTTTTTAAATGCGAACTCCTTAGGTCTCAACATTTTAATCTTTTTTATTAGCTACAGAATTAAACAATTCTTCAATGCAGGCTGCATATGCTAACAACTATATTTTCAAATATTATGCACATTAGTATGGTGATCATAGGTTTGCTTAGGCTCACAAAAAAGCAGGAAGAGCATAAGATTGTGCCCTAGGCTTACAGTGTGTGCTCTGTGAATGGATGAGCTCTCTTGGATTTGGTTTGTTCAGAAAGGTACTAAGTCATGGGTGCATTGCACTTTTTGTGCTCTGGAAGAGCAACTGATCTGACCTTGAATGCAGCTACAGATGGACTCTGAAAAGACAGCACAGGCATGTCCTTGAGGTCTTAAATAATTCTACTATTTGGAGTAGGATTTTTTACAGGTGTTAGTCATTTGTCTTTTCGAAAAAAGACAGCTTCTGCAACTGTATGGCCAAAAGCTTTGCTGAGAGGTGTGGAAGTTAGGCTGCATGACTGCTGGTACCACTTGAAAGGGTCAGAAGAATATGTGCAGCTTACAATATGATAAATGAGTAATAGGATGTCACTGCCTCAGTATCAGATTTAGGCTGCGGTGATAGATGCTGAACAAACAGTAATTCGTCTCATAAATCAGGGAAGGATTGTTACAGGTACTGCTAGGCTCTACAGAGAGAAAGTCCTCTATTACATATTGAGAAAAACAGTATAGTCAATCAGATGAATCTTAGGGTTTGTGCAGTCTTGCAAATTTTGATCTATTGCTGCTCAGGAGAATGTTGTCTTCCCCTATCATTATCTACAAGGCAGAAAGAAAAGTGGGCAATTGACAACTGGAAGATAACATGAGCAGTTGTGGAAGAGTTTTCCTCCATATCTTGAGGAGGTGTAGACAGAATAGCACTTCTGAGTGAGAGTGCTGGGTGTTTCATAGCCTGTGAAACACTGCTTATGAACCTGTGCGGCCACCGTTAGAAAAGGTCCCAGGAAAACAAGATGGGGACAAGAAGCAGAGTGGTGGACGGAGCAGGTAATCCTTTCCAAATCTCAGCCAACACAGTGCCAGAAACACAGGAAAATTGCCCAGAACAAGCAATTGAGTGCATGCAGTCAGCTTCCCCTGCTGTGATGTTCCACTTTTAGCATTTTGAACAAATTCCCTTCATTTGCTGGATTCCTTTTAAAGTTTGAATACAAATACACATCTTACTTGTCTACTTTCACAGGATCATGATTTTTCATCCAGTCAGCAAAGTCAGCCCAGTGATCAGTAGGTTTCCAGGGGTCTGTCCCCTTGAAGAAGTCTGGACAGATGGATCTGTGCAAGACATGGAAACAAGTCAACTTTCCAAATGGGGAGAATCTGTGGATGTCTAAATGTCTCCTAAAGTCTTTTCTACTCCAGAGTACACATCTACATGGTTATTCATGCTGTACTGACAACCAGCAGAGCTGAAAGTATTCGTCTTTCCATGAGAAAAAAGAACACCAAACCACAAACTCTCATTATTTCCTTAGACATACTTAATACAAAAGTAAAGGGACGAAACAACCATTCTGATTCTATATAAACACTTACATGTCTCTTTGCTAGTAGAAGTTAAGCAGCTGTTCAAAAGGTTTAGTTCTGAATGGCTTATACAACTTGAAGATACGTTAAAATATAAACCAGTGTTTGTATTTTAATCACCCACATTTCCACATAAGCACAAACACACACTTTGTGGCCTCATGGGAAGATTTTGTCTGTCTATATTTTTATTCACACAGACTGAAATGGTATGATTGCCTTATGTGTATGGCAAACATCACACGCCATGCTTAGCTTTGGACCCAGTCATCTGTAAGTGCATTTTAAAAGCAGACAGGAAAGAGAGTTGCTTACATGTATCCATGACCCGCAATCAAATCGACTATGTATCTAATGTCTGGGAACTGCCATCCAAATACATCATGTACCACAATCACAGCTTTGTCTGTGAAAAAAGATGGTCTACAAACATATGCCTTGATGTACGCAATTTGTACTTCATGTCCAAGGCACCCATATTGAGATCTTTCTCCAGTATCATATAGGAAAGGTTCAGCCATCTGGAAACCTAAAAGAACAGGGGAAAAAAAAAGAGCAAGAAAGTCAAAATAATTTATTAACACAAATTATTAAGGGCAGATGAAGGTAAAAATGATCTGCAGAAAGTAGTTCAATAACTTCTGTATATAACTTTGACATCCTGGTCTGAAATAAGAAAGTAGAAAAAAATACAAAAGCAATGTTCCAGTCCAGAACACTCTTAGCTATTACATGCTGTTAAGCTGAGAATGAAGATAAATAACAAAAGCAAAATTTCAAAATTGCAAAGAAGCTGCACACGTAGGTCCTGACTCTCACGTTGTATTTGTTTTATTCCTATGCCACTGTGTCAGCACTATTGTGAAGCCACACAGCTTCAGATACCACTCTGTCCAGGCATGGGGCTATCACGCATGCCCTAATGGGCAACCCCATGGTGGTTTCTCTGAATTATATGATGGGTAAGGACCACAACACCTGACGGCTACAGAAAAGTACAATGTTCAGTGCTTGTTTCAGTGCCTCCTAAGTAATGCGTGGTCTTGGTAGCAGCATCACTGCTGTTCCAGGAGACGTCTCAGGCACAGTTGGTGCAGGACCACAGGAAGGATTTGTAAATTAGATTCCCGTGCCTTGGACCCATATGCCCTTGAAAGCATATGATGTGATATCTCTGCTGTTTTCCTGGCTCCAGTGATAACATTTTAAACTCCAGAAGTCATTTATGTCAATGCTCCAATGGATCAAACGAGGAAAAGAATGGGAAGTCATTTGTCCTTGAAAGCATATAATCCTTACCTATCACATAATTCAGAGCAAGCAAAGAAGCAGATATGCAAATCTCATTCAAAATGTGTGAGAGTATTTGGCTTTGTCCCTTTGCCAAAAAGAGCAATTACAGACAGTGAGCCAGTAGCTGTGCTAGAGAGATTAAAGTTAAAAGTTGTTCTGACTCTCAGTGTTAGGAGCTTGGAATGGATTCTATGTGAAAAGTAGAATGTGATCCTGTAATTAAAAGTACTGTTATAACACAGCCATACAATGAATCCAATTAAGTTTGCAGGTGCTGTGTTAATAGTAGCATTTCCTAGCCATGTAGTGACTTTGAAGCTGTCCTTGGTGATGCAGCACAAACCCCCATTATGACTGTCTCTGCTTCATCAATTTTGCACCAGCCTAGTATTTCTTCTTGTGTTGTAACACGTACTTCAGAAAACTCTCTGGTCTTCATGGAAGTGGAGCTAATTCTGGTACAAACATATACCTTCCTCAGTTCTCCATTAACCACAGCAGTGGAGAGTTTGAGTAATGTGAAATTTTGCCTAGGCAATATGGATACATTTGGAATCATGGTGCACACTGGTTGAAGAACAGAGAGCCAAAACTGCACAGACTCGCCACTTCCTAGTGCCTTACACACTTCCCAGCATGTAAGATTAACACAGGCGCAGTAACAGCATCCAAATTTGATATGCATTTAGACTGTTTATACCCAAGATAATCAGCTTTCCCAATGTATAGTGCAGGGACACTGTTCTTCCCCATCCTCTCCCAACCCTGGGGCTGCTGTCAACGGATTTGGCGGGGCCAGCACTGAGTCTGAGCAAATATGTTCGCTTACAACTGTAACCTCTGGCTAATAGTGTAGAGAAACAGGAAGTGGGAGAGTGTGGCTTCACTGCTAGGATCAAGCTGCTTCAGAAAAAGTCGTGACGTGGATGATTTCACATCATGAGTAATCCCCTGTGCTGATAACTGAGAGATGACTACTGTTGTTAATTTTTCTCCCACCTTTCTAAACATCCTAATGACATTGCTGGTTCTAGGAAGCATGAAGCAGCCTGATCTTTAGGACTGAAACCTCCATTGATTTGGTATTGCATGAAAGTGGAAGTTGTAACTTGCATGGGACATTATCTTCTAGTTTGAGCCCCCTAAAATAGGTCTGGGCATGCTTGAGAGATGTCTGTTTATGCATAAGTTCTTCTACCTCTAAGATGAATGATCTCTCTGAAGTGCAAGAGATTGCCTGGAGAATTCACAGGCATTCCCAAAAGACAACTGACATCACTGGCTTCTGAGATGGCAGCCACAATCTTACCCCACTAAGGTCTTTTGTTCAGAAGGGCACGACCTACAGTGTCCCCCTCAAAGAAGTAGTGTTCATTAGGCATTAAGCTTTGCAATAGTTGTGCAACAGCCTGCTGCTTATCTCTTGGTTGCATCCCAGAAATCTTTTCTTTGGCCTGTCATGATTGATGCCTGGCCAGCTGGCTGTCCTCCAGGCATCAGGCTGTGGAGAACATTAGTAAATAGTCAGCCACACCTGCACTGCTTGAAAGTCTTTGACAGGATCCTGTTCAGTCAGAAGCTTTGTTTGTTCCCTCCCGCTTTCTTCCACACACACAGTGTGGCAAAGCAATAAGACAGGATATTTCCTACCTGTCCTGTCTCACCTCATTCTCTCTTCCCACTCATTTCAGCCATTATGCTTTTCCTTTTTCTGCTTTCCCTGTGGCATAGTTCCAAGCAGGCAGTATCTCACCTTTACACCCCACTCCTCATTGCTGAGCTTCAGCACAGAGGAGATGCAGGGCTTGACACAAAAGTAGGAACAGGATTAAAACTGATTAGGCTACCAGGAAAAAGAGAGTGATATTCACAAGTCTGCTCTCATCCTTCTGCTTGTTAACAGAAGGGTTTCTTATAGCTTCTCCTTCTCACTGTTGGTTCTGCTCTTCATTGAGTGTCTTGATACTATTCAGCTTTTGTGCAACTATCATGAAAACTGAGGAGAGTTATTTACTATTCTAATAAGGCAAAGGTGGGCTCCTTTGGCTGGTAGGGCAGACACAAACTATGCATTTTTAGGGAGCAGTAAATCACGAGGTTAAATCCTGCTGAGTCTTAGTTTTCAATGGGAAAAAACCCAAACTCCTATTTGGGACGAGGGGCTAAAAGTCTTTTAAAAAAACCAATCAGGTTAAATAAGGGCAAAGTTAGTCCTAAGGATAAACCAGACTTCTCAGAAAGTGACAATAAGCACGTGATCTCAAAGTGCTGTGGTGTTTGGCAGGACCTTGCACTAGTGATGCCAAGATGTGATATCTCTGCTGTTTTCCTGGCTCCAGTGATAACATTTTTAACTCCAGCAGTAATTTATGTCAATGCTACAATGGACCAAACAAGTAAAAAATAGGAATTCATTACTATAAGGGCAAAAGAAATTATTATGGTCCTTTAATGGGATCTTGCTGCTGATGGACATAAAATGTTTTCAATGTCCTCAGAACTGTCATTGTGCCACAGCTGGCAGCAAGAACTCAAAATGAAGTCCAGTCTTTCCCAAAGTCAAGAACCTTTATCTTCACCATATCCACTCCTAATTCTTGCCTCTGTGCTTTTTTTTACTGAAAACAAAATAAAAGTCTCTCTTTAAAAGAGGGAGGTTTTGTTGAAGCCTTTTCAAATAACTTTATCTATTTGCCTAGCAATTTCAAATTTCTTCCTTTCAACACAGTTAGAAATAGTTAGCCTATCTCTACTGCCAAGTCAGTCTTTGTGGACCAGTTTGCCATCACGTACCTGGAGTACAGGATCCTGATTTAGCCCAGCTCGCTGCTTCTGCTCAGAGATACCAGCTAGATTTCCCTAAACAGAAGAAGAAGAAAAAACAGTTCTGCTGACAGTTTTGCTCCTCCTGCTGTCCATCCAGCTTCCAGGTGCTCTTCAACTCTTCTGGAGTCTTTGGGATTGGGAGGTGAGGAGGAGAGGCTTAGCGCAGGAATTATCCTGACTGGAAGGGGTGGGGACAGATCATGCAGAGAGGCAGGGATCAGCAGACTCCACATCAGTTGCCTTTTACTCCACCTTTTATTTATTTATTATTTAAGGAGTTTAGAAAGCAAGATGTACACAAACACACTAAACTACCTTTTTTTTCCCCCCCTTCTCTCTAACTATGTGTAATTCCTAACAAAGCAGTATGGAGAAGTTAAAATGAGGACTGCTGAGTCTTCTTATCAGCACACTTTGTTTCTCTGGGAAAAGCTCCCTTCCAGACGTACAAAGCAAATGATGTGTGATGCAGCCATTTGAGACCCTGCAGAATCTTTGGATCTGAGCATTTATAGCTGAGACATTTAGCATCAGTGGTGCATTTGCTGGTGCATTGTTAAATTCAGAGATGCATTTTGTTACAGTAGAATCGTGCACTTCAGTTGTCCATAATAAATGTCTTCAATTGAATTTGTACTAAATTAAGATCAATCTGTCCTGGTAAACTTGCAGCATAAAAAAAAATTATGTAAGTTTCCCTAGCACATGGATTAAACATATTACAGCCACACCCACAAATATTCCCAACAAGTCTAAAAGTGTTCCGGGTTATTTTTTATTAGACTTGCTTTCAACAACTTAGAAACATCTGAGTCTGAACTGGTTGTTATTGATGATGACTCGCTGAAATTTTCCACTCCTATTTCCATAACAGCTTTTTACGCAAGGAATGTTTTAGCTTAGCCCTCAGCCTGATGTCTACTATAGCTTTAATTTTCTCTCTGTGTGCATGTGGTTTGTGTGTGTGCGTGCATGTTGGGTAGGGAGAAATGAGAGAAGCAAAAGACCTCAAAAAAAAAGACAATGTCATTTCAAGTCAAAGTCACTCTGTAGATCCTCAGCAGTACTCTGTATAGTGGTAGCGACCACTGTGTAATCTGAGGACTACGTAAAACAGGAGGTGGTTGGATTCAGTTCACCACCCTTGAGACATTTACAGTGAGGGAGTCTACATGTCAGCAAATTCTCTACACTCCCACAATTTTCATCAAGATTTAGGGTATGACTCACACTCTATGGGTGTCTTCTTTAGAGTGAAATGGTTAGTCCCCTAGGGGCCACAAACTGTGCTAATCATGGAGTTTAAAGGAAGCTTACCTACCTAGTGCAGGTGTAGATTGCTGTGCTGAGTGCATCATCAGTCAGCCAACAGGAATCCCACCTCTGTGTAATGTGGGAGCTACATGCAACTCAAAATTAAGGTTTGTCATGACCAGACAGTTTGTCCTGTCCTACCTGTCAGTAGCTTTGTACATCAGGATTGTATAAGAAATCATTAAAAAGATTGCTTGTGTTGCAAGGGAGGGAGTGGGGAGACTTCACTAAAAAGATCTGCTTTGTATTTGGATATTAGAGGCATCTTGCTTGAGCTCACCTAATCCCACCTGGGTGGGCATGCTGTGCTCAGATCCACAAGACTTTAGTACTGTCTTCCTACCTTGCCTCCCCAGGACTCGAGTCCCTCCAAGCTGCAGTTCCCACATGTATCTCATGACTGTAAATCCTGTCTTCCTGCTCAGCATCTTTAATTGGTGATGGTCAGGGTGAAAGGAAAGCTCTGCTGTAATGCAAGCCTTTGCACGCTATGATTATGTTTGATCTGCAAATCCTAAACCACTTATATGTCCCATGCTTAAAGAGATTGTCTCCCTGTAAGATATCATCACCTCTGTAATGAACTCAGGATAATGGAGTACATTGCATAAATGCATTTTCTACAGTCTCAAGCAACTTACACATTTATTAAGACTGCTGTTAACATCTCTGTTTTTAGTTGTTCAAACACACAGTGGTTAAATTTCTCCATTACCTGAGACATACAGCTGGTTTTTGTTAGGTTTTATTTCTTTTTCCTGAAGGTTTGAACCAATACTCCTCCAATTGCTCCTCCTGGTTTTATGTAAATAGTCATGGAATAAACCCCCAAAGTAAATCCTCATGGCTGTTTGCTGCATTTTTAGCTGTAAGTTAACATAACAAGCAAGATCCTAGGATGTATAAGCCTACTGTCTTGAGACAAAACAGAAAGTTATTCTCTCCTAAAAAACTATTGATAGATAAAAATTCAGGAAGTCTATTGCTGGTGGTAGCAGCAGACTTATCAGAAAGCTGAAATCATTACAGATGTTATATTTATGTGAAAAACCTGTTCAAAGTGCCTATGATGAGTGATGCTCTGCTTGCAGCTTGGAAATTGCAGACAAGGCAAGAGGGATGATGAGGCTCCCCTCTTCTCTTGTGTGTGTGCTGTGAGCAATCACAACCTTGTTCAGGAGTTGCCACCACTGAGGATACCTCACAAGGAAACTGTGGAGAGAATTTCTGGAAGGTTTAGTGGAAAGGCATGGTGGGATGGGGTGGGAAAAGCTCAGCTCTGTGGGACTAGCTGTAATGCCAGTGGGGGCTCTGTACTCAGCACCTGCCCTGTGAGAGCAAGAGGCATCTCCTAGGAATTGGGTGGCTACAGGAGGAGAACACAGTTATTCCCTCTCACACAATTTCTCTGTAAAGGGAGGGACTAATTAGTGGGCTTGTGATTTGGACCTAGGTTTGGGGCTTTTGTTTCTGTATGTTACACTGATTCCTTTTCCTCCATCCAGTAAACAGCTGCATACCTAAACTTACCTACTGAGCCATCGCTTGGGAGGGAAGAAATATAGTTTAGCAAATCTAATTTCATTTTCCAGGTTTCTGGTTTCAGTCCCTAGTTAGTGTTTTTAAAAAGGACGTTGGAAATCAGACCAGCTCTTGTTACTGCAAATCAAGGCCTGGTGGGAGGTTTACGTGTACGGATGTTTTCACTGTCATTCCTGAAAACTAGTCTCATGCTTATGATTTTGTTTTTTACCTTTTACCTGGCATGATACTCTGAAGTTTGTGACTGTTTTTGTCTGGAGCATTAAAAAAATCTGCAGGAATTCTCTTAATTGGTTAGCAGTGATCCATATCCCTACTCTTTCCCATGCTTTGCCATGTGTCTAAGAAGAAAGGCTCAGAAGTCTCTCCTCTGTGGGAGTGACCTTATCCACTTCATCTGGTGCAGTGCTGGCAGGCACCACAGTGTTCCCTCACACCAAGCAGAGCACCCACTGCTCCTCACAAGCCAACAGGACCCAGGCCAAGGTGCCTGCTGCTTCTTTGCTATTAACCATTGCATCTCCCACCATGCTCTTACTCCCCTGTGCTTCTACTTGCTGCTAAAAATAATAAACTAAATCTCTCATCATCTCTCCTCTTTTTTCACCTCCCCCTTGTATCTGCCCACCTCCTTGGCTTCCCGCTCCCTCTGTCCTCTCACTTCTTCCTGTCCTTTTCATTCCATCTCTGTAAGTTATTTTAAGCTACAGGTGTCAACTTGTTCCTGGATATCCCTCTGAATGTCCCTCTGAGTATTCCACTTTGCTTTGGGGTAGGCTAGGGTTGGGTCTCAGAGCATAAAACTCCTTTTCTCCCTAAAATAAAAAATTTGGCTCTGACCCAGGGACAGAAGTATCATCTGTAATAAAATGTTTTAAATACATGTGCTGCTAATTTGCTTGTTGGCTTATAGAACTGGTTGACCCAATATCTTCTGGGTTTATCATGCTGGTTTATTTTTTGCCTTAAATACACTGTGAAGGATTAGTCTTAAATTTTTGCTGAAAGAGCTCGTGGGACTTCAGAGAGCATGTTTTGTGAAGTTTATAGAAAAAGGGTGGAGTATAACTTTAATTATGCTAGAGTATAACTATTTTAATAGTGTGGATGACATGCAAAGAGGAGTATTAAAATTACCTAACACTATCCAGGTGTTTCTAGGTTATTCAGTAGATCATCACTTTATTAAAAAATAATTTTATTGGAATTTCAGTACAAGGTACAGGATTTCAAATATTACAAATAATAAGTATTAATAGTAAGATATAGAAAAATAGTAAATTTTGGAGCAGTGGCTCAAGAATAAATACCCAAGATCAGAGGGAAGATCATTGTTACAGTGAACACTACAAAGAGAGACATGAGGAAGATAATAGAATTAAAATTACAAGGATTTTGTCTTCTCTAAAACAACAAAACCCATGTCATCTAGAAATCACCATAAAGCACTTTCCTCTGCACTTATCCACTTTTCAGTCTACAGCCTTCAAGGATTAATTCATTCTATATACTTATGAATGCTGGATTTTGTACGCAGAATTTTCCCCATAAAATATTGATTTTAAAATAGTTATACCTCGGTTGTTCCAGGGCAGAAGTATTTTTTTCTTCTTTCATTAGTATGAATTGTCTCCCTAAACAAAACTCATTTAATGTTTATTTTATATTTAAGGAGACTTTTGGAGCTGATCAGCTGGAAGTGGGTCATTATGTTTGCTTATAATGAAGGGTGTGTTTGCATTAAGATTTAAACACAATTTCATTCTTCAGAACAAATAAGTTGCCTTGAACTGAAAGCTGCACCTTGTGCCAGTAGAATTTACCCCACTTTTCAGAAGAGGCAGCTTTCATGAATAGAAATTTGGCTTCTTGTCTGTAACCTCCCAGTGTGCAATTGTACAGTTTGGTTTGACTTAAGGACTTCCTAAGAGATCCTTTTTAAACCTAAGAGAACCCCAAAAATTCCACTTCTTTTTGATCCCATATAGGCTATACATCTTCAAATGAACATTTAGAGTTTGTTTCCTTACTGGGAAAGGGGAAATATTTGCTACTATCACTAATTGTTGAGGAATTTGGGCAAAAATTACTATATTCAGTGTTTTAAACTACAAAATTTTAAACAGCTTCAGGAAAAAAAAATTTAAAAATCACCAAACTCTTCTTCCCTTGTTCAGACAACTTTAAAAGTCCTATTTTGCAAACACATCTACACATTAGTAATCTTGAACTGGATCCAGTCAGCTCTGGACTGTATCCCACAAAGCAATAATACAGACGCCCAAATGCAACATAAAGGCAGGAAGTTTAAACGAAGTTAATATGAGTTTCTAATTATATTACAAGGTAATTAGAATACACAAGTAAATTCTGAACAATAGAGGTACTTTATTAAATACGCTTGCAGGCCTAGCAGAAAAAAATTACATGTTTGAGTCAGTGCTAGGAGTACGTGTACCTACACCATAGTCTGTTCCGAGTAAACACATAACCAAGGATCTCAGGAGAAAAGGCCCTGCCAGGGGAGGCATGTGGGGAACACACATTATGTACGGAAGGGAACTCCTGGGCCAGGAAGGCCAACCAAACAGTGGTCACTGTCCAACCTCTGTGGTTCAGAGAGGACATCTGCTGCATGTGGCATCAAACTTTGAGAAGTAGAGGAGGTTGTCTCCCCCTGCCCACCTGGACAGTTAAAACTTTTGCAAGAGGTATTTGTGCCGAAGTGCCTGTACCAATAAAAAGTGAACTCCCAAGCTCACTTATCCATAGCTCGTTTGTGAACTGGCAAGTTTCAGACTGAAGGTTTCAGCAAGGAGATAACATGAGCTATCAGCCATAAGGCAAAAAGCTTAGGGTCATCTTATTCAATCCTTCACAAGGTTCCTCTCTCAGGTGCTTTGGTTTTTCCTTTTTCCCACTGGAAGCTATAGAGATGATGGCTTGTCTGTACTTGACACAGCAGCTACCACAAGACAGGGCCCTTACAGAGCCTTGTCTTGAGCCGCAGCTTAGATCTCAGGCCAAGCTCATCTGTTCATTACAGCCTGTTCTCCTGGCTCAGGAGTTAAAAACAGTCCAAACCTGAAAGCCTTCCCCAGCAAGCTGGAATCAAATCCCCAGTTACCTGCCTCTCTTCAAAGAGACCAACAGTCTGCCTGGGGAGTCAGGATCCATTTTTTTTAGTGAAATCACCATGTATTTCTACCAAGACAGACCCCAGCAGGTTTCATTCCCTCCTTGTGTAAACCTTCTTGTAAGATACAAACAATGAATGAGTTCTCCAGGGTATGGATGATCTTCAGGCTTGTCATATGGATAAAGAAGGGGAAGTGGTGGGGAAAGGGCAAATAAGCTATCTTCTCCACAGAAGTAATTTATAGTGTGTCTCTACAATCACATACTCTTCCTTATGAAACAGTGTTAGACTGACATTAATGGGATAGAATTTGCCTGAATGTTGATACAAAAAAAGTAGAATTTGGATATAAAGGAGATAGGAATAACACTGTGGGAGGAAGTCTTCAATAGGCTGGTCCAGAGAGAAGGACACAGAACTTTTTGTCCAAGACTTATGCCCTGAATGTGGCCTTGAAGATTTAACATAAATATGCTAGGTCAGAAATGCCTGTTCAGTCTCCACCGTGCTTGTTTGGAAAGGGACTGCCATACTCACATGGCTACTTCTCACTCTCTGTCTTCTCTGAAACATCCTGTCTTTGTATATCCATTCACGTTTTCCTGTGAGCAAGAACCAGAAGTCCGATTCCTTTTGTTCCAATCAGATACAAGTATGCTATTAGCTATTCCAACACTCCCTCTCTGGTTTTAAGCAGAAATTGGTGCCTGCTGCTGATCTCTTCTCCTGAAATTTCTTTAGAAGTGGCACCAAAACTGATTTTTGACCATGCGGATTTTATTAATGATAAGTATGTCCTAAAACCAAAAAATCACAGCCAGCTTATTTCAGTTTCTCAGAGTTAAAACCCATGGTTTAGCTATGCAAAACCATTTCTGTATATTACAAAACAATCCCAATAAGTTCTTTCTTGTGTGAAGAGACACAGGTGCCAATATTTTCAAACTTAAAGCTCTGAGGGCTAAATGAATTCCTAGGGACAACTACATGTTATGCAAATTGAGAACAAACAGCAAGCATAGTGTGACTCAGGCAAACAGCAATGAAACAGCACATTCCTCAGTGAACTTCTGAGTTATGCAAATAGAAAATCAGAAATTTAACAACCAGGTCCTGTCTTGGCATTTGTAATTAAGGTTCTTCATTACCAAGCAAGATGCTTTTATAATAAATGTTTCTTAAAAGGCCTGTTTTATGTTTTCTGCTTTGATGGGATAAAAAGGTTTTGTGAAGTTTGGGAAACAACTGGTTTCCCTAAATGCAAACTAGATTCTGCGTGTTTCACCTGGGTATAGTTCAGAGTAAATTTTTATGTGTTTTTGTTTATCTTTCAGGCAGCTGAAGTACTGACAGTGATGTTGCTTACTCCTGGAAGCCTCCAAGAGAATATGCAGACTTCAAAGGCTATTAGTAATCCTTCATATTCTTTGGATATGATATCTTTTCCAGGAACTCTTCTTTCTGTGATCTGCCAACAGCAGCTGGAAGCCAACAATTATAACCTCCTTGTCACACTTATAACTTCCTTTTCTTTTATACAAAATCTATTTATCTTAACTATATATATTACAAAGAAAAATTCTTTTTCCTGAAAATAAGAAATGGGGGGGAGGGGTTAACTTCTTGTCTCCAAGTTTAGGCAAAAAAAAAGAAAAAAAAAAGAACATGACTGAGATGCTGAAGAAGAAAAGCTCTGGGCAAGCTCAGAAAATCCAAGCCAGTATAGGTCCTGATCATACAATGCATGTCACTTTCCCAAGGCCTCACTCACTTTATTCCCTGGGCTCCAGGAAGGGCTTTGATTTGCTCATGGAACTTAGCACCAATGGCAATTTTGTAAGTACAATGGATTGCTGATGAACATCCAGGTGAGTGATAATTTGTTTCTTTCAGCTAACAAATTTCATAAAATATGGTCATATTAAATAACTGAAAATGAGTAGGCAATTAATCTTATTGAGTGCTTGTGATTGTATATGATACTAAAATACAGGACATAGTAAAGATCTTTGAGAAACTGACAGAGATCAATATAGCAACTGGAATATAGCAGATAGGGAAAATGTGATTTAAAAAAGATTGAAAAGTCACTGAACTCTAATTACATTTTAGTAAATGGTTTGTTGCTCTACATATTATAAATATGGATTTTCAAAACCAGAAAGACATGTTTAATGTCCTTCTTCTAGTGTTCTCCAGTGACAATCTAAATTCAACCCTTTTTTGGTCATGACAGTTGATCTGTAATTGATCCTGCATCCAAAATCTACAAGCCAATCCAAAGTATACTGCAGGTCCAAGAACATTTCAGATATAATCATGAAAGATAGATTAACATAAATACATCAACATATTTAACATAAGCATACGTTTCCATAACCCAATTTTGGACCACACTGAGAAAATCTACGGAAAAAAAATCAAGCATGAACTTTCTTTGTTACACAGACTTCGAGTTCACCCACATCCACAGATCCATTGCCTAGACAAACTAGAGAGCTCTGGCTCCCCTCTTTCTTGACCTACTTGGACTCCCTCCTGTCACTGAAAGATAAAGGCTGTTGATGAAAGCACATCAACACACACACGCATGCAGCTCAGTAGGACTGTGCTGACATGCTGCCAGAATAGATTCAATGCTGTACAGCTAGACTCACAGAGCAGTGTTCTCACATGAGACCATTTGATTCATCAGTGCTGGTGTGCTCCCACCCCCCCACCATTCCTGCCCCCATCTCCTTCCTGGTGGGGATCTAAAGCTCCTCTCCCTCCTCCTGACTTCAGACTGCCTGATACTCCTGACAAGACATTTTACGAGGCAGCATTTTGCACATAATTTCCTATTTGAACCAAAACTTCACTGAGAAATGGAACATGGCACCAAGGTGACATGGACCCCTATCTGAGCCCTCATCAATAAAAGCAAGGTTAGAAACTCCCAGCACATTTTTCTCACATCTCCCTGATGTGAGGCAGGAACTGCGAGTGCTCCTCACTGAGGGTCAAGGAGTGCAGCGCTTTCTGCAGCCAGCTGGAGACAGCACCCATCAGCCACTGGCACATTACCCGGGTGCTCCTGGGGGAAGCACTAAGCCTTCAAATCTTTCTTCCCAACCACCTGCAGCCCCAGATGAGAGCAGGCAATTGTTGAGCCAGCTGGAGAGGGTTTGGCAGTCCTGGATTGCAACCTGGGGTTTATTCTAGTGAAGATATGGCAAGATACAACAGCCTGAGGCAGTTGAGCAGATCAGCAGCCCCTGGTAACTCACTCATTCAGCTGCCACCAGTACTGGAGATGCAGGGCAGCTGTGCAGGATGCTGCTTCAGATAATAAAGTCTTCAGACACCTGGAAATGCCTGGGGACCTCTCAGGTAATAGGCTTAATAAGGCATTAGGTTTCTCAACATCTACTGCTGCTTATTTCCCAACCCATAAAATTACCACCTGGCTCCAGTCTGGTGCATACTACCATAATCCCTGCCTGGCTGACCCACTGCAGGCACCAGAGATGCTGTTGTCCTCTGCCACCCTCAAAGTCTCCACCCTACGCCCTGGGGCTGGAGCAGAGGTGCCCTCTTGTGGCACCCCTGGAGCTCCATCACCTCTCTGGTTCTACCTGTACTCCTTCATGTCTCTAGGTCCCCAGTGGTGTGAGGCTGTTTCACTGCACATTCCATAATCTTCCTGGGGACTCAGATAAGATCGACTGATCTGCAGTTCTCTGGATTCTCCTTCACCATGAAGATGGCTGTGATACTTTCCTTTTTCTTGTTTTCAAGGACATAACCCTGTGAACGGTAAATGTGTTTGATTTTCCATGTCAGTCACCCAACTGAAAATCTACTTAACTAAGCCAAGCATTTTGCTTTCTTCTTTAGACAGCAAAAGCATTAAGTGGTTTCTTCACTTTATTCACTGACCCTACAGTGAAGGCGGTATATACAGCAAATATATTATCACCACAAGGAAACAAGCAAAAGCTGGGGTTCGTGCCCAAATTTTCACCGTGCAAGCTACAGTGAAATGACAGTTACTACAGAAATCAGACAACTTCATACAACAGAAGTCAGCAACTCTGATCAGCTTGTAATAACTCTGACCTTTAAACCATAGCTCGATTTTCCCCGACCAAGATAACTCCCTTCTTTTTCCTGCTGCTGTAAATATTTGCTAAAAGGTAACATCAAGTCATTAGAAATCCAAGCCCTTCTTTATTTCTCTCCTAGTCAGTGCAGGAGAAGCAGAAGCAGTAATGTAGGTGTCCTTAGAGAAAGTATCTGTAGGGACTGTATGGATAGTTCTCCACAATAGAACAGTTCTCTTTTTGGCAACATTCACAGTTTTAAACTAAGTAGAACTCACCCTTGCTCTGAGGAGTTCAACTTAATGTGGTTGTAAGTCATAACCTTCAACAACATCCAGAAGGTCAAGAAAAAGTTTTCTGGCAAACTAAGACTACTCCTTCTAAATACTGAGGATAATCCCTGACTGCTGTCATTTGTAAGGATACTTTGACAGACTTTTAAAGACATGAGAAGCAATTTGCCCTCAGAAGGAATTGTAAGCAGTCACTTGAGAATGATAATGTGTTTCACACCACATCGTCTATTATGAAGGAGAGCAAGGAAAAGTATGTGGGGAAAAAAAAGTTATTCTAGTCTAATGACAAAAATATCTATCTAAAAGGTTTTAGGTAAAGAGCCAGTAAAGCCTCAAATGATACTACAGACAGTGATTACAATACAGTTTTTAGGAATACTTTATTCCAGAAGATAAATACAGCTGGTTTTTCTTTTTTTTTTCTTTTTTCCTTTTTTTAAACTCTGGAGTTCTTCAGTGAGCAACAGCAGCTGCAGAGCTCTGAATCCCAGGTAGGTAAATAGCAGACATTGGCTTTATTCTCAGCATGACAGTGGGATCCCAACCAAGTTGATAGGGCCTATGTTTTAAACAGAAAATCTACTGGAACTAATATATGTGAAGATATCTCTGCTGCATATAAGTAAAGTAATTTGGTGGTGTACATTCTGTAGATCATGAAGAGTCATGAAGTTCTGCAAATACATCTTTAATGCATAGAAATGCATGTGTTGATCAGGCAAGCATTGCCTAGTTTTTTGAAATCTAGACATAAAAAACCAGTCTCGATCTTCCCAGTGAAACCTACTAAACAGTGATTTCTCCTTCAATCTCATTTTAGACTAGTTTTTTTAATACCCTAGCAAAACCTCACGTCTCACTAAAGACAGTAGTGGGCATAGTTTCTTCCTTGGCTAAAATGCTAATACTCCAGTGCATAAATAAGCACCCCAAGCATCTCCTCAGAAATATTTTCTAAAACAGCCAGATATGGAGTCTACATCATGGCTATATCTGATGATACTGAGCCATTACTTCCATCCTTAAATGTATGTTTGGTGCTCCATGTTTTCTGGCATACAACAAGATATGAATCACAAGTCACATCTTCATTGAGGAAATTTGATTTCTCAGGGAGCTACTAAACACAGCCTAAGTTTGGGAATACCTCTGCTTCCCAACCAGCTTACCCTAATAGTTCTTTTTATTGTGATTGATTCCCCATATTTTGCTAGCTTGGGGATATAGTCCATTTCTATTTATCTTGTATCATAAAGCTAATCATTGACATAGTTATTGCAATTATTTTATGGGACAATTTCTTAGTATCCAAAGGTGCTTTTATTACTCCCCTTTTAGCCTTTCTTTCAGAGCACTAAAAATGCACAAGGGTTGGGGGAGAAGTGCTGTACACACTTTGTAAAGAAAAATAATTGAATTAATTGGCTGATTAGTATTATTTCTTTGTTTATATCACTCTTGTGTTTTCTGTTACTGGCTAGAAAGTTAACCACCCGTGTAAGTTAAATGCTAGCTTGAAGGAAGCTCTAATTTAATTTCATGCTCTCCATATCCCCTGTACAAAATAGAGAATAGCCAAAATGCCTTGTCCCAATNAGTTTTTTGAAATCTAGACATAAAAAACCAGTCTCGATCTTCCCAGTGAAACCTACTAAACAGTGATTTCTCCTTCAATCTCATTTTAGACTAGTTTTTTTAATACCCTAGCAAAACTTCACGTCTCACTAAAAACAGTAGTAGGCATAGTTTCTTCCTTGGCTAAAATGCTAATACTCTGTAGAAACCCCAGTGCATAAATAAGCACCCCAAGCATCTCCTCAGAAATATTTTCTAAAACAGCCAGATATGGAGTCTACATCATGGCTATATCTGATGATACTGAGCCATTACTTCCATCCTTAAATGTATGTTTGGCACTCCATGTTTTCTAGCATACAACAAGCATGCAAGATATGAATCACAAGTCACATCTTCATTGAGGAAATTTGATTCCTCAGGGAGCTACTAAACACAGCCTAAGTTTGGGAATACCTCTGCTTCCCAACCAGCTTACCCTAATAGTTCTTTTTATTGTGATTGATTCCCCATATTTTGCTAGCTTGGGGATATAGTCCATTTCTATTTATCTTGTATCATAAAGCTAATCATTGACATAGTTATTGCAATTATTTTATGGGACAATTTCTTAGTATCCAAAGGTGCTTTTATTACTCCCCTTTTAGCCTTTCTTTCAGAGCACTAAAAATGCACAAGGGTTGGGGGAGAAGTGCTGTACACACTTTGTAAAGAAAAATAATTGAATTAATTGGCTGATTAGTATTATTTCTTTGTTTATATCACTCTTGTGTTTTCTGTTACTGGCTAGAAAGTTAACCACCCGTGTAAGTTAAATGCTAGCTTGAAGGAAGCTCTAATTTAATTTCATGCTCTCCATATCCCCTGTACAAAATAGAGAATAGCCAAAATGCCTTGTCCCAATGCTTGGTGACAGGGATCTTACCCAGAGGGTTATTACGGGAAGAGCTTGGCACTCTCATTCTGCTAAAGAAATTTCCCATGCTGTAAATACTTCCCTGAGAAAAGTTCCTCCTGATGCAGCAGTAAACACTATTTCATACACAATACATTTGAGACCTGCTCTCCACCTCTGTGCCAGGAATCCACTGGCACAGAGCTACCTGCTGTTTAGGGGCAGCTTTATGAGACATTGTGGCAAAATAGCCAGTCACCAGGAAAAAAAAGGTCCTCTAAAGGTGCTGCAATGCTTAGGGAAGATACAGGGTGGCAGTGACATTCACTGTGTGGTTTGTCGTCTGCAGACCTTTGTGCTTTCTGGTAGTGCCAGGATCATTTTCTTTAGGCTGTACTTTGTATTATATATCAGAGCACTTACTGTGACAGTTTATCTGTTCCCTGCCATGGGAACTCTAGACCTCCCTAGTGGTGACATCAGTCGTTTAGGAACAAAATACATGTTCACCCCAAATACTGAAGAGAGAGATTTATTTTAATTTACCTTAAATAGGTGGGATTTTTTCTGTTTAAATTCCAATGGCCTGCCTTCAACTCATGTTTACCAGTAAGCTATTGTGTAGGCTATACTGAAACACCAAGTGAGACCAAATTTGGGGGATTAATTCTCTCTAAGTGCTGGGAAGGTGGTATACATGTAATGTTAGGTAATTTACATAGCTGAATAGTTAGATACAGACAGAAATTAAATTATTCACTGGCAACATATAGCAACTTCTTTCAAAAGCTTTCATCTAACTTTAAAAAAAGTTAGATGAAAGACCAAAATTGGAGAAATATGTACTTCAATCCTGTTATAGCTTTCTGAATGCGAATGAAAATTTAGAGACTGTTATATAACATTTAGTTTATCACAACATAACATTTATAACATTTATCACAACATAACATATATAACATTTATATTTATCACAACAGAGTAACAACAGTGATTACGTACTTGGGAAATGAAGAGTGGGAATGTGCTTGGAAACTGAAGTGCCATTCTTGGGGTTTTTTTCATTTATTATCCCTTGTTCAGACAAATCATAGAATCACCAGGTTGGAAGAGACCCACTGGGTCAAGTCCAACNTCTATAACAAGATATATAGATATATAAACAATATAGATATATAAAAACAAGAGATATAAACTGAATATCAATTCAATTTATATTATAAATTATAAATTGAATATACTGGCATTTCTTATATCCTCAGTACTAGACTGGCACTTTTTTAATACGCCAGGATAACTTCTCAAGATGAAAACGAGCATACTTTTAAAATAAACGGGTTTTTTTAAGTTATAATTAGGAGTTTTTTCATTTTGCTTTGCTGAAAGGGAAGACACAGAAGAGCTTACTATGATAACATAGCTTAAATGTTTCATCGCAGCACTTCGCTGTAATTATACAGCTACTGGAGAGCTACAAAAAGCATGCCAGCGCGGTGTCACCCGCACAGTGTCACCTGCACGGTGTGCACGGTGTCACCCAGCCCAGCCTGGTCTCACAAGCGCGGTGTCACCTGCACAGTGTAACCCAGCCCCACACCGCGTCAACTCTCCCCAGCGCGGTGGCCTCAGCGTGGTGCGCCTCCCTCCCCGCCGTCACCGCCAGGGGGCGCCGGCGGCGCGCGCGGCGGTCTAGCCCCTCCACCTCGGTGGTTCTGCCCCCGTTTGCCCTCTCCCGGCCCCGCCCCCGGCGCTCGCGCCACCCGCCCGCCCGGCGCTGCGTCAGCCCCACAAGATGGAGTCCGCCGAGGAAGGTAACGCGCTCGCGCCGCCGACGCCGCCACACGCCCCGGCCGTTCTGCCCGTGCCGCCCGGAAGCGTTAAAGGGTGTCAGCGGGCTCCGGGGTGGGGGGGTGCGCGGGCTGCGTACGCCTGGAGGGGCTTCGCGTGCGGGAGCGCGCAACTTCCCCCCCGCGCCACACGCCCCCGTCTCGGAGCGCGCGCGCGCTCCCCCTTACATAAGCGCGGGCGCTGCGGGCCTGGGCCGGGGTGGGGGGGCGGTGAGTGAGCGGCCCTGCGTGAGGCGCCGGCGGACGGGGAGGGGGACACGGGATTGTTTGCACGGGGGTAGTGGGACACCCAGAGCCGGGGTTAGGAGCTCTGAGAGACCGTGGGGAAGGAGCCCCCCGTTTCCTCCCCACCCCCAAGCCGTGGGGAAGGAGGCTCCCCCAGGCCATATAGAATCCTCGAGGGGTTTAGTTTTCTCTTGTCCAGCTGACAAAGCCCGCTCTTGTAACTCGGGGAGTTTTACATTTCCAATTTGAGGTGAATAATAAGAAGCAGCTTTAGGTGCTGCTGTTTCTTTTGTGAGGTGAACTTTGTTCTGTGTGCTGGAAAATCTTGTTTGTTTTTTGGAATAGTGAAACAATGCGGGAGCTGACAGGTTTGTCTCTTCTACAAGAGACTAATACATAGCCATTTACCTCATTTTAAAAAAAGAAGTTGTCAAAGATTGTGGTCATAAGTTTTAATAAGTAGGTTCCATTTCCAAGGGTTTAGCTTACTTGAGACTGAATTGCAGGTGTGTTTCATCAGCACTTTTGCACTGCTTGGATCATGCTGAGGAACTACGTAGCTCAAGCTGATAATGCAGATCTTTCATAAGCCAGGACTTCATACTGTAGTGTAAACCAAAATAAATAAAGGATGTGTGTTGTGCTATGTTCCTTGCAGTCTTTGAGCTTTGTTTGTCATCTTAAGCAGTGACTACAAAAATATATTGCAGTAGCAAGGCACTTCCAAGGGAAGTATTTTGTGTCTTGGCTTCTGTCACTTTGGCATCATTTCAAGTGTAGCTTTTTATCTTGTGCACTTGATTTACCAGCTTGAGAAGACTTAAAAAAACCCAAACTGGAAAAACATGAAGCCTCAAATCAAATAGGACAGCACCTTTGTAGAAGTGTCCGTTGGGTTGGTAAATGGTTTATCAAAATATTATTTTTTTTTAAAGTCTAACAACTTATAAAACTGCTTGCTGCAGTTCTGTCATGCCTCTGTAGACTCTGTTACTTATACTGATTAAATTAACAGTGTGAAACTTTGGCCTCCGTTTGCCCAGGAAACCTAGATTGTAGCAAATTGTGAAATGGGTGCTCGGAAACAACCAGCTGAGTTCCTACCACTCTGTACTTTGTAAATCCACCTCAATTTAATTCGAATGGTGTAGTTGATAATTTGTTACACCCTGTTATCAGAGGTAGGGATTGTTAGTTATATCTCAAGGCCCCGTCGCCCTTAACTAAATCTTGGTTAAATTCTACACTTGGAATTTGGACTTCTGTGTTTATACATATAAGTATGTATGTGTAAAATGCTTATGTATAAATATGTATGTACAAAAATCTTATTTAAATATTTGTATATCTATATGTAAACACACACATATGCGTGTAGCCTTAGCTATTATATTGTAGTCTTATCAATATTCCCCTCTAAAGCTCTGAGCAGCAGTATAAAAGCAGCTCGTCTGTATACTCACTTTCCATAAATACCACTAGACTGTTACAACTTCTACAGTTTCAGTCTTCAATTCCCACTGTTAGAATTTCATGACACTTGCCAGAATGCTGAAGAGACTTCCCAAGGTTAGAAGGCTTTAAACACAAGCAGCAGAGGTTTCACTTTAAGGAGGAATTCCGTATTCGGGTATTGGTGTGTGCCTGAACTTTTGCTGCAGAGTGTCAGATGGACATTGCTAACTATTAATAAGCCATTAATGATACTAAGGCCATTGTGTTTCTTTTGGGTTTTCATTTGACTGAGTTGTGTTTCGGAGCCAGAAAACAACTGAGTGGTGAGAGCTCACATGAGAAAGCTGCTTCTCTAATGTTGCTTCTCTGTATCACCTGAAAGTACCAGATACCAGCTTTTGCTGATAAGAGATACTTTTGATAGTTAAACAGTGTTTGCTAAATAACATAATCTTCACTTTTGGGTACATCATACAGTGATGAACATTCAGCTAGTGAGGTGACAGACAACAAAAAAGAACTATATTTAACCAAGGTAATTATTTCCAAACGCATTCATGAAGAATGTGTGTGTGCGAGTAGAAAAATAGTGTCTCTTGCACAGTGGAATTCCTTCTGAGCAGGACAGTAGGTCATAAGGTACATAGCTTTTTGTGTTGACCCTTAGCGGGCTTTATTGATTTGAAGCTATTGACTGTTTAGCAGTCCAGGTTGGTACACTCATGATATGTTTGTTTGGATTTATAAAACAAGTGGGGGTATCTTTGAAAAAAATAAAATTAAGGTTTACCTTCTTTCATTAAGTGAGCAGAGGAAATCCTTTCCTAGGTAAAAAATTAATTTGTTTTCAGTAAGTTTCAGCAAATTATGTTTTTTTCCCAGCAGTCTTAATAATTGTACAGCCTGCTGTGAAAGCCAATGGACCATTAATAAGTGGGTTCAGAGAGCTCTGGAGGTCTTTCAGAGAACAGTGTACTTTTAACTTGCTTTCTTTGGTGATAGTATTCTTAAAGCAGTGGTTTTACAGCCTGTCCCTATGCCAGCTGTAGTGCTTGTCTGACCCTGTATGAGGCTGATCTGGTGTACAAGGCTGTCAGCTTAACTGTAGTGAAATTCTTCTCAAAAGAATACTGGAGGAAGGCGAGCATACTACAGCTTGTGGGTAGGTCCTCCTGTCAGTTGAAGAGATCTGTCCTGTGCAGCCATCTGGAAATATTCTGTGATAAAAGAATTGTTTGTTAGGTGAAGTAGTTGTTCTCAGCAGAGAAACCAGGGGCTCTTAATGTTTATAGCAAGATGTTGTCACTCAAGATAGCCATGATGGAAGTACTCTTTGTGTTTCTTTGTAGCATCATTGATGCGGTGTTGAATACGGATTTCTGTTAATTCTAGGCTTTTGGCCTGTGTGAATGAATTAAAATCTCTCTTTTAATACAAAATAATTTTTTTCTTTGGAATCACTTGAATTCTTATGTTTTATGTTTAGAAACTGTTGTAATAGTGTACAAACTATGGATATGGTTGTATTATGACTTTTTATAGAGAAGCATTCTTATTCGAATGTTTAGTACCTTTTGGAACATTTTTAGAAAAGCTTAAACTTCTGGGCATTTCAAGCAAGATAGGTAAGACCTCATTTGGAGTATTTTGTCCGGTTCTGGAATCATCAACATAAGAAGCATATGGAGCTGTTGGAACGTGTCTAGAAGAGGGCTGCAAAGATGATCAGAGGGCTGGAGGAAACACTGAGAGAGTTGGGGTTCTTCAACCTGGAGAAGGCTCCAAGGAGCCCTTCTAGTACCTGAAGGGGGCCTACAAGAAAGCTAGGGAGGGACTGTTTGCAAGGACTTGTAGTGACAGGACTAGAAGTAATGGCTATAAACTGGAGAGGGGCAGATTTAGGAGGGACATAGGAGGAATATGAGAGTGGTGAGGCGCTGGCACAAGTTGCCCAGGGAGGTTGTGGGTGCCTCATCCCTGGAGGTGTTCAAGGCCAGGTTGGATGGGGCCTTGGGCAGCCTGATCATAGTGGGAGGTGTCCCTGCCCATGGCAGGGGGCTTGGAAGTGGATGATCTTTAAGGTCCCTCCCAACCCAAACTATTCTATGATTCTGTGACACAGGCTTGAAATCACGTTGTTTCGGCATTCTTACATCATTACTTCAGGCTGGTATTTTTCTAACAAAGACCTCTGATGTGCATCTGTTATACACTCTAGCAGGTCTGCTGAGTGGTGGTAGGTAGACCAATAATGAAAAAAAGAAAAAATGGTAAATTTAAACTTATTAAAAAATACATTTTTTAATCATTTCCTTAATAGAAGTTAAAAGAGTTAAGAGAAGATAACACAGATCTATCAACAAGCAAATAAAATACTTTTTTGTGTGTGTGCGTTTAAATACTCCAGATAAATGACTGATATTAAAAGACACCTTTTCTTTAGAGGCAAAGATTTACACTTACTTCGTTGTCCTCAAAACATCTTACAATCTTATTTTTAAGAAAATTGCAAAAATAGAGAATAAGGAAGGTGCAGAACCCGTTGAAATATTACTGAAATTGAAATTATGAAATAAGAAATAGAAAGTGTCTTTCTTCTTGTGACTAGACTGTAGACTGCTAAATGGATGGCTGTATTCAGCTTAGGTTGCAAACACACAAGGTACCCATTTCTGTTTGATTTTTTTTTTTTCACCTGTTTCATCAAGAGCACCAAGGAGCACCCATGTTGGATGATCACGTAGCGAATGCCATGTTTCGCTCATTGTTAGAGATGCTGAGCCTCCATGGAACTTGTTTAAAACTCAGGTGGAATTTTTACATTTCAACACCTCCCCCTTTAAGGAATGTTATCCTTAATCTCTGTGTTGTTTTAATGATAACTTTGTTAAGGTAAAGAGCACCCATGCATGTGCTTTTACTGTGTCTGTTGCCTAGGGATTTTAAAAATATAAGAAGGCATGTTTAGAGGCATGATCACACAAGTGATATTCTTGTTGGTTTTTCTGGTGATCTCTCTGTCTTCATGTCTTTCATCAGATGAAGTCTGTCTTTCAGACTCTTTCAATTTATCCTGGGTTAATTTTGCTATGTGGTAAAGATTTTAATTGTACAGTTTGTCTTGTAAATTTGAGTTTTTAAGCAGAAGTGTAATAAGCTTTATGCCCTTGTCAGCAGATATATGCAGAGTCTGTCGGTCTGAAGGAACTCCTGAGAAACCCCTCTATCATCCATGTGTGTGTACCGGCAGTATTAAATTTATTCATCAAGAATGGTGAGTTCTGTGTTTGTAAGGTTTTTAATATTATGTTAACATGTTTTGTTAAAAAAATATTTCTACAAACAATGCTTCCTAAATCTTCACGCTCACTAGTAAGAAATCCAGTTTTCAGTGGAAGCATTGGAGGTTTTGATGTTTTTTACATGATGATTCATTACAGTTCACAAAGAATTTAGTAAGTATACATGAAAATAAAGTACTGATAACTGTGTTTAGCAATACAGTTCTGTTCACGTGTCAGCTTCTGACATCATAGCAAGAAATAAAAATACCCTACTACCTTTGTCATTTTTGAGGTGTGTTTTTAATCAGGGAAATGCTGAAGCAAAGAACTAATTCTGGTCTGTAGCACACATTCCTTTTGATGGTATTTTATTAGCTCTTTCAGGAATGTACTCAAAGAATGTACTTTGTCAGTAATATAAGTGATGTAATTGAAGAGTCCCTATTACTAGTAGTCACCTTCCCTTTGTCACGTTTTGAACCTTATTCAATGGCCTAAATAAACATGCTAATTTAAGTCCTGATTGATAGTACAGAGATTGATGCGTTTTCCTTAATGGAGGGATAAGGTGGAGAGATGTAATAGCATGTGTTAATATGATCACTTTTTATTACAGCTTAGTTCAGTGGCTTAAACACAGCAGAAAAGAATACTGTGAATTATGTAAGCACAGATTTGCTTTCACACCAAGTAAGTATGTTTTACTGCTCCTTTATTTTTAGAAATTCTTTTCTTTTTCTCTTAGCGTGGGTGAAGTGATTGCTTTTTCATTCACCATGACAGACAAAGTTGAGAATAATAGTACAATACCAGCAGCTCCTCTGTTAGTTTAACTTGGTTTGCTTGTAAAGATTGTTGCTCTCATTCTGTCAAAAATACTTGTTTGGTAGTATAACTTTTTGTCTATGGAGTATTCATAAGTTATTCCAAGTACATGTATTCTTTAAGTCCCTTACTATATTTAGGTTTGTAATAGTTCGTGACTTCTTTAGCACCTGAAGTACTAGTTTAGTTACTGTTTGAGAGGAAGGAAAATGTAGAAGGTTCAGTTCACATCTTGACAGGAATAGAGTAGCTGATTTTTCTTTTGAATACTAACACCATTCTCTAAAAATGTTTATTATGTAGGCAAATTACTTGATTTTCAAATGTGCGCTTTCAAGCTTAATTTTGTATGCTTTAAAATGCATTCTTTTTCTGCAGTTCTTCTAGTTAGGACTTAGTACTAATATTTTTTAAAAGTACATGATCTTTGGCTGGAGATTGGGATGGTTTCACTCCTCTGCTTCCTAAGCAGCTGCATTGCTGGTATATGACCAGTAAAATGTCATAAGCTTAGTTAATACAAAGATTGTGAAATGGAAGGAAACCTTATGGGTCAGATGTTCTTCAGTTGATCAGTTACTGTAATCTGAAATAAACTTTTGATTTATGCCTGCAAAGGTACTAGTTCAAGACATGCAAACACTTGGACCTCACTGTTTGTATTGTTATAATCCTGGTTTTTTTACTGTTCTTCCTCTTGTCCTTTACCACCTTTTTATTTGCACGTCATTCTTGATGAAAGTTTGCTCCTGTGAATCATTTGGATTGATTGAGCTCCTAAGCTATGCTATAGAATGCTTACATTCTCCACATTAAACACTTAAAAGTTATGGGGCTTGATCATCTTAGAACTTTCAGATGTGACTTAATGTGGTTGATAAATTTCAGGCAAGACAAGTGAGTATGCCTCTGACAATTGTAAAATGTTGAAGTGCATATTTGTAATAAATGGTGCTAGGGCTTTCTGATAGATACAGTGTATGTCAGAATGCTGTTGCTTTTCTAGCTTTTCTGCAGTTCCACTTCCCTCAGCAGAGACTAAGATGATGTACTATAGGAAGCAACTCGTGGGAGGCATGAAATCTGTAGGTATAACATAGACTGGGAAAATATATTTTAGGATCTGTATTTCATTCTAAGCGGAAGATCTGCATTTTCAAAATGCTGCTGGCCAGTAGCATGAAAAGTACATATAACTTTCCATTGTATTTTTATATTAGTTTGTAACAATCATATAACTGACCTCTACAAATGTTTCCATGCTTCAGAAAGTATCTGCTTTTTAACTTATGGCAGAACCAGCCATAAATGAGGATGATAAACATACTTAAGCCTACACAACCTGTTCTTATTCATTGGGAGAAAGCCTTTAGGAGCCTGGGAAAGTCTTCAACCATTGCTTTGGGACAGTTACACATTGCTGATGATTCATTGTGGAGGAGAGTTTGTACTGCTGGTGTGGGAAAGGAAAGAGGAACAAGAGAACTTCAAGTTTAGGAAGAGCATGGTGTTCTCTCTCTGTACTGGAAGTGTTTTTCATCTTGTGCAGTTGGCATTTATAACTACAGAATGCCAGTGCTCCTGATGTTGCAGTTTCCTTTTTTCTTTTTTTAATACAAACAATAAAAGTGAAGTCTGAAAATATCCAAGTTTGCTAATATTTAAACTTATTAAGTTTTACATTATCATAGCAGAACATACAGGTATTCAGAAAGCCCCTGTTGCTCAGATATTGCTCTGATGAGTGTTCTGTACTGTCTGTCATGACTAAATATCTCTTGTACCTCCTTGCAAGGAAAATTGTGCAGACAGTAGTATAGTTTGTATTTGGATTAAGTTTTGGTACTTTGAAAAGATGGGGAAAGAAAGGTTAAGTAGAAAGCACTACTTCTGTTTATTTCTTCATGAGTTTGGTGGGAATTATAGCAATCAGATTCATTAGATTCATAGAATCAAAGAATCAGAATTGTTTGGGCTGGAAGGGACCTTAAAGATCATCCAGTTCCAACCCCTCTGCCGTGGGCAGACATGTCCCTGTAGATCAGGCTGCCCAAGGCCCTATCCATCCTGGCCTTGAATGCCTCCAGGAAGGGGGCATCCACAACTTCCCTGAAGTTTTGATTGTGCCTGTTGTGTTTGTCAAAGTACAGTTGTGTGATATTTGTACTAAATAGCCTCTGAGGAAATGGGAATGATGAGAAAGCTTCCTGTAATGAACTTAAAGGTATCACTTAGATAAGTTACTTTGCTGTGCTAAGATGTGGGGGTTTTGTCAGCTGAAAACTCTTGACAGACTGTTTCCCTGAAAACTACTAATCATTATTGTCTACTTGTTTCCTTATTTCTTTTTCCAGGAGAATAAAAATTTCTAAATATAGCCTTGTGTTTTTCCTACCTTTTTCTTGTCAGTGTAATGGCAGATTTTTGTCCTGGGCTGTCTGCTTTGGAGAAGCAAAATTAATATTTGTGTTTCTGAAAAAAATTAGGCTTATTGGGGAGGTGGTAGAACAAAAACCTACCCCACTTTGATGTAGTACTCAGTAGTAAGACAGCAGTTGCACTGCCACTGCACAGGTGTGACCTCAGTATCCAAAAGCTTTCTAATAATCTTCCCACAGCCTGGACAGCTCAAAGAAGTTGAAGCTATGAAAGCTCCCTATGCTTGGCCAAAGTCTATTTGAATTTTACACTGTAATAGGGGAAAAAAAAATTCTTTAATTGTCCTCTAGTAGAGTGATTTTTATTTGGAGGAACTGTGATAAATAATGCAGGAAATTGGTTTCTCAGACAGAGTTAGGAAATATTCCTGGGATGAAAATTAGTGTATGTGAAAGGGAATGAAGAGGGGTGTATAACACAGTGGCAGGGGTCAAAGTCTCAGTGGTAGCGCAAAGTGGATGAAAGGGGCTGGAATGTGGAGAGAAAATGACAGTATCAAAGCGATTAGCTGTGAAAGTACTGGCAGCAACCTTCAGAGCTGCAGTGCACTTGCACGGTAGGGGTTCCTGTCATGCTAGGAATTTTTGTATTTCACCCACCTGAATGTAGCAGGACATCGAAGGGCTTTACCTTATCATTGTGATATAAAGCTTCTAGAGGTAGAAGTTTTATATATTTCGAGGTGTGGCGAAGCAGAGGAAAAACAGCAATCTCATCTTCAGCCCTGAAATCATCAAAAATCAACAAACTGTTAAAATTTGGGGATATAGCTTGTCTTATTTAGGTAGTAGCTACATTGTGCATTTATTTGAATCTTGAGGTATAATCCTAAACAAAATGAGTGCATAGAGGTAATAGCATCTATAACCACTTCAGCTTTACTGAGTTAGGATGGGCACCCTTTCTGACAATCCCTTCTGTGAATGTTCAGTAATTCCTGAAAGATGCATTTGAAAAAAAAAACTTTACGGCTTCCCCCAACAAATAAATCTTTAGTGCAAAGTTAATGTTTTCTTTGTAGCTTCTGTTGCAGTTCCAAAGTGTTGATCAAACACTGCTGAGTTCAGTTTTGTCTGAGTGGTGTCGTAAATGTGTTAGAATCTTTTAGAACCTCTAGCAAAAGTCTACTTGTCTTGCCTGGTAATTTTTCATAATGTTTGTTTGGTATGAGCTGAGAGATCATACTAAAGTCTTTAATTGGAGTATACTATGGTACCAACAAATTATATATTACATCTATTTCCGTAATAAGAAAATTCTAAATTGAGAGATGGTGTCAAAATGTGTTTGTCTTGCTTTCAATTTACCACTTTGTGTTCTCACAGCTACACTTCCCTAGTGTTATATTTTTAGTCCTTTATTTTTTGTTAAGTTAATTCAGTTCTTTGCCAGGTACCTGACAACTGAGAACCTTTGAAACTTAAAACCAGTTACTTTTTGCCTTATTGTTACTGTTTTGTTGTTACTTTGTGTCAGATATAATCCACATGTTGAAATGCACCAAACCTTCCACATCTTTGGCTGCTACCTCTGCATGTTGGTACTGCTTCGCTATGTTCTTGAGTTCTCTTCACAATACAGAAACTTAGGGAAATATCACTGGAGAGAAAAGACTTTTTCTCCCGTAGAGACTACCTCTCTGTGATTAGTAAAAGTATGATTAGGAATGTAGGTAAAGGTAGGAGGGATGTTTATTAAAGGAGGAATACAGGTATGTTGCATGAAGCAGTATTTGTGACATAAAGTCAAAGGATTGTCCATGGGAGGGAAGGAAAGTTTTGGGGTTTTTTTTCTAGTAGCTCTTAGAAAAATTGAGTTTCCTAATGCAGTTTAAAGTGTGTGATGTTTTAAAAAATAGCCCATTAATTAAATGTGCTAAAGTCTTCAAGTTCAGCTGTTAAACTGTTAAACTTCACTTAGAAATTGCACAGATGCGTTGCTGCCTGGATGTTGAAATAATGAGAGCTTACAGTGGATAAATAAAGCTATTAAGAAAACTTCTAACTCAAAAACTAACACAAAGTTTCTTTTAATTTTCCATTCCAGTCAGTACACAATGTAACAAATGTGTTGTGAAGGGTTTTTTGTTATTTGTTTGGAGTCATCTTTTGGGAATCTATAAAATGTGCTTATTCTTCTAGTAAGCTTTTGCCGAATACAAACATTTTGTAGTTGGCAGGACTTTTACATAAATGCTTCTTAAAAGGAAAAACTGTTTCCTAAGTGCCTTTTCTATGCAGTTTATTCCCCAGATATGCCTTCACGGCTTCCAATCCAAGACATCTTTGCTGGACTGGTTACAAGTATTGGCACAGCAATACGATACTGGTTTCATTATACACTTGTGGCCTTTGCATGGTTGGGAGTAGTACCTCTTACTGCATGTAAGTATTTATTAATATTTTTACTGTAATACTCCTATATACAGAGAAATATGGCATTTCCTGTAACAAGGCTTTGTGAGACCATCATTGGTTTATTTAAAAAGAAATAATAAATTAAAAGACATTTCATTTATTTTCATGCAAAAGTTCTAGCTATTTGACTCTTAAGCCAGTAGTGCAGTGCAGGAAGGTGTTAACAGATAAGAGAAAAAGCATAAAATCACATTTAAACTTCTTATTCCAGTAGAATGCCTCTTTTCGATTATTTTCTTTAAAACGTGTGTGGATTTTTTATTTGATACCATTTATTAGTATTAGGATAGAAAAATTCTCCTGGTTTTTCTAACCATCTACAAATTAAATGCAGTGTTATTTGTTTTAGTATGAAAACTTAAATTCCCTCATAGTCATACATAAGCTGATTAGTAAAACTCCTCTTTACTACCTCTGGGCATTTGCTTAAGATTTAAGGGATTCAACAGAAAAAGTGAGTGGACATATAAATGGCTGTAGTATCCAGTTTGAAATTCACTTTTCAAATACAAATGGAAAGATAACTACTGATGTTTTAACCAGATGAAAATATAATGAAGATGTAAAAAGGCAAAAGGAATATAGTGTTCAGTCAAGGATATGATTGGAAGTGCGTCTTTACTAACAGTAACATACCCTTTGGACAAAAGAGCAGGAAGCCAGTAAATGCATCTCCCTAGCCAGTTTCTCAATATGTTCTGTGTTTTTATTTGTAGCTGGCACTGGCTTAGTTTTAGAACAGCACAATACTGGCATCAGCTATGAAAGAGTGATCCTGTTTCTGCTGCTTGTCCTTCCTGTGCAAGAAAAAAAGCTTTTTGGGGCATGCAGTAAACAAAATTATAAAACTGCTCTGCATTGAAACTGATAAACGTTTCAAATTTCTTTCTCATTTTTTAGACAAAGTTTGTTTTTCTACTATTGTCTTTCAAAATATGAATGTTTTGTGCTTTTCTGACTAAAACTTCTGAAGAACAGCAAAATCATGTTTACTAGTGTAGTTAAGGTAGTTATATTTCATAACCGTCTGAATACCTAATACTCTTCAGTAACACTAAAAAGTTATCACCACGTACAACTTATACAACAACTTTGTATATTAAAAGTGTCAATTTTTTGTTTTAGTACTCATTTCCTAAGCCAGTATAACTGATGATTTTTATTTGAGTGACCTTTTTTCACTTTGCTTAATTTCCGTCTTTAACATTGCACATGTACCACTCTATATGGTTTCCCTTAAGAATAAACGTACTGTAAAGGGTATCATACTGTGCAAGAAGATATCCAACATGAAAGAGGCATTTAGTCATAAAAAACCTTAAAAAATCTATTTAATTTTGAAAATGTTTAGGATCAGTCTTGTGGGTGTTATTTTGTATAGGTCTTGTCTTCTTGCATTTAATGAAATCTTTAATTTCCTATAATATTTAACTACTTTTTAACGTAATCTTTTTGCCTTCCCCATTTCGGCCATATGGCTCACATAACTGTGTAGCTTGCTTCCAAAGGAAGCATTATTCTCAGTATTCCATAACTGAAAGAAAAAGGTGCAGCAGAAAAAAAAATTGTCAAACATACCAAAGGAGATGTATAGTTGAAGAAATTTGTCATTCAGGTTGATGTGCTAGTCATGCAGTTATCCTATTGTGGGATAAGTTCTACATTCTTTCTTTTGGTAATTTCACTGCTTTTTTGCATGCCCATCTTATATGGTTAAGTAAAAGGAATTTATCTCTCTGTGTATCCCCTCAGCCTAATCCCAGCAGGCTCTCATATGCTGTTGCTGTTCTATTATCACAAAACATTACTGTATTTAGCTGTGTGGTTCCTAGAGTGAGATACCCAAGGTACATATAAAAGTACATGGGGTAAGAAAGAGGTGTACACACTGAGGGAAGTGAATGTATGCCCTAAGTCAGTAGGAAAAGCCAGAGTAGGTGCTGGATTGTCTGAAGTGTCTCCTTTATCTCAAAATTTAGAAATCACCGTTTGCACATCGATATGACACATGAATTTGTTTTTCTGGAGTCATTCAGTTGCCATTTAAAAAAAACCCAAAACAATATAGCTGAAGAGTGTGATTGAATACGTGTTTCATGTAATTATGTAGTGGTTAAAATTTTAGAGATGTGTAATAAAGCTAAATTGACATGAGTCAAGTATGGATGGGATTGCGTGTGTGAGCACCAGGAGAACCAGCAGGAGAAGGGTTAAGGGGAGTATTTGCTGTTTGCTGAAGAGCACTGTATATGTGATTTCATTCAGATCAAGAGGGAAAGTAAGTACGCTAAAGATAAGGTGTTGAGAGGGTGAAGAACAAAGCTGGAGTTCTAAGAAATGCAGATAAGGAAAACAGGAAAACTGAACTTTCCCTCAGACTTGAGAGGGATTAAATAAAACAATGGGACAAAGATCTCAAATGGCATCCACTTGTGAAGAGTATGAAAGGCAAGTGTAAAATCAGTTCAAAAATGCTGGTCAAGAGATACAATGAAGATTCAGTAGCCAGTGCCCTTTGTCTTCAGCATTGTCCATCAGTGATCCTGTCTGGATCCTGTCCCAGCATATGTGTCTTAGTGCTTGTATGAGAGCAAGTGAAATCTATAAAAGTAGCTTACGAAACTCCGTTTTGCCTAGAGATTTTGTGTAATAAAATCCCTTTCCTATTCCATAAAATCTCACAATGAGTTTTGTGACACTGATTTCCTGCTAGTGGGGTGTAATCAGAAGTTAGAAAGCTTGTGTTCTTTGTCCTTAGCTTGATGGAGTTCACAGCAGTATCTTGCCTATTTTGAAGTTGTCCCACTGTGTAGCTAGATAGTAGGCAGAGGCAAACTATTGAGTGTTGCTGGCAGCAGAGGATCAGTATCACCTTGCTAAATTTGATTCAGGAACTGTTCAATGTAAAATGTCTAAGTAGTATTGACTGGAGTGGGACTGAACATTTTCATTAGATCATCTCCAGCCATTGTCTCTCATGTGTTCTAGTTTAGCCCTTAGAATGTTGTATTATTATTTTGTATTATTTTCTGTCCAATGTCAGAACTTCAGCAGGAGGGATGGCTTGCACTGGGGATGTTAAGTGTTGACCTCCAGGTTCTATAGTATGTCTTACCTAAAAGGTGAGCATAAACATTATACCTTTGGGGCATTTATGGTCGATTCATTCATGAGAGACGTAGAAATGTAAACTTCCTGTAAGTTCCAAACAGGTTTAACAGAGAGGTATTAACTGAGCTATTTATACTAGGTCACAGAAACCACTGTGCCAAATTTACATGGGCACTGATGCCTGCCTAAAGGGTAGAATGAAAATCTTAAGAATTGAATTTCTGAGTATGGTTACCTTAATTCTTCCCTTATCCTGTTCCAAGCATGTGTTATCCTCCTGTGGATCTGAACCTAATTTTCTTGAGTAGACTTTATACACTTATAAACCGCCTTTAAAATTATGTGACTGAAGAGCAAAGGTGAAGAGCTAAGAGCTAGCATTAACTTGCATCAAATATTAATGCATAGAACAATTATTTAAAACACATAAGGGAATGATGAGACTTCTTGCTCCAGGATGTCACAATACCAAAAGTTTATATTGGCTCAAACTATGATTGAACAAATTAACAGGGGAGAAATCCATCAAGGGTTTATTAGTACCGAGGTGCTATGGCACAGGAGCTGAGCTGCTTTGTGTGAAGCCTGTCAGAATGTACTGAGGAAGTATCGGTGGAAGAATCTTTAACCTGTTTCTGTACTCTTCCTTAGGCATTCATTGGTGTGACCAGCGGCGGAGACAGGTTTAGATGAATCTTGTGCCTAACCTATATAGTTTTGAGTTCTGTTACTTCACTAACAGCTGAGGTTTTTATTTCCCTTGTCATAAATTTAGTTAGGACACTAAGTGAAAAGAGGATACCTGTGGTCTTTCCAAGTGAGTCTCTAATCAAAATAGAATTTATACCATGCTTCTGTTTCTTCATACAGGTCGTATCTACAAGTGCTTGTTTACTGGCTCTGTGAGCTCACTACTGACACTGCCATTAGATATTCTGTCAACGTAAGTGCTTAACAAATTTGATAAATAACTTTTCTAGTCAGATTACCGTGAAAGTGGTTGCTTTGGAACTTAGTGTCCCTTTCTTCTGGTTATACTTGTCATCTTCCATTATCTTATTTGAGTGGCTGTCCATTACCCTTTGCATAACGAGATGTACGAGCACCAGTATTGCAGTAGGAATCATTTCTTTGAAGTTCTGTTCATCATCTTTGGAGATGGAAAACTGACTTTACAAATTGGGCCCAGGTTAATAAAGATTTGTATTTGATGTCAGGAAAACTTAAACTGCAAAATTACACTTAATTCAAGAAATAAATTTCCTGCAGTTTATATCAGACTGTTAGTATACATTGCTAATAATATGACTGGTACATTCTGTTTGCTTTGTTGCATTTTTATATTTTGAAATTAATTTTATCCATCCTGAGTCTCTTAGGTCAGAGGGATTTTTTTATTTTTCATAAGATTGCCTTCTAGCAATTTAAACACATTTTAAATTTTAACGCTTCCATCTCCATTTGCTATGAGATATGTCTTTGTCTTTTTGCAATCAGTTCTGCGTAAAGAATCAGCATATACCAATGCAACAGAATTTCTGGCCAGATCTTACTTTTTTCATTATCTTGAACCTGAGGAACTGAAACTCAGTTTGAGTAGACTCAGTTGTACATCAAGCAAATTTCAAATAAATGTTCTGTGTGGTTCAGTTAAGTTGTTTCAGTTGGACTACTTGATTTGAGATATCAGGTCATGTTACATTTAGTTAATTTTTATTAAGGGAGAGACATGCTCACTTGAGATTAATAACAGTATTTTTCCTGTTGTCTCCTATTGAGTGTAGATCTTATTTTTCTGAGAAGAATCAGAAACAACTGAATGTAGAGTACCTCTTCTCATGTCTTTTACAGGAGAGAGAAAATAGAGGACTCAAAAATGTGTCAGACTTTAATAATGTGTGAAGCTGTGCTTTGACATGTATTTTTTTGACAGAGTCAATTTCAATAGCATCTTGTATCATCTTTTCAGTTTGGACTTCATTGTGTTCACTGTGCTCTGCCAGCACAAGTGTTAGTGCAACTGCATGGAAAGCCAGACTGGTACTCCTCTGGGAATGGCAGAGAGCTATGGTGGCACCTTTCATTCTTTTTTCTTACTTAGTTCATTAGTTTCCTGATCAAATTCACTGTGATCAAGAAGTAGTATGAGAGTGTAAACAAGTGGGAGGGAGCAGCTGGAATTAGGGGTGAGGGTTGCTTAAGCCAATTTAAGTTGCTCTTGCCCTAGTTTCAATTGGCTCAGAACTTTGTTTTGCTGTTACTTTACAGTTACACATAACTCGATAGATCAGGATTTTTTTTAAGTATGGAGATACTATTTGGGGTAAAAAACTATCTGAAGTGTAGAGCAGTCAAAGGCAAACCCTGCAGTTCCATTCTTTTGGTTAGGGTAGCTCAGCAGATAATGTTTCGGTGGACAGAGTATGATACATCTAGCCGTTTAAACAAATGCTTTACTGTAGCAAATAATTTACTTAGCAAATACTGCATTTGCTATTCTTGAAGATTGTTTTTCCTGAACTACTCTTGAAGCTTTTCTTCATACTGAATCAGATCCTGTTTTGCAGGAATATTTATGCTTAAGCAGTAGTAATTTCACAAGCCAAGCCAGAGGGAAATAAACCCTTTTCCAAATCAGTGTTTATCTTGGCACTTAAAACCATTTGTACACAGATATATATATAGCCTTCATAAAAGAAACCTTCTTTGAACAGATTTTTTTTAAAGTTACATAAAAATTATGGCTAGATATATCCTTCATCTAGACGCGTAAATCCGTTCAACTTTTGACGCAAATACCAGTTTATTAGTTGATATTGGGAGGATCTGTTTGTGGTCATTAGCAATGACTAAGTTTAGTCTTATTAGTAAAATATAGTTGTCATTAATGTTTTGGGACTTTTTTCTTTAACAGGGAGAACTTACTGGCTGACTGTTTGCAGGGCTGTTTTGTGGTAACATGCACTCTGTGTGCGTTTATCAGCCTTGTTTGGTTACGTGAACAGATCGTCCATGGAGGAGCGCCTCAGTGGTTGGAACAAAATCAGCAACAGCCACTCAATGGCGTTGGTCAACAAAATGAGGTAGAATTTAACTGCTCAGTGGTTCATAATAAATTTAGAAAAAGCGGTTTTGTGAAGAAATATATTATCACAGGCCAACAGCAATGTTACTTTACTACAGTTTGTCTTTATTTGTACGTTGGCTGAAGTTGAACACATTCCTGTATAAACTTAGTGAAACCACTGTTATTTTTTTAAGTACTGTAAAATGAAATGTTAATGGATGTGTTATAGTTTTTGTAAAGTAACCTTAACATTGTTTAGATTCTTATGTCTTATATTAGATTCTTATATTTACACTTTTTAAAGATAATTTTGTGCGTATAAAGATGAATCTTCAGCCACAGTCAGTGATGACACTGCGTGCTTTTATTTTGTCTTTTATATAATTATTTCAGTAGTTTGTGAGGTAACAATTAACTGTTCTTAAACTGGTTGGAGGTTTTGTTGAAACCCTGAAGTTGGAGCTTTTCTGCCCTTCCTCCACACACACCCCTTTAAAGCTTGCAGGAGCCTCCTGGGCAGAAGAGAAGATAAAGCAGTATCTGCATTGGCGGGAAATGGTTAAAATTTTCTTTTCTTTTGTAATGTTAATTTTTTAAAGAGAGAGAGAGATTCTCAGCTTGTTGACTCACTTGGGTTGTCCTTGAATTATCCTTCTCATATAATGATAGTCTTCATAAGGTCAAGAGTTTCCCTCTACTGCACACAGATGAGACTACACCTGGAGTGCTGTGTCCAGTTCTAGGCTCCCCCAGTACAAGAGAGACATGGATATACTGGAGGGAATGTAGTGAAAAGTCAACAAAAATTATTAGAGGACTGGAGCATCTGATTTACGATGAAGGGCTGAAGAGACCTGGAACTCTTCAGCCTGGAGATGAGAAGGCTCAGGGTGGACCTTATCAGTGTGTATAAATGCCTAATGGGAGGATATAAAGAAGGTAGAGCCAGAGTCGTCTTATAATGTTGAGTGACAGGGCAATAGGCAGTAGGCTCAAATTAAAATACAGGAAATTCCATTTAGGAAAAAAACAACAAACAAACAAAAAAAACCCACACACACGTAGCTGTGGGTTTGTTTTGTTTTTTAACTTTAAATAAGAGCAACTACTGGAATAGGTTGCTCAGAGATGTTGTGAAGTCTCTGTCTCTGGAGTTACTCAGAAAGCTGGCTGGAAGCAGCACTGAGCAAATCGCTATAGCTGACCCTGCTTTCAGTAGGTGGGTTGACTATAGACAATCTCTAGGGACCCTTTCCATCCTCAACTACTGTGTGAAGAAGTCTAGATGTTTCTCTTCCTTTTTTAAAAGGAGCTCACCAAGACTGCTCCCAAATTTAATATTTATCTAAAAAATACATTAACATTTTTAATGCATTCATTTTTTTCTGCATATGGTTTAAAAGTACACAGAGAGGTTGATCAGGTTAACTGAATATTAAATCCTGTTTCTGCAGGCTCAGGCTGTTGTAAATGGCGGTGTTGAAAATGCTGTGCTTGATCAACCTGCTAACCCGGCTGCTGACAATGTAGTTGTAGGCGAGAACCCTGAAATTCAAGAAGAACAGGTAGATGAAGAGGAGGAGGATAATGAAGATGAAGAAGATGCTGTAGTAGAAGATGCAGCAGATGCAAACAATGGAGCACAAGGTAACAGGTGACTCAAAATACTAATGTTCTAGTTATTTTTGAGTATAAATGAAACAATTGAAAATAGAGCTGTCATAGTTCAAGGAAGCTGTGTGGATTCCCACTTTGGCTTGTTTATCTTGTTTTTACAAATTTCATGTATTTTATTAGAGTGCAGAAGCATTTGCTTGCCGAAGGGCTATAACCAGTTATATGTTATGCACTTAAGTCTTTTTGTTCATTTTAAACATAGCAGTAGTTAATCATGTTTTAGGTGAGTCTAACACCCATAAAAATGGCCATTGTCTCCTCAGATGACATGAACTGGAATGCTTTGGAATGGGATCGAGCAGCAGAAGAGCTTACCTGGGAGCGAGTAAGTAATAACAATTTTCTTGAATTGAGTAATCCAGACTCATACTTGAAATGATTTGCAGTACTGCTGTGGGATAGATTATGGATACCATTGTCCAGTGTGAAAACTATCAGTTTAGTGACTTAAAAACTCATTGTATTAAACCCAAAATGTTTTTGTGCTACTTACTAACTATGAAAAAGGCATTTTTTTAGTTTGAAATATAGTAGCATCTTAAAATATATTTTAGCACAGACTTTTCTGAAGTCTTCAATTTGGTCAGCTTTAGAAATGAATTGCAACTTGTATTGAGAATTCTAGGCCAGATTATAGGAGCACATAGGGTGTTGCTATATAGTATAATGCTTAATTTTTGTATTCATGAAGGTGTTAAGCTAAAGAGAAGAGAGAACTGTAAATTTTCATTAATTTACCTTGCCTTTTGTAAATATGTAAATAAATATATTTCTTTAAAAAATATGGAACATTTTAATGTAACATTGCCTCTATTTTGCTTATGGATTACAAATACCACAATTAAGAGTATGAGATGCATGTACGCTGTGATCATAGAGCAGTGTAGAGACTCAATAACTAGGTTTTTTGTAGCTGGTTTAGAAGCAGCCAACATCTGAGTTCAAAGCTCACCACATGCATCAAAATCTACCCAGAGGCAGACGCAGCAGCTTTGTGTGATATATTAGTATCACCGGTGCCTATGGCAGTTGTAAAGCCGGTCACTGTATGCCTAGGCTCTGACATGCTTGTTGCCTTGATTGCAGTGTACTGGAAACACAGTTTGCATTACAAGGGATAGGTCTCGATCTTTGTTTTGTATATAAGGAAAAGTTCTTCATTTCTTTTGAAAGGTATTTAGTGAAAAAGGGCTTTATATTCAGATTTCTGAGCCATTCTACTGTGTATCTCAAGACAAAAGTGTATGTTTCTGTAACCAATTTATGTTCTGGGAAATGTTGATGTATTCCTAATTGAAAATATTTTGATGCTTCTCCATGAATATAGAAGTCAATTTCAGGAAACTCCTAACCATTCCCAATCCTATGTGCTAGCATAGGCAAAATATATATATACACATACACACACACACGTACGTATGATATACAGTGTGTATATAGTGTATATAGCATGTGGTGTCAGAAATAGGGCAGATTTTTCTGCTTTTTCATCTTGTGAAAAGAGCACACAAGCTTTCTGAATTTTCAAAAAAAGTGGCGTCTTGGTTCACTTTGTAAAATATGTGCAACTTCAGTTCTTGGAATGTAGCTGAAAAATAGCGATGCAAAATAGCCTTGAACTTGGTGCTTTGCAGCAGTAATCATGGAATAGGAGTGTCTGGATTGAAATAGTACCATTTCCTTGAAGTGTAGGGGGTAAGGAGTTTGGGGGGTTTTTTTGATAGATGTTCTATTTTTGTCTGTTCTGTGGACACTTCCCTCAACACCTGTGCAGAATGATAGAGGATTTGTTTCCTGTCTTCCCTGGCTGTAACTCAATTCTATTTTAAACTTTAAAATGCACAGTTTAACAGCATTATCCCGTTACTAGTTACTTTTATACTTTGAAAATAAAATATTAACATTGACATTTCTCAGTGTAACATAAACTGACACTTTGCAATTAGGGAGCAAAATTAATAATTGTTCTTGTATCTTAGTATTGAGTTGTTTATACATGGTTTTAAATAACAGTTCAGTCATTAAAATCTTTTGTAAATACAAAATCTTTTTCAGTCTTTAAAGTCTTGGAGAGAAATACCCTATAAATTAATTGATTATATGTTTTGTTTGCCATATATAAATGGATATGTATTAAGATGTTCCACGTGTATATTGCTGCCTTTTGGCCAACCAGGTTTTACTATGTTGAACAAAACCCAGAAACTTAGTTTCTATCTTTATCTTTAAGAATTTATATACAGGTTCTGTTGGTTGAGCAATAAAAGAAGCTTTTGACCATGTTGGACATTAAAAGTTGATGGAAAGAGACTTCTATGCCACTTGCTTTAGGTGCATGTTGCTTAGTTTTTCTGATGAGATTTAAATAAAATTAACTTTATTATCTTGACAGATGCTTGGACTTGATGGATCTCTGGTTTTTTTAGTAAGTGAAATCCTGCATTTCAAGAATTTCTATAGAAGGCTCTCTTTTTAGAAGTGTACCTTTTTTAAAAAGTTTTTTTTTAATTATATCATCTGTTTGAAGTCTGCCTTCATATGAAATACAGTCTTTAAATAGACTTTCATATGATGTCATGTTCAAGCAAATGTTAGACCATTTAAAAAAGCATAAACTGAAAATAAATATTTGTTCTAGCCCGAAGTTTTGCTCTTTGTTATGATTAAGGTAATTCCTCATTCCAACTTCTCTGATTTGCCCTAGTACCACTAGAACACCACTAGTGAATTTTTAGGGTAGACTACACTTTACAATTTGAGATCTTTGAATATGTTTCTTGACCTTATTTGGAGTTTATTTTTGTTCTTCCTTAGAATTTTTTTGAATATTATTTTAATTTAAATTTGTATCAAATTTTTTGTTTAAAATCTTCATTTATAAAACAAATGTCCAAATGCATTTCATGTAGTTGTTTTTAAGGGTGGAACTGTTTATACTGATTTCAAAATAAAAGCTTATTTTTTTTAATATAAGGGTGTTAAAGCAATTCTGAGTTGTCTTATCTAGACAGGTGTCCGTGAATATAAACAAATGCTTTTGTAATCTGTCCTGCATGTTTTGGTTGTTTTTAGAGTAAATTTCTTGGCTCTAACATGAGCTGTGTAAGTTCTAGTATTAATAAGCATTTGAGAGAAGAAGTTTAGTTGGAAAAGTAAAGTTACTTATTTATTTTACTGATTTTTATGTACTGTTTCTTTGTCATCTCCTTCACTCCTTCCCCATACTCCCTATAGGAACATGTCTTCTGGGTGGTATCTTTAAATACATTGTTCATACTTGTGTTTGGTAAGTATCTTTTACTGAAAAGTTTTTAAAAGGTCCTTTTTTTGTGAAGTGATGGTGCAGGTTAATTTTAAGGCTGTTCTCTGAAAGTGCGTGAAGTTGTGACATCTGAAAATGGAACCACAGAGTATATGAATAATAAATCTTTATTTCTTCTAGTTTTGTCCTTTTAATTCTTTTAAGCAAATAGGTTTCAAATAGGAAATCTACAAAAAGTTTAATGATGTAACCAAAAGCACTGAAAATACATGTTTTGAAATACTGTCAAATTAAAGGAGGAACTTCCTGCAGTTTCATTTATGAGTAAATGCAGTACTTATAGGAATGGCTAAGGTTTTTTTTTTTCCTCCTTTTAGTTTTCACTAGATAGGATTAAAACACTTTTTCCATCAAGAATCCTCTAAAATAGGGAGCAAGGGCGGCACACAAGAATGTAGCTGTCTATGTAGAGTTGTTAAATATACTTTCATTTTGTGTCCAAATTGGTATGGAACAGCTTTCCTTAAGTTCATACAACTTAGACTGACCTAAATTTTAGGAAGCAGTAAATTCTACTCAGTGATGTATTGTACTTTATTTTCCTTCCTCCTTTCTGTAGATGCTGAAGCTGCAATTGCAACTTTAAATGTTTGCAAGACATCTGTGTTTCTTGAATGCAAACTTATCACAGCTTAAAATAAAATAAAATCCGTAAACCATAGGTTTACAACAGAGTAAGTTAAAAGTATTACACAGGTGTCCAAAAATGGGGAAAGTGGTGTGTTAATTTTAATTCATTTATCTTGAGACCTCAGAACTGGCAAGTGAGTTCTCGGATGTGATAACAGTTGTTAGTACATTAATGCAAAGTAAAAGACTTCTTAGTTACTCCTCCACTCCTTCACTCCTCCTCCTTCACTGGAGCATCATTTTTTTCTTCCTCTAATCTTCTCATCCCTTTGCAAGTTTCTGCAGTGCTTGCATTTTTCACAGTGTTTCTAAGAATTAAAGTGCTAAAACTGAAACCTTTCTAAAGGAAGTCCCATCTGACCAAGATGTAAAATGGTTACTTAAGTCTTGTAGCGCTTGGCAGAGTGACTAAACAAAACAAGTTCCTATAGCAGCCTATGAGACAGAAACCACTGTAGTACATAAGACTAAGAAATTGAATTAGGTTTTTAATTAACCTTTATTCTGTGAAGTTTTCTGTTGTAGTTTTCCAACTTGAATTGTGCTCTGATTTTCAGTTTTTGTTAAGTTATAGAAATATAACACTTGCAAATATTTGCATAGGAAGTAATTTTTTAGTTGTTTTCACAAAATTGGTAGGAAGTAGAATAATTACCAGGTTACAGTACACATCCTGCAAATAAGGCTGCATTTAGCAGTTTTCATGGCCTTTTTTCCTGTTCTTTCTGTTTATATATTACAGCATTTTGTCCATACCACATTGGTCACTTCTCCATCGTTGTCCTGGGCTTTGAGGAATATGTAAGTACCGTTTTATAATTCCAAAATAAAAAATGTGCCACTGTTCATTTATAGCAATAGTTTAGTGTCTTCCTTCCACTTCTGTTTGTGACTGCAGCAATAACCTGGAGTGTTCCTCATTTTTTCTTCTCAAACACTTTTTAGAATGATTAACAACATTCTTTCACTCTTTCTCTTCCTCCATTATTTACATTTCAAGTGAGGTGTCGTCCTTTAAAAAAAATGCATACTCTTTTTTAGCAGCCTCTTGTTCCTCATGCACATTTTTGAATAGTGCTGAGTAATTTTCATAGCTGATAATAGGCAGGAAAAGCTGTGAGTAGGTGTAAGGTGACACTGTTTTGTTTACAGTAAAGAGGTAACTTTGTGTTTGAAAGGAGTTGTTACTTTTCCAGAGAAAGTAAATATTTCCTACTCTTGGTGGAGATACCAAAAAAAGTAGTAAAGTAAAATAAGTAAAAACCAGAAAAATTTGTTATTCTTCTTGAAGAGTTGAGATTTGGGATGTATCTAATTACATAAAAAGAAGGTGTTATCTTTTAAGAGACTGACAAACTTTTCTCTTTATCCTTTCCCTCCAGGTTCAAGCATCTCACTTTGAAGGCCTGATTACAACAATAGTCGGATATGTTCTACTGGCAGTGACTCTAATTGTTTGTCATGTATCCTTTTATCAGTAGTTACCTGATTGAGATTTTCCATGTAAACAACTTTTCTGACTGTATTTGGGGGTGCCACAGACATGATGCAGATGCAGTTTATTTACCACTTTGTTATTTTGGGGAAATTAGAAGAAAAGTTCTCTTCTGTTCTCTTGGACATTAAGAAGCTGTCAGTGTGACTGCATCTTCAGAACGCTTGCACATATTTAACAATACATAGTCATAGTCTTTTATGCTTGCTTGAAGGCTTCAGTCAAATTTTGAAGGTCTGTCTGAGAAGATGAGTTTAGAACCATTTATTTTCCTCACTGTCCTCACACTGTTGCTGTGGACTATGTAGTTAGAGCACAAAGGAAAACGGGATTGTGAAAACACGTTGGGTACAATGGGAAATCTGTTCACTTCTTTTTGATCTGCCATATCTTTGGAGTGTGGATTGTCTTGTGTCTCTGAACCACTGAGAATTTGCAGCACAGATTTCTTTCAGGTAATAACCCTCTTTATTACAGAGAAAATTAAGTAATGTCAGAGTCCTGAAAGCTGTAAAAATTTGGTCACAAGTAAAAGATCTGCATTCTACCTGCATGTTTTTAAAGGGACTAAGTACACCAATCTCAATTTGGAAGAATAAACATTTGTTAGGAGTTTTCTGTTCAAGAATACACAAAGCTAACAGCAACTTTAAATCTCACTATACCATTGTATGTGGTTAAACAATTGGTATGTCTGTTTTGCCTTCTAAAAGAAAACAAAACAAGTCTTCAAATTGTAATATTCATTTAGCTTTTCTTGGAAAAGGTGACAATTTTTTTGAGGCTGCATGAAAAGGAAAGCTACCATTCAAAATAGACCTTCAGTTTAGAAGCTTGCATAATTGTGACAGACATTTTCACAGCCAGCTGTTCATTTCTTGAGAAGACTTTTGTATGCTTAATTTAAGAAGGGTGGTAGTATTATTATCTATGTATTTATTCATTTATTTTTAGATGCATGTTTGGAGAGGTTATCCAGCACATCAGGCTGACTTCCAGATTTGCAGGCAGTTTTGAAAATAGAGCCCTGATAAAATACATGCTTCCTATTTCACTTTTTAAAAAAAATAAAATTACTTGTTGCTAAAAGGTGTATGACAGTGTTTCATATTAATCAAACTATGTTTTAAAGTATTTTTGAGTATTATTTTCTTGACAAAACTGTTCAGGGTTTGGCAGCACTTGTGAAGTTCCAGCGCTCACGTCGTTTACTAGGAGTATGCTATATTGTTGTCAAGGTAATCCTGGTTTTTTATATGTAGAAAAAACTCAATTTAAACTCAACATTTACAACTTTCTTAATAATTTCTCCCAAACTAGTGAGATGTTATCCATTTTTTCTTACAGGTTTCCTTGTTAGTGGTGGTAGAAATTGGTGTGTTTCCTCTCATCTGTGGCTGGTGGTTGGATATATGCTCTTTGGTAAGAATGGAAATAAATGGGATAAAATCTTTTTTAACGGTGTCTAGGGAAAAAAGTTCTGATGAGAAATAAGTTGTTTGTATGACTTTGATAGTACTATTCTGTTTTTGTAAACATAGTGTTTCCAGAGGGAAATGTTTTTCCAGGTACTGCTTAATGCTTATTTTGTTGTCCTTTGTTGTTGAATACAAATTAACATGCTCTTATTAAAATAATAAAATCCTAATCCTTTTTAATGCATTTACAAGACTACAATGAATTTACAGGTAAAGTTGTGTACTGTATAACCTTTATGTAGCCATCATGTACGAAATGGTAATAAATTCAGATTTTAATAGTTATCCAGTCCCTTTCTGTTTTGAACAAGGTACATGCTATGTTTGCTTGGAACTGAGAACAGCTTTTCTGTCCTGAAAAAAACCCGAAGTGATTAGTTTCAAATAGAGAAAATTATTTCTACTAAGACTAGAAGAAATTACATTTTACTTAAGAGAATAAATATTTGCTTTCACCACACTACCACTTTGAACTGATTTATAACTTAGGTTTTCTACATTAGTGTTTGAGTTAATTTCTTTCTTCTTTCTGTCAGAAGAAAGAAATAGATCACAATTTGATCTTTATTTCCTGTTCTTATTGTCAATTATTTCCTTTTTTCTGATTAAATGCTACAGTTATTTATGTATTACCACAAGGCAGACATTTAAATTAAATGCCTAGTAGTATATATGAACTAGGATAACCAAAATGAGTAACTGGAGGTTTGCTGAACTTTACTCATGTTTGCTTACTACTTATCTTCTAGGAGATGTTCGATGCCACTTTGAAAGACAGAGAATTGAGCTTTCAGTCTGCCCCAGGTACCACAATGTTTCTGCACTGGTTAGTTGGAATGGTTTACGTCTTTTATTTTGCATCCTTCATTCTTTTACTGAGAGAGGTAAGTCTGTAAATGCAAGATTGATATGTAACATAGTTAAAGAAGCTTGACTGTTGAACTGCTAGATAAGTCTTTAAATCTTTCACATGTGGATACTGTCGATAACTGTTTTGTTGTGTATATTGGATTTAAGCCTTATGTAAAAAAGGCCACACTGATACTTAATGCCATGGAAAATGATGATGTAGAGTGTAATTTACTTAAAGATTTTTAGTTTACAAAGAATCCTTAAACACGAGTACTGTCCTCAAATGGATCTAAATATATTTCTTTTGTTTAAGATTAATACGTTAAAAAATAAGCTTGTAATTAGCTATTCCTTCTCCATGATAATGCTTCCTTTGTTCTACCGTTTTGTTGAACCTTGTGTAGCAAATACCCCTCTTATGGTCAAAACTTATTTGCTGCAGCAGTGTTATCTCAAATGAGAAACAAAGAATAAATACAGAGATAATTTTCTCTTCATGTACTGTTTTCTGTTTCCTACTTCAGGTATTGAGACCCGGTGTCTTATGGTTTCTCAGGAATTTGAATGATCCAGACTTTAATCCTGTGCAGGAAATGATTCACTTACCTATTTACAGGCATCTCAGGAGGTTTATCTTATCAGTGGTAAGGACTTTTCTCAAAACTTTCTTTATTTGGTAAGAAGATTTCATAAGTTAGCTCCCATATAAATAAGTCACTATATATTTAAGGAAAAATATTTTTGCTGTGAAGGTGATTAGACACTGGAACAGGCTGCCAATAGAATTTATCTTTTGGGAATACTCAGAATTCAACTGGATAAGGTTCTGAGCAACCTAATGTAACTGAGTTTGCACAAATCAGGGGGTTGGAGTAGTTTGCCTTTAGAGGTGCCTTCCAAAACAGATTTTTCTGTGATATCTTCTCCTTATGCTAAATCACAGGATGTGTTTGTGCATTCAGACAAGTAGTGTTTATTATTACGGATGTTATAAATCACATAACTCTTTCATGGTGCTCCTAATTATTTCAGTAAACATTGTGCATCCAGTTCAACCAGAGTAGCGCAGCAGTAATTTTCTAGTTAAGTTTTTGATTGGATTATGCTGCCCTAGCCAGTGGTATCTGTTTCCAGATTACTATTCTAAGATGCTGAAAATAATGAAAATTTTCCTTCTGCTTGTTTCTGAAGTTTGCCTAGCAAGCAGCAAGGGAAGAGTATCATGTTGTCTGACATAAATGTCATATCAACTGTGACAACTGATATACTAGAAACAATATTATTTGACGTACTGTATTGGTACATCTAAAGTGCTTTGAGCGGCAAAAGCTCATAGAGATATTTTAGTTCTGTCAGAGAGCCCTTCCATACATGAAGAGGAGCTGACATGTCTGACTTCCTTAGCTGCCTCAAACTTTGTGTCACAGCAAGTGTCCCAAATATAAGCAAAGTCCTTTTATTTCCTCTGCATTCAGCCAGAGAGGGGAATGAGAAAGCAGCAGTGTAGATATTTGGCTGTTAGCTAGGGCTAAGCCACTGCACACAGGACATGTATTAGCCTGAGACTGACAGGAAACTAGGTTTGGTTATTTCTGCTATTCAGACTAACTAGTTGAACTTCCTTGTTGCAGATTGTCTTTGGATCAATAGTACTGCTCATGCTCTGGCTTCCTATACGCATTATTAAGTATCTCCTACCTAACTTTCTCCCATATAATGTTATGCTCTACAGGTAAGCATTTAATTTTTAAAAATACATTTTCGGTCTCTCTATATCTAGAAAAATATGTATCTGCACTCCTTGAGCATTAATGTGACATTGGTATGCTTTGCTTGTCTTCAGTCAATCTAAACCCCATTGTTCTAGAAAAGTAAAAAGGTGAGAGATGTGGATACATCATATAGTTGTCAACTAAAAAGCTACTGAGGAACATAAAAGGAATTTTGCATTACTTTCGTAATAATGGCTGGTTGGATTTTACATGACCCCTAAACACTTTCCCTTTGAACTTTTTGATAGTCATGTTGCTGCCATATTTGTTTTTCACATTCATTCCTGATTGTCATTGCTTCAAGATTAAATGAACATTTGTAACTGCTTTTTAGTGATAGTAGTATGTTTCTGTTTCTAAATAATAAATGAAAGGACAATGGTAGAAGCAAATCGTATTCTCCAGTGTAATCTTTCACAAAATTTTTTCTCACATTTCTTGTGTACTCAAGTACTCAAGAACACTTAACCTGTACTCAGAGTGGTATATAAAGAAAAATGTCTGCAAAAACCTAAAAATTGTTCCTATTGGCATCCGATATGTTTTTTCTTATTGTGGTAGTGTAACAGATTGCTATCAGAATGTTCGTTGTTTGACTTCCTGTTCTTCCCGTTGTTTCTAGTGATGCTCCAGTAAGTGAGCTTTCCCTAGAGCTCCTTTTGCTTCAGGTGGTGCTTCCAGCTTTACTAGAACAAGGACATACAAGACAGTGGTTGAAAGGTCTTGTACGAGCATGGACTGTTACTGCTGGATACTTGCTGTAAGTACAGAAAACCAAAATCAGCTACAAACATTGTGTCCAGCTTAGCCTTTTAACATGAAAGTAAAAAAAAAAAAGAAGTTTTTTGCTTAGTAAAGAAAAAAAATCTAAAGAAATATCACTAACCGCTTGTTAACTTTGTGTAGTATGGAAGAACTAAAGAGGTAAGTGTCAGTAGAGCATTTCCATGAGTCATCCAAGTACAATTCATGTGCCTGTCTTGCATTTCTTACTATAAGCAGGAAGAAGATGGGAAAGTTTAGTTAGAACACTAAGCTGAAAGACCGAATTCCTTTAAATTGGGAATTTTAAAGTTAAGTTCAGGCTCTAAGGAAGGATAAAACTGTATCTTTGTCAGCTAAAGTAAACGGTTATACAAAGTGAAGTTCTTTAATTTAGACTGCCAGGCAGAGTTCTAGCACTTGAAATTATTTTTTAGTTCACAGTTGTTCCCCAAATTAGTCAAGAAAAAGATAAGGTTGATTTTGTTTCTATAAAGTTTTATATCTGACTTCAAAGTGTATTGGCATTGTCCCGCCATGTCTTGCTCACTGTGTGTTGTGCCAATGCAGCACTATTAGGATGAAGAAGTGCTCAGGGACATGGTTTAGTGGCAGGTAGGAATGATTGGACTGGATGATCCACGAGGTCTTTTACAACCTGGTGATTCTATGATTCTATCACTTATTCTTTGCTAAGTTATGTCTGAGACTGAGGAAATGAATTAAATACTTTCTACTCCCATGGCAATACAAAATATTTATTTTAACTACTTGTAAGGAAACTCCCCACTCCTGTTGTTCTTTTAGTTTGCATTTTTTAAAGTTATTTCTCTAATTAATTTGTCAGTGTTTTGATAGTGTTTTTTGTCATGCAAGAAGAGAATTTGTGTGGTGATGGTAGCATTGCCTTTGCTTTCTCCTCTGTTGCAGCTGTTAAGAACAGTTGTGAAATAGCTCTTCAACAATTTTCGTTGAGCAAAGATAAAAATCTTCCTCTGCTCTTCTTAAAACAGAAAACAGGATTGGTGTTCTTAGAACGTTTTAACAGGTTTTGAGCAATTTAGAATCTTGAAAAACTGTCTCTGTAATTTTGGAAACACATCTATAGCAATGCAGTGCTGTCCTTGTGCAGTGTAGATTTGAAGACAATTGTTTCCAGTAGAACTTAGTAGCAATAAAAGAAAAGCTGTCATTTTAGCTGCCTGCTTACGTGAACTGAAGCATCAATGCAGTCTTCCTTTTATATGTATAACAAATCTAATACCAGGTATTGTTTTTAAAGCAGTGAGAAAGATAGTTACTTTTATTTGTGGCTGTATTACCACTTTCTAACCTGCATCCACACTAGCATTTTGTTTCTAAATTCTGTGCTTAGGATGACATTGAGTACATAATCAGAAAATTATTTCTTTTACTTTATCAAGATTCTACCAGTATGCCTGTATAAGTTTTGTACAACTTGTTCTGAAACAAAACTGAAATTTTGATTGTTACAGGGATCTCCATTCTTACCTACTTGGTGACCAGGAAGAGAATGAAAACAATGCAAATCAACAGCCTAATAACCAGCATGCTCGCAATAATAATGCCATTCCAGTTGTAGGAGAAGGTCTTCATGCAGCCCATCAAGCCATACTTCAACAAGGAGGACCTGTGGGTTTCCAGCCTTATCGTAGGCCTTTAAAATTCCCGCTCAGGGTAGGTATATCTCGTGCCTTTGGACAAAAGTGAAAGGCGTAATATTTTTTTTAAGAAAGACTCGATCCACATGTTATCAGAAATCAAGTGATGGGTCATGTTGTTTTGTGTTTTGTACAGTTTGCGTCTTTCTAAAAAGTAAACTTGGTTATTCTCACATACAACTTTTTTGCAGCCTGAAAATTTAGGCCTTCAATTAGCACTTAATTTATACATCCCATACAATGTATGTTATCCATTAGTTCATGTCATATTTTCCAAACAATTAGTAATCAAGAGAAATATAACCTCCACCTAGCAAACAGGTACTTCAGGAGTGTCTCTAACAAGGCACAGCTTTCAAGAGGGCATATTTCAGACTTGTAGCTGAAGTGTATTTTTAAGAAATTAAATGAAGAACATCTGTATTAAACACAGGAAAATGTTATAATACCTCAAAGTTCTAAATCCCTACAGTTAGGAAGGAAATGGTTTTGGAAAATACTTAACTATCTACAATAACATATAGGTCAAACTACATAAATTGTTTTCTTATTACCAGAACTCTGTTTATCAAATATAAACTTAAAGCCAGCTCATTTACTATGGTTTCAGGTATAGCTCAAAAATGGAAGCAATGGCTGAAGTTAGAACAGCATAGTACTGCTTCTGAAGTTTCTTTTAAATGTTGAATCTTAGCATCATTCTCATAACAAAGTACTAAATAAAGCTTGCAGGGTTTTTTTTGGTTTTTTTTCCTATAAATCTTAACCTAGTAGACCTGAAAGTTAGTTCCATCTACTGCTGATTATACCCTATAAAATGGCTCTTCACAGGCGTGTATGAGGTACAGTGCTGTTGTAGAGGAAATAGTGGGAGGAAGTAGCTCAGGGATGAAAAGGCTGGGGAAGCAGAATTAATTCTCTCTCCTCATAGCAGCTGCTGCTACGTCAGTTTGGTTATAACCGGAAATCAAAGCACACTTTTGACTGAGACCAATTTAGTCTATCATGAATATGCACTTACTGGGGAAACAAGTGCTGCTGGTCATCTTTCCATGGCACTTGATTCCTTCTTACCTTCTTAGCATGAATTCCTGTGCTAGAGCGTACACAGGATGGTCTGGAACAGGAAACTGGTCCAGCAGAAAACTGAGGAAATATGCAGGAGGCACTAATTAGATACGTTTGAAAGTTCTGATAAGATTTTGTAGTGGTTTTTTTTAAAGAAAACGTGATATTTGTGACATCTTCAATTAGATTGAGTCAAGTTCATGTGAAGTTGTTTGGATGACATGCAAGTTACTTGAAATTAGTTCCCTGTTTGGGTGTTAAGGAGGTAATTAAAGTGGATTCTCATTTACTGTGACCTGATAATAGGTAATGTGGATATTTTAACAAAGTTGTAAGAACCTAGAAGAAGGTGGTTTTTATTATATATTGTTTTCCACTAGCACTCACTCGTGTCTGTAAGTATTGAGCAAGCAATAAGAACTGATGCTTCATGTTATTTCAGTTATAAATAAACAATGCTTATGGGCTTCTTTTTTGCATTTAATTAAGTACATACTGTTAATCTCAAACCACATAAAAAGATCAAGTTATTTTTTAATAAATAGGTAATAAATATGCTCTTTTTAGGTAGTTCACTTTTATGAAATAATATTATTGTGGTGGATTTTGGAGAGACGAGAGCTGGTGCGACATCTTTGGGTCTGAAAATATTGTGGTAACTGTCAGTGCTTCTTTGATATGAGTGACTAGGCTCCTGTGAATTGCTTGGGTCCAGATGAGGAGTTACTTTTCTCATGGTGCATTCTCTTGCTTATTGATCCAAGAAGCAGCTATGTATGGTGTTTAAATGCTTCATGTGTTGTTTATTCCCACGTGGGATGACTTTTCCCCAGCATTCCCTATGTAATTCTTCAGACAGTGTTGGTCCCAAGCAAGTCACACCATGTCTTACCATTAAGGAGGGGTTTTTTGCCTGCAGTCTGGCTGTCAGTCACTCTGGTTTTCTCCCTTTATTATTTGAGATCTCTAACCCTACAGTATAATGTGTGAAGAGTACATGGCTGTCACCTGGCAAGTAGTTGGGTATTGTGGAATCATCCCTCTTCATGCAGGGGCTAACGTCTACAAAATCACAAGATCTTCCTTCCTTTAGACAGTGCTGAAGATCATGAGACTGATCTGCATTGTCCCCCAAAGTCTCATCAAGGAAAATGTGTGTTACAGGTTTAAATTTCAACTAGGTAGATTGATATGACAATGTGTTAGTTTTCCCATAGTAAGTTTGCTAGTTAAGTGGCTTTGATTAGTAATGCAGAACTTCGTTGCACTTGGTGCCTGAGACATTCAAGTATTTAAAGAAGTCGAGTGCCATGAGAGTTCACTGTTAAGATCCAAACCTGGCTAAGGAGCCATCAGCTTTGCTGCCGCTGCTGGTCATACAAACCTGAAGCCATCTGGAAGAAATTTCTGCATTATAAAATCACTGCTTTGCTTATCTGGCATACAGAGCTAGTAACCTTTCGGGGTTAATTGAGAGTCATTGTACAAGCCAGTGTAGAAAGAAAGAGATTATTTTATAATGTAACATAGCAAAGAACTTCACTTATTCTGGATTCAGGTGTTAATTTTTACTGTTATGACAACTGATGAGAATTCTTAAAGAAAAACACAAAACACTGTAGGAGTGCTGCATGTAGTATGGACGGGTTTCTTATTGCCTGTTTACTTGTACAGTGAAACATCAATTGGTATTTGAACATTCTAGTTTAGCTGCTTTTCTAGGATGATATGTCTTGTAACCAACACAGACTTTCTTATAAACTGTTTCTCTTTTCTGATTCTTTCAGATATTTCTTTTGATTGTTTTCATGTGCATAACATTATTGATTGCTAGTCTTATCTGCCTTACCTTACCAGGTAAGTATATTATTGTAAAACTACAATTAAAAGCAACTCAGTATGTTGTCATGCTTAGTAATAGCAGATGCTTTGAACCTACTGTTTAAAATTAAAAGGAGAAAACATGGAAAACTGTCTCATTTTCAATGATACATCATCAAATCATAATAGTTTAATATCTAAATGATGGAGATAATACCTGTATTTAAATGACAGTGATTGCAGTTTCCTTTGTTTTGTTGTACAATAATTTTAAGGGTGGGGCTCCGGGTGCTGAGACCATTTATAGTAGTCTTAAGAGAAAAAGAGAATTTAGATTCTTGAACCTGCTTTACCATTCAGAGAAGGAAAATATGTAGGTTTTTTCCAGCTCTTCTACAGTATCTTTACGTAAATAGTCTGAATATGTCATCATGACAGGTCACTAGGAGGCTTTAAAGTAATATACATGCCACTTCCCATATATGTGTGAATAAGTATTTTAACAAAATCAAAAGCACCTTGTAGGAGTTTATTTAAATAATTTGGAACAAATAAAGACATACGAACTTTTTTGAATTTTACAGTCTGGCTACCGTAGTACCAGGTCACTTTTAGTTCCTTGTATTCACGATCATAAAGTCAATAATATGTTGTTCAGAGTTATGAATTTTGTGGTGGTTTCAGTAGTAACACATAAAATAATTTGACTATAATACTAGTGAATACAGTATTCTTAAAAAAGAAATGTAACAAATGAGTCTTCCATTTTTGTTGAAGAGCTTCAGAAGCCCCATCAGCAAGTCATAAAGTTATTATGAGGCAGTGAAATAAACCTAACATAGTTCATAAGATTTAAGTTCAAGCTTATACACTAATCCACTATTGCCTTTGCCATTCTGAAGATTAGTGTTTATGCTCTGAATAGTATTATTCAGTGCTTTGTTTTTCTGTAGTTCAGATCACATTGCTGGTGAAAGTAACTTTTAGGGAAAGAAAAATATATGTATATTTGGAATCATATGTATAACTGCTTCCATAGCATTTCACACATTTGTGCCTTATAGAAATAATAAGAAAGTACTGGGTTATGATGACTACTATCTGTGTATTGATACTTAATCATAAATTTTTAAGTATTTTTTCACTAGGCATCTTTCCTTAATACATCAAAAAGCATTACTCTATTTAACAGTGTTTGTATTTTCAGTATTTGCTGGCCGATGGTTAATGTCGTTTTGGACGGGGACTGCCAAAATCCATGAACTATACACAGCTGCTTGTGGTCTTTATGTCTGTTGGCTCACGATCCGAGCAGTGACAGTGCTGGTCGCCTGGATGCCACAGGGTCGCAGAGTGATTTTTCAGAAGGTCAAAGAATGGTCTCTCATGGTGAGTCTTAAAAAACATTTTTACTGAATTAATGGAAAAACTAGCTAACAAAACTTGTTTCATTTTTGCTTTCAGGTTTTACTTGGTAATGTATGCTACATTTTCCTTCTCAGACTATTTTT
>WAAB01018921.1:107328-165815 GCA_013389865.1 Piaya cayana
CAAATGAGTCTTCCATTTTTGTTGAAGAGCTTCAGAAGCCCCATCAGCAAGTCATAAAGTTATTATGAGGCAGTGAAATAAACCTAACATAGTTCATAAGATTTAAGTTCAAGCTTATACACTAATCCACTATTGCCTTTGCCATTCTGAAGATTAGTGTTTATGCTCTGAATAGTATTATTCAGTGCTTTGTTTTTCTGTAGTTCAGATCACATTGCTGGTGAAAGTAACTTTTAGGGAAAGAAAAATATATATGTATATTTGGAATTATATGTATAACTGCTTCTATAGCGCTTCACACATTTGTGCCTTATAGAAATAATAACAAAGTACTGGGTTATGATGACTACTATCTGTGTATTGATACTTAATCATAAATTTTTAAGTATTTTTTTCACTAGGCATCTTTCCTTAATACATCAAAAAGCATTACACTATTTAACAGTGTTTGTATTTTCAGTATTTGCTGGCCGATGGTTAATGTCATTTTGGACGGGGACTGCCAAAATCCATGAACTATACACAGCTGCTTGTGGTCTTTATGTCTGTTGGCTCACGATCCGAGCAGTGACAGTGCTGGTCGCCTGGATGCCACAGGGTCGCAGAGTGATTTTTCAGAAGGTCAAAGAATGGTCTCTCATGGTGAGTCTTAAAAAACATTTTTACTGAATTAATGGAAAAACTAGCTAACAAAACTTGTTTCATTTTTGCTTTCAGGTTTTACTTGGTAATGTATGCTACATTTTCCTTCTCAGACTATTTTTAAGCTTTAGCAGCTTACGTTACCATTACATAGGGTAACTGTATTTCTGGAAGCCAGTCACAGAATTTAAATAAATTTGCTTATTTGTATTTATATATATGGATGGGTGTGTGTTTCAGTTTTCCTTTAAAAGTCAATATGTTGCATTATACTATCTTATCTGTGATCATCAAAGAGACTTATGTTTTCGCATATACCTGGAAGCTTATTATTACTCAGTTAGCAACTTGACATTGTCATATAAAAAAAAGCTGAGAGATGATGTTGAACATGTCTCTACAAAGTTGCTTGGTGCATATTTTCAGGAAGATCTTTATGATCCATGAGGCATTTGAGTTGTTCAAATCAATACTTTTAAAGGAAATATTCTTTTCATTACCAGAGGTTCAGATTCTTGCCATGGCAACAAGTTTTTATCTTGGTTTTGAGAATTTCCATAGATCTGTTGCTTAAGTATAGTGATCTTAAGCGTTGATACCATAAGTGATATCTTGTGACAGACATGCTTGTGTGCTTAGTGTGACTAGTTTTGTACCTGATTTTTGTGTGATGCATGGAAATTAAGAGAATGCTAGAATAAGGAAAGATTTAAGCATGGTATTCAGAGTCTTTAATTTTTAGGTCAGAAGAATTCCATAATAAATTAATTTTTAAGGTTTGAATTTCACTGAAGAAAAATCAGGAAGTTTGAAAATATTCTTCTCTAGTTTTGCAACATACAAGAATACTCAATATAATGAAGTGCCATTGTCTAGTATTCCCTGCTGATAACAGTCAAAGTTGCTTTTATGGTTTGAAACAACATGGACATCAGTAGGCACAGTCATGCCTTGTTCTGGAGGGGCCATGGCATAGGACTGAATCTTGAAAAGTGGCACTGCAAAACTATGTCATTAATAAAAATTATTTCAAAGAGTGTATGTGTATAAATTAAAGGTCCATGTAGATTTTTTTTTTTTACTCCAGCTTTATCTGTTTGTGTCTTAAATTACATTTTGAAATTTAAACAAAAAGAATCATCTGATAAACATATTGATTAGATGTCTTGGGGTTTTTTAGATAATGAAGACATTAATAGTGGCTATACTGCTAGCTGGTGTGGTTCCACTTTTGCTTGGTCTTCTATTTGAACTTGTCATCGTTGCACCTTTGAGAGTTCCTTTGGATCAAACGCCTCTCTTCTATCCTTGGCAGGTCAGTTGCTCCCATTCTTCTTCTGCTGGTGATACATTTCTTTACTCAGAACTGTAAGGGGTGTGGGAGTTCCTGCTTTGTATGGATTCCATGCTTCAGAGCATTTCCCATGAGTGCATTTCCATGTAGCAGAGAAAAGTCAGCCAGTCTAGATAGATGTAATGATTATCACCAGAAGGATATGCTTAGGAATTTTAAGTGTGAAAAGCCAAACTTTGTGGGATGATATCAGAGGATCTTTGCTTTGCATTTCAGTGATCAAATAGGCACTTCTTTACAATTATGCTACTGAAAAGTTATGTACAGTAGTTTAGCTGTATGTACATAGCTACAGACATGTGTATTCTGTCTGACCTTTCTGTAAAGCTTTCTGCCTACAGTTAGGCAGCAAGAGGTTCAGCTGAAATTTTTTCTGTGCAAGGTTCAATTCAGTGATGATACGCACTATTAATGAAATTTTGGTATGGTTTGGGATCATTCTGGGTTTAGGTTGAGGTGTCAAATGGTTAATACAAGATTTTATCATAGTAGCGTTTTGGTTTTCGTCAGTCAAGTCTCACAGGTTAAGGGAGTGCAAACTTTCTTCCTTCAAGTTGGTGAAACAATTGAAGGTACAGTGTACCAAGTGACAAATGCTTGCATCACCTAGAGCAAATTATCAAACAACTTGTAACTCAAACCCTAACCAAGGGAAGATGATCTAGAATATATTTTAGTAAATAATTAGGAAGTGTTCAGGAACAGTGATTTTCTAAGCTGTCCACAAACAGTTTTCATTTACTTTCAGCATCCAAATGTTCAAAGCCATAAGACAAAGAAGACTTTGACAGCTAATTTAAGTATTCCATTATTTTATAGTACAAGTATACTTCAGAGTTGTCTAAGTAAATGAATTGTAAGTTGGGGCACTGTATGATTGTAGTGGTAAAGGATCATACTTTCTAAATGGTTTTGGAAATAATTTGTTATGCTAGAGATTCTAAAATATCATTTGCATGTTAGTTCCTTAAAAGTTTGTAGTTAAATATACTGAAAGATTTATTTTCATCTGGTAGAGCTTCCTCAAAATATTGGATGAGAAGGATATGACACTTGTTCTAAAGTTAATATTGAAGTTAAGAAAACTTCCCATTTTTCAGAAAAGAAAATAAGAGTTATATAAAGGTTACATGCTTGAGCAGACATGAAGCAACTTTAACACTGATGTTTTTGTAACAGGATTTTTAATTTTCAACATATCTAGGGTAACAGATCTTAACAAAAGTTGCCTTTTTATAATAATTGTTTAAAGGAAAAATATTTCCCCAGCAGTTAAGAAAGTTAATGAAATTGTGATGTCCTAAGTCTTGCTGGCTCTGTAGCTGTTTGTTTTTGCATTGTCAGCCTATACTTTGCATTCTGGTTTTGGTGGTTTTTATTAAAGAATCTTATAATGTGTATGTAATCCAGAAAGAATTGACTCATGATGTGTAATGTTTACTAGAAGCTTGTATATTGTGTATAATTCCATGTCATAATAATTGCATTATATGTTAAGGCATAAATTTCCCTCTGAACAGTATGATGATCTTTTGATGAAGTGTGTAGCCTTACTTTGCTTAGGTTTTCTCACACCAGGTTGGGTTTTGTGAACAATTAAAACTTTTTTTTTTTTAAAAAAAAAAAAAAAAGGTAATTTCCTGACTTATGTGAGCATCTTTGTATCTTGTTTCTCTTCTTTGAAGGAACCAGGTAACTGCTAGGTAAATGTTAGGAGTATTGATTAGTTTGTACTAGAATCTTATTCTGTAGCTTTAATGCTTTTATTTTGCATTTATCTTTGGTGTAATGGTAGTAGCTGATTTTTCTGGTTTCAGGGAGCTGAGCATTTCACAGATGTCACTTAAGCTTGAAAGCATCCTCTTTTACTTAGGAATTTGCAGATGCCCCTGTTGTAAACAATGTCCTCTATAAATAAGAAAGTAATAATCTCTTCACTTTACAAGTAATATTGAAAAATTGCTGTAAAAGCTTTTTGTTGTCAAACTATTTGAAAATCTGTTAATGCTAATAGTCCATTTTTACAAAATTAGGACTGGGCTCTTGGAGTTCTGCATGCCAAAATAATTGCTGCCATAACACTGATGGGTCCCCAGTGGTGGCTGAAAACTGTTATTGAACAGGTAGGAAAAAATTGTCCATGTGAATAATCTGTGAATTCTTTTAATTTTCTTTTTTTTAATGTATGAGTTGGAAAACAGCTACTGTTGTAATGGAGTCATTTGAGTAAATGAGTAAAACTCAACTAGTCTTGCATAATACAAATTGTGTAGCTTCTTCCTTTAAGGTGCATTAAACAATGAAACAAAAATAAACCCCAGAAATCTGAAATTTAAAAAATGTCTTGTATATGCAGTTTTATCAGGTTTGTATTAAAATGAGAAAGTTCTTTATTTCTTCATTCAAATTCACATGTCCACCACCCAAGAAGAGGGAATTTCTACGTTCTCCAGAGCTGTAGACATTCCCTCATTCATAAATGAGTGCATATGAAAGACAACATTCCCATTTGCCTTTGATATTAAGCAAAACAACAGTTTTTGTCAGCTGTTCTGAGCCACACAGCCTACTGCTTTCTTTGACAGAAGTACTTTTTTTCTTGATTATAACCTTTAAGTTCTAAGTTTGCTGTCTTCAATGAAGTAACTCATTGTTTGTCAGAAAGTAACTTTTCAGCCCCGCCCTGTATGTAATGTCTATCCTGCCTATCCTCACCTCAATACAAAAGGTGCCTCTCTGGATTAATTCTAGCATGCAGTCCCAGTTATTAAACCATTTACTCATCTCTTTAGGTGTAGCACTAGGAAAAAATGTTATCTTAGTTCTGTAAGTACCCTTGGGTGCCTGCTACAGCTCTTCCTTCCCCTCTGAATGCTCCCCCAGGCCTGTTATACACGAACTCTCCTGAAATCCTTAGAAACAGTTATACCCGTGCTGTGGGACAGAGGCTGTTGTATGGGTAGCCACTTGAAACAGGTCTTTTCCTATTATTAGTTTACTCATGTCCTGTACTAGGAGACCTTAGCTTCTCAAGAATTGTGGAGGGCCCTGTCTTCAGGCACTGACTCCGCATCCAGAGGCTCTGGTCTGCCCAACCAAGTACAAAATAAAGTTCTATTTTCTGCCTGCTACCAAATTTAATATACTTGGTCTGTTAACATATGCAGGATCCTCTTTCAGCAAGTTAGCAGCACAGAGCTCTCCCAGGTGACACACAAAACCATTGTCCACAGCTCTATTTAACAATCTTTCAGCTGGTCTCTTGCAAGCCTGCAACAAAATTGCAACACTGTCGCAGATTAAGTTTCTCTCCTGGGCACTATTTACATGATTTCCTGGAATCCTCATGATGTAGATTGGCAGAGAGGTTTTTTTCCTTCTTCAACTATGGCTATTGTGGTTTTCTTCAAGTTAGGAGCACCTGTTTTTTCTTATAAGGAGAATTGTATAAAACCTTGTAATTATTACTTTAAGTGCAAAGCATGGCTTTCTTGACTGATCCATTCTACTTTTAACTTGTTCTTCTTAGGTATATGCAAATGGGATTCGTAACATTGATTTACACTTCATAATCCGTAAACTGGCAGCACCTGTAATCTCTGTTCTTTTACTTTCCCTGTGTGTACCGTACATCATAGCTTCTGGCATTGTACCTTTATTAGGTATGTACACATTCAGAATATGTTTATCATCTGATGGTTTAGAGCAATGTAAATAATCTGTGGAAATAAACAACCTAAAGCTTGAAGGGGTTGTTTATTTAAAAAAACACATGCCCACTGTTCTGCTAGAAGATGTGAACGCTTAAGGATTGCTGTTTGATCTTAAGTTGGGGGGGGGGGCTTGAGAAGTGCAATACATTATTCTGATTGGTTTATTTGAATAAACCAAGCACAGAGAATGGGACTGCATAATATCTAACAGCAGAAATGTAGGTATGTGGTTTGGGAAAGGGATGATTCACTTCTTTTTTTTGGACAATCGACCCTTAATTTTAGTCTCTCTTCAAGAGCTGTACTTAACTGAGAAAATATTTTCCAGCTTGTCAGATGCTAAAGGAAGATTGGAGAGGGTGGAAATACTGGTTTTGTTTTAATATTTTCATGCAGTATTAATTTACAATTTGCATTTTATATGTAGTTTCTTTTTTTCAGACTTTCCTGTGTCCTCATAATTGAGGGAAATAATTTTATTAGAAGCAGGATTAGATGTGCTTTTTCAGTTGTCTTTATTGCTAGGTAGATCTGATGCTAACAAGAAGTCCCATTTTATTCTTCAACCTCCTCCTCAAATGCAGACCTTTAGTGTCAACTTTTTTCTGAAGTCAGTAAGCAAGAAGAGCTGATAAGCTTTTTTTTTTTTAATATGTCTTTTTCACTGTGTTTATGGAAAACCTTCAGCTAGTGCTTCGGTAGCTTTCATGTCAGGTCTCTGACAAATGGTTGTTTTATTTCATAGCCCTTCTACTGAAGTTACAGTATAACAAAGTATAGAAGCAGGTACAGAAGCAGAAATGCATGCATGTGTTCAGAAATGTTAGATTATGTGAGGATTATCTCTTGTTTTGTAGGAGTTACCGCTGAAATGCAAAACCTAGTCCAGCGACGGATTTATCCTTTTCTGCTTATGGTGGTGGTTTTGATGGGAATTCTCTCCTTCCAAGTCCGCCAGTTCAAGCGCCTTTATGAACATATTAAAAATGACAAGTGAGTGCATAGTGTGTTTTAATTTTTCCACTTTAGATTGTGATAACTTCAGGTTGAATACAGATAGTGTAGATACTTAGCCCTAAGAGGGATTTTAAGAAGCTTTCTAGACAAATGTACCTCTGAAGCAGACCTAAACTGTTCTTTGCAAATGTTTTTATCTATGGTTTGGGTAGATAAACACAAGAATAGACTGTATTTATAAATGGAAGACACTCTATCTAACTTGAATGTGCTTTACCACTAATGAAGCTGATTGCTTATCTTCCTGTCTGTAGTCTTGGAAGGCCAACTGAATATCGTAATTATGACATATCTAGAAGTAAAATCATATTTTCAACCTGCTGTTTACAAAACCATTTCTTCAGTAATTTCTGTATAGCTATTTTCCTTATTCTTTCTACTCATTAGTCCAATTAACCTGTAAAAAAACATTCATTTGACTTAGAGTTTGTCCTTACCAAGTTTTTTACTGTTTTCTAATGTTTTCAGTCATTATTACTCTGTGTTACTCAGATGCCTGATATAATATTAATTTTCCTGGTGTTTGATTATCCTGCCTGGTTTCTAAGCTTTTTTGTTACTCTAATTACCTTATGTCTTAGTTTTTGTGAAAAAACTTAGGTTTTGTTTGGACCCCAACAAACTAGTCTTCCTAGGTTTCTGTTGTATTGATAAGGAATAAATAATTTTATTGTGCTCATGTCTTGAGTTACACTGAACAGTTTTGCTTTCCACTGACTACAAAAGGAGTCAAACCTAAGATAAATGTCTTTGAATCTTAAATGTTAGGAAGTGACTTATAGATCAAATGTTTGATGTAGTGTAGATGTGAAATTAATAGTATCTAGAGATATTATGAGAGTTGCAACTAAAAGTAAACTCTCAGCTGATTTAAATCCTGTTCATCACCTGCCTTCATAATATATTCTGTGCATTTGGCCTACTGTAGGATGCATAGCTGGTATTTCTATTTACAAGTGGATTTTGAACCAAATGTTAGGATCTTTCAGGTAGAATGCGTTTTGAATAGCAACATGCGTTAATGTTACAGGTTGCTTTCTTGTGTAAATCAGGCATTCAAAGAGTAAACAAATAAGTGGAAAAAAAATTAAGTGAAAATTACTTTGATGTTAAATGTTGTAACCATCCTTATAGACAAGTTTGTATAACTTAATTGTCTCATTTCAGGAAGTAAGCAAACCTAGTCATGTTAACCGGTATAGATTTATGGTTAAGAAATATTACTTAATTAAATCTTGCATGTACTTTTGAAATATGTTATATAGAAGTTCTTGTGTCATTCTAAAATGTACAAAACAAGTGATTTATTTTTTTGGTGATAGTACTATAAGAAAAGGAGCAGTGGTGAAAAAATTTCTAAAGGAAATTGGAGATTTCAGGAGAAATTCATAGGTATATGTGGCTCTTCTACATGTAGAACCAGTATGCAAATAGGAAGCATGGAAAGGAATTTAGATGGCAAAAAGTAGGACTGTGAAACAGTGATGTAGAGGAAGTAAGGAATAACGTGAAAGGTAGAAAAACTGCCAAGCCAATGAGATGGTGAGATGTTGAAACTGAATTTAAATAAAGGAATCTCACTGCCGTTAAGCTTGATATGGAGTAGCATTATTAAGAAAGATTGTGCTTCAGTAAAAGTTCTTTTACAGTGCTTACTTTTTTTCAATCAGGTTGTTTTCCCATTGGATATATGAGCGGAGCCTCTGTCACCCAGTGTATATTTAATTGTGTATATCCACATTGTGGCGGATTCTTTTTTTGAACTTAGAACCTTAGTAGCACACTTGCTGGGTTTTATATCAGAGTTGTTTTTCCAGATGTTTAAGTGGCAGTTGTTCCAACAGACACTGCAAAGGTGCCCTTAGAAGTATCGTACAACAGAGGGGCTGAGTATATAAATAATGCAAACACATTCTTTATTTCATATCCTTATTCAGCTAATATATTTCTCAGTTGTATGGTTGGACTTGATGATCCAGTGGGTCTCTTCCAACCTGGTGATTCTATGATTCTATGACTACCAAAGTTGAGGCTGTAAACACAAACCTGTAACATGTGTATTCAGTTTGTAAATGCCTAAATGATGAGGAAAAAATGTGAGGATGGTTGAAAACCATGAAGGGGAGAGGAATCACTTGTAGACTAATTTTATTGAATCGAGAGCTGCTTCTGCACCGAAGGAGATAGAGTAGATTTGTGTTGCAGAATTGTTTTGACTTTTGTTAATTTCTCACTGGTTTTGCTGTAATCCCAGGTACCTTGTTGGGCAACGACTTGTGAATTATGAACGGAAGTCTGGTAAACAAGGCACATCAACAAGTCCACCTCAGTCTTCACAAGAATAGATGGTCACATTAAACATCTTGACCTTCCCTTTGCCTTTACACATCCTTTTTTCATGGACTCTTCTTCCATCTTTGGATATCTCCCCCAATAATACTCTCAGCAGTGTTTTGGCTTCTGTTAGTAGCATCCAGGTAGCAGTTAAGGCTCTGTTCCTTATCTGCATTTTCTGGTGTTATCAATGCTGTCTGAGGTCTGTATATGTGTAAATAGAAGTATCCTGATGCCCTAAAACCTTGAATTAAAAAGAATGTGCATTGTACATCTTTAAAAAAGTATATTAATTTATTAAATCTAGTTGTCACTTTATTTTGGACTGCTGTTCTGTTGACAATGTGCCACAAAGCAATAGCGTGAAGAGGCAAGATTTTTTTATAAAATTTGGAGCTTACTTATTGTGTTTGTAACAATTCTTATTGTAGTAATATAGTATGATTTTTCATGAGTGGAAAAGCCGTGCAGAAAATATCAAAAGTAAATAGCTGTCTTACAGTCAGCAATGAAATGGCTGTGGTGAGAACATAATGGACTATGTATCTTGCTGTCAAGTCTTTTTTATTATTTTGTATAACACCAAAGCTGTTGTACATTTTCTATTGCCTGATTGTTTTTCATGTGTCTGAGTTTGTAATATTGTACAGTTGCTGTTAAATCAAGAAAATATTTCCTCTTCTGAGAATTCAGATGCACTTGTTAAGGCTCAGCTGGGATTTTCTGCTTGGTTGGGGTGGGGGAGGCTAGCTTTGGTAATCAGAATTTCCTGAATCAAAACAGTAAATAAAATTTTACTAAGGTTGAATGATGAAGGTACCAAGAAAAAATAAATAGGTTAACAACTTAAATTGTAGCCAATTTCAATAACAGAAATTTTCAGGATCTCAAGAGGAGGAATGAACCCTACCTGATACGTTTGCACAGAAACAAAGAGCATAGTGTAAGCAACATTCTGAGCTGGTCCTTTTAAGAGCTTGACATCTTTTTCTCTGTAAGTTACCAAAGTTTCAAATTGTAGAATAAATTTTATATTGCATAATTACTTACATAAAAAAAGACCCTCAACAACAACAAAAACCCCCTCTTTTCTTTCAGAATTGGTCACTGTGAGTTTTTATGGGAATAGTATTGAGGAAGTGATTCATCACATACTGTTTGTTGCCTGTGGGGCAAGGAAATACCTACGCTGTTAAACAGGCAAGGAGAAGTTAGCAGATTTCTTTGCAAGGACACAGTCAAGCAAGAGCCACCAAATCAAGTCCATGTTATTTCTATATGTAGATAAGAGGATTTTTTGCAGTAATATTTGGGTTTTTTTCTAATGTGGATATTTTAAAGAAAGTACGTAACAGTATCACAGAGCTTTAAGTAGCATCAAATCATGTGCTTAGATTGCTATATCCTTTCTGGATTAAATTGGGGGGAATGTGAGTATCTATTGCAGTAATCGGAAAATTGATGGAACATTTAACTTGCTACTCGGTACGCTATCCTTCAGTATTCTGTACTTAACCATATGTGTATATAATGAATACTTGAGAATCTGGCAGGTGCTTTGAGAGTGTCATCTCCTTTTATAGATGTTGCATCTCTGATCTGGAGTGTTTTGAGTTAATGTGGTCCAGGCTGTGATGGTAGATAGCCTATTTTTTTGTGTCTGGACTCATGTTCTAAACAGTGAGCACAAGCCAAATACATCTCATTCTAGTGGCAGGAGGACTGGACTGTCCCTATCGGAAGGTCAGAAACCTACTTTTTTTACAGGATTACTGCTGTCCTGATGGTTTTGAACCACAAATACTACCCTCTGGAGTGATTCACTAAGGAATTTCCAGCAAAATTAAATCATAGAAAAGCAACCAAAATATCTCTTTCATTCACTGATTAAATAGTGACTAAATGCTAAATTGAGTATTCACCCCACATATTTTTGATGTGCATAAATATTGCATTTGACTATTTACAGTGGTGTACATTGTGGGACAGATATATTTTCAGAAGATTAAATTCACTGGTAACATATATTCTTACTTATGCCAGGATTCTGTCTTTGACATATCTTTCATAAACAGTTAAAAAATGGTCTTGCCACTCAAATATTGTGAGCACTACTGTGTGTCATGCAGAATTTGCAGTAGTGTGGTTCTTGTAACTTTTTGTTTTTATCCAGACAAACTGGTCTTAACATTAAAATTTATTAAGAAAAAGCCTTTGTGCTGTTTCTTATTACTGTTATTTTATGATTCATGACAAAAAAAATGTACAGGGCCAGTCATGTAATGTGAACTGTTAACTACTTTATGTAGCTTACATTATCTGTATTCACTCTTTGTTATGGAGAACTGGTTTCAAATCAAACTGATGCTTGCTTTTGCACTGCTTTGCAGATCCCAGGTGAAGTGAAGTATGTTTCTGAAACTGTCCATTGTGAACTTCCAAAGAAAATCTCATCTCCTTATTTTTTTCATGTATTTTGGGAAAGCAGATGGAGTTAAGAATTAAAGAATTACAAAACACGATAATTAAAAAATACTACTTTTTTTTTATTGGTTTAAGTTTTAATAGTTTTCCTTACTGTGCTTTGTGTACTTCTCTGGCACAGAAACTTGATAGTAAGCATGTAAATTAACAAGGTTTACTAAGACAGCTAGATAAGCTCTGTACCAGAGTGTGTGCTAGAGTCAGCATGCAGTGGTCTTATATTACTCTTCAAGTGGGAAAAATTCTGTGCGCGCCTTAACTATAACTTGTGTTGACCTTAGCTCTTGAATGGAGGGGTTGACAATGGGTACTGGCTTAACTTAATCCCCATTGTGGTGTTGAGTATCAAATGCTGTTATTAGTGTCAGAGGCCTTCATGCAACAACTGTCAGAGATGGCTCTGTAGCTCTTTTGCATACTGAAAGAAGTAACTGCAGCATGGCTTTGACTATTTTTACACAGATTATTTTATATTGATTAAAAATAGTTAGATCTCTGCATCCTTTCTTTGACTCCCCCTTCTCCAGTGGGTGAAGCTCAAGTTACTTGTTTTAATTTCTGAGGGCCTTCTGGAACTGCTCACTATTTTCTGTCAGTAACTTCTTCAGTAAGATGCCAATTCCAACACCAATTACAGTATTCACATCACTTTTCAGCTGAGTGCATTAATTCTTTCCTTGCCTTCCCCTAGGCTTGAGCAAAGGTCTTCATAGAAAATCTACACAGCAGCCCCACTGTTCTTCAGAGAACTCTGTAAACAGCCCCTTTACCTTACAAAGCATGAGTGACAGGGGTTTGTTGATTTCACTGTCTGGCATGCTGATCAATGTTGGTTTTTTCTTTTTTTGTACTCCACTGTCCAACCATTTGTATCTAGACAAGAAATTGTGGCAGGGTCAGCGTTCTTGCTCTTCTAGCCTTGTGAATTGGCACTGTACAGAGTAATGAGTGGGGTTCCTGGCAGAAATGGATATAAATAATAAAAACATTAAGCAGGGAACCAACTGTTGGTAACAATGAAGTTAGGCATGCAAAAAAAGGAAGCTCTTCTAAACAGATAAGGAAACAATTTCCAGAAAACCCAACGGTAAGTTAGAACTCTCTTATTCTGATATTTTAGTTCTTGACTAGATTAACTTAGATTAACTGGAACTAAAGAATTGCATCATTAATAGCAATTCTATAACTCTATTATTCCAGACAAGCTATGCTTCTGATTTCAATTTCTTCATTTGGGAGTTACCATAAATTGAGAAATGATATGCTGAAATCAAAGTTACTCAACAGTGAAAATGTTTAGAAGATTTTATTTCCAGAGGTCAAATACCATTCTGAGATAAGCTGAATGTTTTGAATTCAATATAATACTGAGGAATGGAGCGATGACAAGGTTACTTCACAACTCTACACATCAGTGTTGCCACTTACATGCATGCTTCCTGCTATCTCTTACTTGCTGAATAGTGACAAATGCTGGAGCTGTGTACGTGTGCTTTTTTTTCCTGTAGGAGGAAATCATTTGGTTTTCAGGGAGTGTTTCTGTACCTGGAATACGACACTAGTTTTACTTAGAGTAACAGTCTTCCTTTTTGCTTACAAAAACCGAGACCACGACAAAGCTCATTAATTTATATTGCATAGAATTTATGTATCAGAATCTAGATAGTGAAGATCTGCCTGCATGTGCAATGTTCAGCAGGTGCAAATAGCATAAATGGCCTGGTGAAGCTCAGAAAGGAGTGTACTGTATCTAAAAATACTGCTATGTTACAATGGTGTATACCTTGGATACTTGAGCCAGTTGTGACCTGGTCACGCGAGCAGGAAGCAGCAGAATTTCAAAGCTGACATCGGGAGATGCTGCTGTAAAGCAACAATTATGTCCGTTAATATAATTTATATATATAACAAAGTAATAGGTCAAATGCATATGGGGAAAGTTCTGCTGTCTAGGAAATGAGTTACTACTTTCACTAAAGCTCCACTTGTGTATTTATTACATTTTCATAGAGTTTGATCAGCTTTTTCATAACATAAATTGTTTAATCCTTGCTGTCTTTATAACTGAAACTGAAGTTGAAGCCTCCCTCCCTCACCTACCCATGGATCTATACCTGTCTGAGAGGGGTTTTTTTCCATTCTTTACTGTTATCCTATCTTAGTCTCCTTCCTTTTATAGTCACAACTTGCAATAACTTTTAAAGAAATGTTTTAGTGTAATTGCATGTGAAAAGCATGCTACTTTTGGCTAAAAAGTAGTTCCCTGAAGCAGAAATCCTTTCTTAAAAAGGACTCAATGACATCCCAATATGCCAAAATTAAAACATCATCAGTAATTTATGCACACACTTTATGTACTGCTAACACAGAAGTAGCAAGGAGAAAATGTGCAGTACATTGGTTTCTGCCTGTAAATCAATAGACTGCATAGTAAGAGTGATTATAATTCATGGAACTGCTGATTTTGGTTCCAAGTGTGTCCAGGGACTGTGGATAACGGAGGATATGAAACTTCTGTTTTACCCATATAAAGAACACATGTTATGATCCGGAAGTTTGCTGTTCTTGTGTAGCTGGGAGTCTGCAAAGTATTTTGAGGCTTAATGCTTGGCCTGTAGTCTATGCAGACTATTTATCTTTAATGAAGAGATTAAACAGTTATTCAAATGTGTGCTTTTTGTTTTGCAGAGACTGCCTTTTATCTTTGTCCTGTGTAGCCTTATATATCCATCAGTGGGGATGTAATGTGGGTCAAGAAGGCCTGGCTTTGAAGAAGAGTTATTTTTCAGTAACTGGCCTGTTTCTTGCATTCATCACCTACATTTCTTTGGAGCAATGGCTTGTGAAAGCTTTCCGAAGCGAGTAATCCTCTTATCTAGTTAATTTGAGACTATGTACAGCCCATGTTAGAAGGGACAAGAGGGGCACTGGTTTTTAAGCAAGAGATGCACAGTGTCTTCACAGAGGATGCCGTTCTGGTTACCTTTGGTGCTGGTTTTATCTGCAGTGAAAAGAGCAGATGTCTTATAATCCTCCCTTAAGACTTTGAGGCAGAGAGGGCACTTTGGTGTTTTGGGACAGTGGAAGAGCCCAGGCTGCCTTACCAGCACACGCTGTGCAGGGTTTGGAGCAGATGATGATAAGAGGCATCTGGCACTGGCCATGCTCTGTGTGCTTTTTTCACAGAAAGGGTCACTGGGCACTGGAACAGGCTGCCCAGGGAGGTGGTTGAGTCACTTTCCCTGGAGGTGTTTAAGGCACGGGTGGATGAGGTGCTAAGGGGCATGGTTTAATATTTGATAGGAATGGCTGGACTTGATGATCCAGTGGGTCTTTTCCAACCTGGTGATTCTATGATTCTATGTTTGGTGGGGGCAGTCCACCAGCGATATTGCTGCCCTGCATTTCCTGGGCTGTGGAGGTTGACCAGCAGAGATGCTTGCAGCTGAGCTCTCCTTTGAAGCACCAGCAACTGTGAGTAACAGGAATTTTAGGGAATGCATTGACCTCTGTCTATTTTGCAGCTCAGGCAATGTTTGTTTATGGCTCTTCTATGCCTGGAAAGGAGCTAGGGGATTGCCAAAGGCAGGAGGGATGTGCCACACTACTGCTACTAGCCAAGCAGTGCGTCATCATAGCCAAGGACATGCAGGGCAATGATGGGCTGCCAGGAACCTGGGGGACCTGCAGGCCAACCTCCTCACTATGGGCTCTGCTGATGAGTTATGTTAAGGTGTTTCAGGTCTCTTCTGTGTTACTGTAGATGTCGGTCAAAATAAAACTCTTAAGACTCTCTTTGGAGTTTTAGAAAGCAGGTATTCAGTGCTGGGTGTTTAGGGGATCAGCTCGTCTTAAAATGCACACGGCTAGATACAAGTACTAGAGCTTTTTATATTCTCATTACATGCATGTGTATCTTATTTCTCAGAAAGACTATTTCTCAGAACTAATCTCAATAAGTGCATACTCGTTACTCTTGGCATTTCTACTAGCAAAGTGTCTGGTGGTTTTCAGGAATCACATAAATATCCTTTTGTTGAACCAGTTGTTAAGCATGCATGATAAAGCTGATGTTGTATCTTCCCTTGAAGTATGATATCCTCCAGCCCATGATTCTGGGTTTCTAGTCATAAATCATCAAGGCCAACCATACCCATCCACTACTAAATCATATCCCTGAGCGCCTCATCTCCCCTGTCTTCAAAATACGTCCAAGGATGGACTCGGCCATCTCTCTGGGCAGCCTTGTTCCAGTGTCTAATAACTCTTGATGAACAAGTTTTTCCTGATGTCCAATCTGAACCTCCCCTGGTGCAACTTTAGGCCATTTGCTTTACTTCTATCACTTGAGAGAAATGACCAACATGCACCTCTCCACAGCCTCCTGTCAGATAGGTGTAGACAGTGATAAGGTCTCTCAGCCTGCTCTCTCCAGGCTAAACAATCCCAGTTCCCTCAGCTACTCCTAGTAATATTTGTTCTACAGCCCCTTCACCAGCTTTGTTGCTCTTCTCTGGACACGCTCCAGAGCCTCAATGTCTTTCTTATAATGAGGGGCCCAGAACTGAACACAGTATTTGAGGTGCAACCTCACCAATGCCAGGTACAGAGGCACAACCACTTCCCTGGTCCTGCTGCCAATGCTGTTTCTGATATAGGCCAAGATGCCATTGGCTGCCTTGGCCACCTAGGCACACTCTTGGCTTATATACAGCTGATACCAACCATCCCCCAATGTCCTTCTTTGCCAGGCAGCTTTCCAGCCACTCTTCCCCAAGACTGTAGCCCTGCACAGGAGGTTGTTGTGTCCTGAACTGAGGACTTGCAATTGGCCTTCTTAAACCTCCTCCCATTAGCCTCAGCCCATTGATCCAGTTTGTTCATCATAGAATCATCATAGAATCGCCAGGTTGGAAAAGACCCATTGGACCATCAAGTCCAANATCCTCAAGCTTAATGAAAAGAAAAGCACTCCCTTCTTTTGATTTACACAACTCGAGGGTACAAAGTTGCACATTGCTCTAAGTAATCATTACTATCGACTCCTAGAATAGTTTGGGTTGGAATGGACTTTAAAGATCATCCAGTTCCAATCCCCTGCCGTGAGCAGGGACATCCCACCAGACCCGGCTGCTTTCCTTAAGCAATGAATCGGAAACCGGGACGTGCTGGGCTGCCTCAGCCCCGCCAGGGAAGGCGCTCGCACTCCCCGCACGCCCCGCCCGGTCCCGCCCCCCGCGCGCGTTGCCGGGCAGCGGGCGAGGCTGCGCTCCCGAGCCGGGGAACCGAGGCCTGTCCGGTGCGTGTCCCCCGCGGCACGGACTGGGGTCTCCTGGAGTGCTGGAATGTTGGAGCGGCTAGAACGGGCCCAGAGGAGGCTACAGGGATGGTCCGAGGGCTGGAGCACCTCCCATCGGAGGGCAGGCCGAGGATTGGGGTTGTTCAGCCTGGAGTAGAGAAGGCTCCGAGGAGATCTTATAGTGATCTTCCAGTACCTGAAAGAGGCTACAAGAGAGCTGGGGAGGGGCTGTTCACAAAGGCTTGTGGTGATAGGATGAGGGGGAATAGGTATAAACTGGAGAGGGGCAGATTTAGACTAGGCATGAGGAAGAAATTCTCCAGCTTGAGAGTGGTGAGGCAGTGGCACAGGTTGCCCAGCGAAGCTGTGGATGTCACTTCCCTGGAGGTGTTCAAGACCAGGTTGGATGGGGCCTTGGGCAGCCTGGTCTGGTGGGATGTCCCTGCTCATGGCAGGGGGGTTGGAACTGGATGTTCTGTGATTCTATGGTTTTATGAATGGGAAAACAGAAAAATACAAGCAAAAAGGAGATGGGAGAGATTACGCGGCCTTTGCATTAAGCAAGAGAATGATCCATGCTAGAGCACAAGGGCCTGTGCTAGAGCACAAGATACCGGCCTGAAAAGATTCCAGCAAGGTTGAGTTGTGGAGGTTAGTTGATGTGGTGTTTGTCCATGTTCCTAAGGTGCAAGTTACCTATAGGAGGTCCCCCAAGAGGGAAGTAACAAACGATTGGAGGACAGTAAATGGCCTCAGGTTACACCAGGTGAGGTTTATATTTGCATGTTAGGAAAAACTTCTTCACTGAAAAGATTATAAACCATTGGAACAGGCTGCCAGGGAAGTGGCTGAGTCACCATCCCTTGAGGTGTTCAGGAAATATGTAGATGTGGCACTTCATAACATGGTTTAGTAGCATAGCAGTGTTGGGCCGATGGTTGGACTTGATGATCTTAGACGTCTTAGAAACTTATCAATCTGCGTGCTCTGGCTTCTGTGCAAAATGACAGGACTCTTTGGCTTGCAGTAGTGAGTTGTCAACATAGATAGCTTTTACCTTGGTGTGTGTGGTGTGACTCGTCTGGACTATTAATTGTACAAATATTTACTGTAGGAGGTTTGAGAAGAAAAATCAGTACAGAGTTATCTAAAGGTGGTTCTTAAAGGGGTAGGTCTCCTTACCTGGAGCTGTGGTTGAAGTCCAAGCTCCAGCCTTTCTACTTGGCATTACCATCATGTTTAAGAGTTTCAGAGACTCACAGTGCTTGTCTGTTTACCTTTCTGGGTTTGTGACTTCTCTGGCAGCCCCAGCAGTTGAGTAGGAGAGACGGGAGTTTTGGCAGAGATGCTATTCACTGCCATTTGCCATACAGGTTTACATTTGTATTCTGCATCTGTGAATTGCTGCTTTATTATTATTTCTTCCAGGTCCTTGTGACTGAACGAAACAGGCCATGCCTCCTCCAGACACCATATTTTGTGCTCAGCAGATCAAAATACCCCCTGAGCTACCTGATATTTTGAAGCAATTTACTAAAGCTGCTATTAGGACTCAACCTCATGATGTTTTGCAGTGGGCAGCTGCGTAAGTAGGATGTGGATGTTCACATAATGATGTAGTACTATGTGAATGGATCCGTAAAACCTTGCTGCTCCTGTTCGTTGTGCAGCAGAGCTGGCTTGAATGTCAAACAGCCTGTGTATTGTGTACACGCTTCTGTGCATTAATGCAGCATGTGAACCTATACAAATAGTACAGACTTGATGTATTTTCTGTTTTGTTGAAGCTTAGGACTGACATATTTCTGGAATAGCTTGATTTCCATATAGAAGAATGCATCTTAATTGTTGTTAATTGCTTTTTCCTTTAAGACCAAAGGGGTCCTTTAAGAACTCAAAAGACCAAATCTCTCATGTGAGACTTGATTCAGTTCTTGGAATTTAAAGGAAACCTGAAAATAGCTTTCTAATTTTTAAGTTTGCCTAGGTTTCTTTCCTTTGTTTCCAAGAATAAAATTAAGGAATTTCCTTCAATGAAATAGAAAAAAGCCTGAAAAGTTGTGACTTCTAGATGATAGTCCTCACAGTGAATCTCTCATTATAAAGTCAGTTTAAGGTATTTAAGTGTTTCTTTGTCTTTAACTCCTTCTTTTTTTTAATTTTACCTCAACTATTCACTATCCTTTTTTTTTCCTGTCCTATAGTTTGTGTGGGTGTTTCTGTGAGATGTTCTCAGCTGGGGAGATTTTAAAAGTCTGTGCTGTGTATGTGGGTGAGGGGAGACTGTTAACAAAGCTAGGCTGGAATCTTGCCTGTCCATTTAAAAGAGAAAAAATCCTGAAAACTGGATCACTAGAGCTGCAGTGTTGGAGAAATATAGCAGGAACATCTTAAAACACTGTGACATTTCATAGGAATGTGGTGGAGTTGGAGCGCAGCACACGTCTGGGTGATGGATGTACAGGGAGCTTGCCCCAGCTGAGAAGCCAGAAGGGGTAGCCACCAGGTAGCTTGGACCTACTGGGACACGGGGCTGGTGAGAGCAGCCGCAGCGTGGCCCTGCTGCAGCCACACTGCCAGCCAGACCCTGACCTGTGTTTAAAGATTGCACAGCATGGGTGGAGGAGCCCCCGCTGATGGGCAGGCAGCTCTTGCTGGTTGCGCACCCATTTCTGGAATAGTCAAGTTTTCCTTGCCCAGTTCAGATTGCTGGCCAGTTATGGCAGAGGTGGTTGCTCTTAAGCCTTTTCACTAAAATTATATGCATATGATTCCCTTTCTGCACTAGTCTTAAATTTTACTTTGGAGTGGACGGAAATGGCAGAAATGCTGATGAGAGCGATGCAGCATAAATAGCGAGTTGTGCTTCTCAGGTAGTGTGTGAAGGGAGCAAATGAGCCCTCAGATGCTCATTAATCAAATGGGAAAAGCCTGCACTCTGGTTTTGCAAGCACTCTGATGTTAATAAATCCCTCTACCTTTGCCAAGAAGGACTGAATGTATCATTTGCAAAGTAACTTAAATACCTTAGAATTATTAGAGCATTGTAAAATGGAACGTGTAGTCTTTCTAGTGGAAACCACAATCTTTTGAAAGGTGGTATCTGGGCACGGGGAGATGGGAGTTGTGTGTGTGGGCAGCTGGCTGAGTGCTGCCAGTTGTGTACAGGAGCGTGTGGATTTGTTTACTGAATTGAAAGAGCATTTTCTTCAAGGCAGCTTGTAATGGCTATGGGCATTGGAGTGTGTTCTCTTCCTCTTTGCTTAGGTATTTTTCAGCATTGTCAAAAGGCGAGACACTTCCTGTGAAGGAGAGGATTGAAATGCCTTTAGCAACAGAGAAAACAGATGCTGGTTTGACCCCAGGACTCCTTAAAATCTTGCATAAACAGGTATGAACTGGCCTTTATCAAATGTGCAGGACTGCTGAGGACTGCCCACGTGTTGGGAATGATCGGGAAGACCGACTGTCAAATTGCTGCCTGCATGTTGGGGATGGTTGGGGAGGGACCATGTTCTTAATTTCATTCTGTTTTTCTGAGTGCTTATTGTGGTACCATGGTTTTGTTTAAAGCTTTCTCCCAAAGGCACAGTGACTGTTGCAGAACTGAAGGAAAAATGGAAGCACTTGTGCTTGCCAGAGGAGCAGCTGGAAGCTATCCTTCAGCTGGACAACTTTGGTGAAGAGGTGAAATGGATGGACATTCTGGCACTCGGGTGCAGTGTGCTTGGTGAGGTATGTTCGTGGCAGGAGGCCTCATATCTAAGCACAAAGGGTTTTATATGATTATATATGATGTAGTCTATAGAACAATTAGTGGAAATGGATTTGGGGGAATGATGATTGCTTTTGCAGCACCTGACAAAGTGGCTTGTGTCTCTACTTCTGTTCCCCATCAGTTTTTGGTCAGGGGAGCTTAACAGGAAAGAAATCTAAGAATCCAGTTGATTGGGAAGCATGTCCACAGGGACCTTGGATCATTAGGGAGAGGATGATAGTGGAATGAGGCTTATGGCATCTGTGTAAATGTTCATGGAGGAGAACTGGAGGGAGAAATTGAAACATCAATTTTTAATTGACTGCATATTCAATTAAATTTTCACAGAAGCAATTAATGTTACTAAATCTACATTTAATTCTTTTAATGTCAGTAATAAAGTCTCAGCAGAGCATTTCAACAGAATGATAGATTATAAAATGCACTGAGATGATGTTCTTATGAAATATTTTTGTTTAATGATTTCTACTTTACAGAAGGAGTATTAAAAAGAAAATACACGTTAAATGATATTTTGAGAATATTGCAAATTGGATTCATAGTTGAATAGGGTCACAGTTAAGATATAAGAGTGGACACGCATGAACTTCTTAAAAATGCCAGACATCTCAAGTATCTTTCCGTAAAGCACTGATGTGTTTTTACAGCCTTGGAGAAGTGATCACACAGGTAGTCTGTTAAATTGTGTTTCAAAGGTGGCGAAATCAAAATGAAAAACTTTGCTGTGCTGTGAGTGATAGAGACAGTGGTACCTTGAAGTGGCAGGACCAGGAACGCTAGCAGACTGCAGAGGGTAGAGTCTGCCATCATGTAGGGAGCTGCCTCTCCAGGGGAGGATCTACATCTTACGTAAAACGTAAGGGATCAAGACCCTAAACAGATATTCCATTTATTTTAAAAAATGCTGTTCCACTATTAGGAAGTACTCACTTTTTTACAAAGTCATTGCTTGCTTGGTAATGAAGAGGTAAGGATAAATTTTGAAAAAGTTATAACAAAATAGTTCCACTTCAGTTAAAAATGGCCTGTGTGTTTGGGTTTTTTAATGGCATCCAGCCACTCTTTGGCTAGATAAAGTTCTCTGCTGAATTTTTCCACATATTTCCCTGTGTAGCTCAGCATGGATAAGGCACCAGATTATCGGCATTGTTTTGAATAAGGATTTTTTTTCAAGTATATATGGAATTAATTCTTTGAGGCATGTTTGTTCTAAAGGAAACTCAGGCATTATTTGGCTAAAGCTGGAATATTCTTGAAATGCTTTTTGCCTCTGTTTTTTATGCCAACTACTAGAGCTTACATAGAAATATGGAAAATAGTATATATCAGCATTCCTAAAAATTAATATCATACTGCAATTATGTCACAAGAAACAAATTATCAATACCATATGAATTTTCTGGTTTTGTAGATTCGTCTGTCTCAACCACTGCTGAGAATTCCTTTAGATCCATTGAGATAAGAAATAAATATTCATATGTATGTATATATACATACACACCACTCACAGACATATATATTGAGTGAGGTAAAGTTATGTCTGAGCTTTTACAGCAGCAGAATAGAGCAATTTGGCTATATTGGAAATGAGGCTCAGACTAAGACTACTCTGTACTTCAGCAGTCGGCTGAATATGAGTCAGCAACTGCCTAAGTCGCTCAGGTGGCCAGTGGCATCTTGGCCTGTATCAGAAACAGTGTGGCCAGCAGAACCAGGGAAGTGATTTTGCCCCTATACTCAGCATAGGTGAGGTCACAACTCAAATACTGTGTCCAGTCTCTCTACAAGAAAGACACTGAGATGCTGGAGTGTGTCCAGAGAAGGGCAATGAAGCTGGAGAGTAGGTCTTATGAGAAATGGCTGAGGGAACTGGGACTGTTTAGTCTGGAGAAAAGGAGACTGGCGAGAGACCTTATCACTCTTTACAACTACCTGAAAGGAGGTTACAGAGAGGCAGGTGTTGGTCTTTTCTCCCAAGTAACTAGTGATAGGATGAGAGGGAACGGCCTCAAGTTGCACCAGGGGAGGTTCAGATTAGATATCGGGAAAATTTTTTCACTGAAAGGTTTATCAGGGACTGGCAGAGGCTGCCCAGGGAGGTTGTTGAGTCACCATCCATGGAGGTATTTAAAAGATGGGTACATTTAGTCCTCAGGGATATGGTTCAGTAATGGATATGTAAAGTTGGCCTCAGTGATCTCAAAGGTCTTTTCCAACCTAACAATTCTTTGATCATAGAATTCTAGTATTTTTTTACTCCTGTTTCTGCTAGAACTTTGTTATTGTTTCCATCCCTGGACCTGCACTGGAGGGTGAAGTTGGGACCGAAAGCCAGTTAACAATGATAAAGCCTTTGTCTCTTTTACACTCACTTTCAGTGGCTTACAGTGTGGATTTTGTCATGGTGTGCAAAGAATGTTCGTGGTTCTGATACTGTTCCTTTTAATTTTTTGACCGAATCCCCTACAGTCGATACTGAGTTCAATGAAACATGCCTGTGAAATCTTAACAGAGGATCCAGAAGGAGGAGCAGCTCGCATTCCCTTTGAAACATTCTCGTACCTCTACTTTTATTTGGCCAGTGTCGATGGAGACATACCAAAGGAGGAAACTGAAACATTCCTTCACAAAATGAAAGAACAAGCGTAAGTAAAAAATCCATGTGTGGAATTTTAATGTATGGATCACCTTTGGGTTCTCCATAAAGCTTTAATTTCAAGTGAATAGGCTGTTTTCACTTTGAGTGTAGCCATGACAGGAGTAAAGGCCGACTAAGGTTCTGTTGAAAGTGTACATGGTTATATCTTGTTTAGTGGTAAGCATCAGGGCTTGAACTGTTAAATGATAAATTATTATTTACCCATCTGTCTTTGAAATATTAATGTCACTAACAGGTGGTATAATTTTCCCTGTAGGAAGCAATAATATACAGGTTTGTATCATCTGCATGGTCTTGGTTCCAGTACCAGGAATAACTTTTGGGCTGCTCTTACGATTTAACATAGACTAAACCAGAGAGAGAAAGTAGGAGAACCTGCTGAAGCCTGAAGTTTCTGACATGTCTCTCCTGAATTACTTCTCCCTAGACATTTTGTTAGGGAAAAATTTAGCATATGCTTGGTCTTAAATGAATATGCTTGGTCTTGGCTTTTCAACTTGTGTGGTTTTAGCTATGGTAAATTGTCCTTCCTAGAATGGTTTCAGTGTTTGTTGCCTCCAGTGGATATAAAGAACAAAGGCAGGACATAGTCCCAACTGAATAGTTCATCCCCCTTTGCTATTTGTATCAAGCTGGGGTGGTTTGGTACAGTTCTATTCTGTTGTGTTCCTCTTTCTCCTTGCTCTGGGGTTGTCTTTATAAGTTGGTGTCAGTCTGGTCAGAAAGCCACAAACTGACGTGGTTCTTCACAGCAGGAGATGTGTAAGTTGAAGGTTAAGCAAAACCCCATCATGTTGCTATCCATTTTGCTATCAATGGCAGCCGTGTTCAGGTCTTTTCTGTGCCGTTGTATGATCTTTTGGCTTGTTTCATAACGAAGAGGCAACCTGGTTCTCACCTTTTGACTTCATTGAATAGTTTGTTAGCAAATGATGTTTCTCCCCAGTATTATTAGGTGTCCTTACAGGTTTGGGTAGAGAATACCCTGTTGATGATTGATCCATTCAAGTGCCCTGCCATTTTTTGATGTGCTGTCAACATTGTTGGTGCTCACAGCTTGTTTGTTCTGAACTTCTGGGCACCTGCTCAGGATTAACAGGGTATTCGCATAGTTTAGCTTCCTTTTTTCTTTAGCACACTAGCACTATTCTGTTGCTTTAGACAGATGGTTGATCATGCTTTTGTCAACTTCTAAAACAGCAACAGCTTTAAGTCCATGGGCTTGTGCAAACAGCTCTGCTAACTAGGCATAACTCATGCTAATGGCTATAGGTGAAAGATTTCATCTCACCTCACCTCACCTCATCTCATCGCTAATAGATTTGGATTGTTTATGTGAAGCCTTGTGCCCACAAAATTCAGTGACAAAACCTCATACCGTTTTAGCAGATGGAGGAAAGTATCCAACATACTGCATATATTCCTGGTAGTGTCAGCATGGAAGTAGCATTAGGAATCTATGAAACTATGAATATATGTAGACCTTATAGCAGTCTTCCAGCACTTAAAGGGGACCTGCAAGGAAGCTGGGGAGGGGCTCTTTGTTAGGTAGTGTAGGGATAGGATCAGAGGTATTGGTTTTAAGGTGAAGGAGGAGAAATTTAGGTTAGATTGCTACTAGCTCCATGAACATGGCAGCTCAAAAATGCATGAGTGCACAAATTAACTGACTTGTTTCATCAGTAGTTATCAGACTGATAATTTTTAGGAAGATTTACTTTCTCACCACACTGCTTTTGCTTGCAGTTAATACAACCCTCAACTGTATCTTGTCCAACATGCTTGAATTTACCATATTTTAAGTGTTGTTTTAAAACATTTGGGTTTTTTCTTTCCAGTGACAAACAAGCTGGCATGGTGCTACTCAGAAACTTCCTGCCTCTGCCCTCACCACCATTTTGATCAAGTGTAGTCTTCAGCACCAGGTGAGAAGAGGAAAAGTAAGGAATAAATATGTGCAAGAAAGTAATTAGTGTTAGAAGGACCATTATTTGCACCTACAGTACAAGAAGATCCTCTTCTCTGACACTTCCTTTTGTTGAAATGGCTTTTAGTGGATGTTAAAATTGAGTATGTGGTTATCACGCATACTGTTGCTCACACCTAAGGAGTGATACCTTCACTCATTTGTACTGAGTAAAATGTCTTTTGTTATGGATGTTCCTACCTATACTTAATAAGTGATTGTAAGAAAAGTAGTAAAATACAATTCACTTTAGAGAAGACTGGACAGCTATAGTGAGTGTGTTTCACATTACACTTCTGGATAGCACCGACTTTTTTGACTTGCACAAAGACAGCTTGCTTTTGACTACCATGTCTGAATTAATAAGGTCTATTAAAGGAGTAGTTTTACTAAGCCTTATTCAACATTAAGAACCCTGGGGCTGAGCTGCTGCAAGAAACATCAACTTGAGGAAGGATGCAATGATTCTGTATTGTTTTCTCTGTTATTATGACCCTTTCAGAACTTAGATACCCTTTTCCATTCTTAGATGGACTTTCCTATTTAAGAATGTTTTAAAATATATCTTGTTTTCTCACAGGAAAAGCTACTGCATTTGTTACATAGGTGAGGAAATGCCCAACACATAATTCAGTCTGGTTTTGAGTTGAACAGGTGTAGCAGGTACAGCAGTCTAAATTAACCAGAACTAGAGCAAGTATCGAGTGACAGATAATCATACTTAATTGTAAAAATTGAGACAAAAATTAGGATAGAGTAAAACTGGAGAGATTGCAGTACAAGAGCATATTGGCTGCCCTCTCCTGGCAACTCCCATCACACAGAAGAAAATATTGTAGGAAAGACTGCTCTGCAACCTTGTTCTTTTGTGGTTGCTTACTTCATTGAAGTAACAAGCTTGGCAGAATGACCTGACCATACTGTAGCAGACTGTGTGAGGAATTAACAAAACTAGAAATTGATATAATAATAATATCATTTAAGCAGAACCCCCCCTGCATACTTTGTACCTGCGTGGCTTAAGTCTTCTTCTTTTATCCGCCCCTGTTGCTAATACTCACATGTTAGTCTACAGGATGTGAACTCCACCTGGTTATTTCTGGAAGGAAATGTGTACGCAACTGGTATTTCAAAATGGCAATCAGTAATATCATAAGTGTCCTTGGTACCTCCCCCATAGTTTCTGCAGAGATTATATTCTCATCATCTTTGCCAGATGACACTGACTCCGAGCATAAGCTTGGGAACAGCAACTTCTCTGTTTTTGTCCTCCTTACCATTACCTGTAGCTGAAGATAGTTTAGCTTGTTGGAGAACTCCAAGATCTGCCCTACCACCTCTGCCCAGTAAGTGATGTCTTTCTGGAACACTGTTTCCAGAGCTGACAATGCCACGTAGAGAGCTTTCTTCATGCCTTTTCATATGCAGTTGATCCTAGATAGCAGAGGTTAGCTCTGCTCTATATTCACTAACTATGGGCCAGGAAGGCAACGCAGTACAGCTTCTCATGGCTTTAATTCTTCAGCATTTTCAGACTAAATTCAAATAGACAAGAGTTCAATAATTTATTAGTAGATGCATTAGTCTTACATATTTACACATTTTCTGATATATACTGCTTTTGTCCTGACAACCTTAACAATATTTCACTTCTGCCTTCAAGCACAGCTGTGATGCAACACCAATATTATGTGCATAGCATTACTGTCCCTGGCACAACAGCAGTAAACAGTTCTTGGGCAAGTAATTTTAACAGCTGACAAACAAAACAATCAGGTTCTTGTTTCTACTTTCTTCTTTTATGGCTGTGATATTTGTCTTCATCCCTGAAACAAAAACACAAACATGGCATGTACTGTTAGGCTCAGACTGAAAGAACTAGAAGGGAAAAAAGAAGCAAAACACTTGGAAAATGGAAAGCTCTCATTAAATGTGATTATGTCCACTTCTAAGGAAAGATAAGGAAACTCCTTTAAGGCAGTTTATTTCCCATGCCATTTTAATCAAAGTTTCATCATGCAGTGCCAGAGTGGTAATTAGTTTAGGATGAATGGCATCACTATGTAATAAAGTCTATTTTGAGAGAAACGTGTCCCCATCCATGCAGTCATCTTCAGCATTTCTTCCCTACATGCTAGGGACAACACAGCATTTCTTCTGCACAACAGCCTAAGTCTTTGCTCAAACATGGCTCCCACACACCTATGGTCTTGCAGATGCAAACATGCCCATCTTGATGATATTTGAATATGTGGCCAAATTTGTTTTCTGTTACCTAAAAAAAAGTCCCAAACTAGTGAAGAGCAATGGCATTGTTTTGAAATATCTACCAGAGGAAAGTAAGTCAAGTAATTGTATGTATATACATACATATATATACACATATGGCTGAATTGGAGCCAACAGTGTGGCGAAGAAAGCCAGTAACATCCTGGCTTGCATCAGAAATAGTGTGGCCAGCGGGGGTAGGGAAGTGATTGCCCCCCTGTACTTGGTGCTGGTGAGGCCGCACATCAAACACTGTGCTCGGGTTTGAGCCCCTCACTAGAATTGAGGTGCTGGGCAACAAAACTGGTGAAGGGGCTGGAGAACTAATTTTATGAGGAACGGCTGAGGGAACTCGGGTTGTTTAGCCTTGAGGACACTGACAGAAGACCTCATCACTGTCCATAACTATCTGAAAGGAGGTTGCAGAGAGGTGGTTGTTGGTCTCTTCTCTCACTTAACTAGGAGCAGGGTAAGAGGAAATGGCCTCAAGTTGTGCCACAAGAGGTTTAGACTGGATATAAGGAACATTTCTTCAACAAAAGCTTGTCATATACTGGAACAGGCTGCCCAGGGAGGTGACTGAGTCGCCATCCCTGGAGGTGTCAGGGGACAGGACAAGGGGGAATGGCCTCAAGCTCCGCCAGGGGAGGTTTAGGTTGGATATTAGGAAGAAGTTTTTTACGGAAAGGGTCATTAGGCACTGGAATATGCTGCCCAGGGAGGTGGTTGATTCGCCTTCCCTGGAGGTGTTTAAGTTACGGGTGGACGGGGTCCTGAGGGACATGGTTTAGTGTTTGATAGGAATGGTTGGACTCGATGATCCAGTGGGTCTCTTCCAACCCGGTCATTCTGTGATTCTGTGATTCTGTATCTAAAAGATGTAGAGATGTGGCACTTAGGGACATGGTTTATTGGTGAACTTGGCAGTGTTAGGTTTATGGTTGGACTTAAGGGCCTTTTCCAACCTAAATGATTCTATGACCAGTGAAACAAATAATCCTATTTATAAAATCCCAGTGCAAACCAGAGCAGAAATCGGCATTAGATATGACAAGCACACTTAATTGGTTAAATGAACAATATGTCCCTGTTTGCAGATGTTGGTCAAGAAGCAAAACAGCCTGCAACAGTACTGTGCTCAGTGTGCTGTTCAAAGCATCACCTTTCAGATGTGAAAGTAAATTCAGTTTATGATTTTGCAGGAAGTTCTGTTTAGTAATAGCAGTCTCATGCCACTGGCTTGTTATGCGGTATATTAGATTAGCCTAGCTTTTTAACTGGACTAGATACTCTAGTTCTCCGCACTAAATCTCAGAGCTAAAGGCTATGGCTGCTCAATTCAGAAGCAGGAGTCAGTCAATGCTTTTTACGCTCACCTCTCTCTTTTCCTCCGAGAGTCTCTCTCTTTGCCTCTTTCATGACTCCTTTTTCGTTTACTTGGACTCCTGCTGTTCTCTTTCCTATGTCTGGTGCGTTCAGTATCCTTATAGCTTCCTCCAGACTGCCGTGAGTCCACCGAAGCTGACCGCCTGTCTTCCTTTCTGGAAAAAAAAAGAGTTATTGATTTTATTCAATACCAGTTTCAGTATCTATTACTTTCAGCACCTGTTTTGTAATATAATGACCTACTAACACTATAAGGTCTTTCATTAAGGCTCTTTATATCCCTAAGAAATACAATAGCTCCCAAAAGAGGCAAAAGCCCATGCTCTTATATATGCACACCTCATCACACTATTTAATCCAGTTATTTTTTAGAAACACTGCCCCTGAGTCTTACCACCTCTGCTCATAAAACAGGAGACAGCAGAAAGGGTTCACTCTTTTGCTTTAAATCCCTAACTCTTCAACCACCTGCCTTAAACTGCTTACTACAGCTGTAGAACCTAGCAATCCTGAGCTCCCGTATGGCCTTTTAATTCACCTTCACATTAACGATGAAAACAAACACCTCAAGAGTCACCTTTTAGTTTGTTTCAACAACATTTTCATATCAAAGATTTCCCGAAGAAGCACAGACTATCACTAGGTCATGATTCCATTTTTATTTCAATGACTGATGTCTGGAAGATCACACCATGTTGCTTGACACAGGAGAAATGTGTATAAGTGAAACAGTTAGCACTGCAGTGTTCACAGTGATAAGAACTGTAAAGGGTCCTCGTATTTATAAGAGCCAGTTATGAAAACCTTTCCTCTGAAAAACATCACAGCATCTGCTGTCATGTGGTAGGGAAGGGGAAGAAACTACATTTTCAAATGTTGTTTTGTCCCCAACTATCACATACATAGATGCGGCTGGACACAGAAGGAATATTCATTCCCCAGCTCCAATAGAAACTACCTGTTCACCTGGATCACTTGCAGCTTACCTCCTGAAAGAAAGTTAATAATTAGTTTTTCCCTATCCTTCACACAGACTGGGCATCTCAAGCAAGAGTTTTAATAGAATTAGTATAAAATAAACTGTGTAGATGTTTCAGCCAAGGCTGATTTTGTGCTATTAGGAAGAAGTAATAGGGTAATATTACAGGCTATCGGGCTGCAACATCCCCAAGGAATATGCTGACTGTGATATACCTTCCTGAAGAATTTAACTTCCCTCCTTCACATAATTCTTCATTATCCAACCTACTCTCCTCCTGCCAGTGATTGCTGAGTTCTTCCATATGCACACCAATCACATCCCGAATCACCTGGAGATTAAGACATATTAAAAAACAAACAACAACAACAAAAAACAGTATGTCATGGTATGGCCTGAACTACCCATTACATACCAGAAGGTATACAATTTAAAAAAATTTCCCCAAACACCTACACATCAAATGTTTCAACATCAAATGTTTCTTGTTTGTAGAAGCTGGCATTTCAGCATAAATTTAATAGCACCATATTACAACAAACTGTATCTTACTGGTCAGAAATACTGTTATTTTTAACTTGCTGCAAAACAAAACCAAAAAACAATTACTTTATAATCTGCAACTTTAATAAGGCAGCAGAAAAAGAGACATTTTCCTTCTCTAAAAGGATATACCATTGTTTATGCTGATATAAAATAAGAACTTTTGTGCAAAAAAAAATCATAGCTTTCTTTTCAAATACTCACCTCAGTGTAAGACTTCTTTGTTATATGAACATTCTTAGCCCTGTATGACTGCCGCCGCCTTTTGTAGTCTCGCATTTCAGCCAGAATTTCAAGATGTGACTTTGGACCTTTCTGACTATCATCTAGCAAAAATTGGAAGTAAACAAATGGTCATTAGCAGGACATGAGCACCTGCAGGTATGCAAGCCAGGTGCTTTAGTAAAAAGTCTGAAACATAAAACATACTGTGTTATTTTCCTGAAGTTTCTCTAGTATTTACTAACTATTAAGAACTTAGCACAAGCTTCCTCTCCAGCCTTCTCCACCAAGCAAATGGTATTCTGTGATCTCCATCTCCTGACAATGATCCAATTCAATATAAGGGTTTGTGAATTGGTCAAAACGCCTACAAAATACAGGCCTTGTTTTCAAAGCCAGTATTACAATAAGAGACAAAGAAATTAGAAAGCCAAATTATGTAAAACGTTTACCTCTGTAGCCTACAAATGCTATCTCCTACCTCTAGGCATAGCAAGGCCCACAGGATAACACAGATGCTTATGTTGCACTTGGTATAGCTACAAACTGGCATGACAGGGATGAGATACCTCAGTCCAATACATCCATTTGCATGTTGCTCAAGTGCTCCACTGGATGACTGCCAACCTTTCTCGTTCAGCTTTTACTCTTAAATGATCTTTAATCTCATAATCTCTTACAGCAAATACTGTTCCAAGCTGCACAGTAAGTTGGCATCAGTAAGCAACCTGAGGTCAATTGCAGCATAAACAAAAGATGTATCCACTAAGATACACACAAGACGTGCCAACAGCACAGTACCATGGCTTCCTCAGAAGGAAAACATCATAAATGATAGCAGACTACTGTTTTCTGATGCCAGGTCTTCATTGTGGCTTTTAAGTATGCTTTTCAAAACAAAAATAGCACAAACAATTCTGTTTGGCTTTCAACAAAACTCATCTAACTACACAAAGTGAAAGTTCAGAGCCATAAATTCAACAATAACTTCAAACCTTGGGTGATTTTTGCGGCTAAATCCACAAATAGGTCACTGTCATTTTCTGTGATTTGGGATCTAGACCTCTGTTTCTTTGTTTCCTCAACAACGTAATCATAAAGAGCAAGGCGATCAGCTTGAGTCAGGTCACAGGTGAAACGCTTGTGATTTTGAGGAACTTCTACAGGCAGTAATGAGTAAGATCCTGGAGGTTGAATAGACTGTTATTAGTAAAATAGCATAGTTGAACTGGAAAACACAGAGAAGCTCAACAAACAATGGAGTAAACACCTATGCTGATTTTATCCTTCACCTACATATCTGTAAAAGTTTTATCGTTCTTAATTAGAAGGATAAAAATTGCTCATGGAAGAAAAAAGGCACAACCCCTCCCCCAGTCCCACACCAGTTGTGTAAACTTCTCTCCTTATACTATTAGTTACAGGTTTTCATATGCATTGAAGGGAACATACTAGATTAGATCAAATGGACACCTTGTATTGTCCTATCTATTTCAGCTCTTGGCTTAAAAGCTAAAGCAAGAGAGGAGACAGCAGCTCTAACTTGTGGGTTTGTCTTACTCTCATACTTTCTGTAAAGTACTAGCTGAGAAATACCCATTGTTCTGCCTTCTAGAACGAAAGCTTCTAGGAGACTAGATAACTGGGCACCAGGCAGATCAGTCTCACTCCACTATCACTTCATAGAGCTGTTGTAACAGACTGCCACAGGCATTTATAGCCCTTTTGGCTATGAATGCACTTTCAAAACTCTCCAGATTAGTTCACATAACTAGCTTTAAAGTTACAAAACCGAACACACTGCCTGCGCATTCTTATTTCTCTGAATTATCAACCCAGTACTCACTCTCACAGAAGCCCATGAAATTGCCCTAATAGTTCTGCACTTGTGATTTTACAAACTTGTGATTAACACCAGCTTTTTAATCTCCTAGTACACAGCAATTCTAATATTCTAAATATGGTTAGAATTATTTTTTTAAAACAAAGAAAGAAAATTGCTTCCTTTGGTACAGTTAGTCAAAAAGAAATTACAGTTAGTCAAAATGAAAAATGCTGTCATTTACTTCTGTTGCCAAAGACTTTAAATTAAACAAACAATTTTAACTCAGTATGTCTTAGACTAGGCCAAGATGCCACAATGCGAACCACCTCAATACAATTTTAGTGTTATCTTCAGAGAAATGCAAAGCGTGCAGTGAAAACTGGATAGCAGACACTGGCATCTAGTGGCTCACTGATGTATCTTTGTGACGCACCACTTGAGAAAGGGTTTATCTGTTTCTTCTCTACTTGGATGGGTGTTTGTAAAATTAAGGCATTAACCACTTTCCTCCTGAGAAAATGCACCCAAAATGCTCCAAACACAGTGCCCATCACATAAAAGCTCCTTCCCAAGCAACTGACTGTTAATGTTCCATTTTCTATGCCAAAGATAAAATGAAAATCTACACGACTGCTGCAGTTGTCAGGAAAGTAGAACAAATGCAGTTTTAGTTCTGCACATATATGTTTACCAAACTAAAGGACTACTAACATTTACTGTCAGTAAGTGTCTGTAAACAGAAATGCTGTTCTTTCAGATGTAATTTCCAAACCACGTGCTACAGCTCTACACTGGTTTCTATACTTTTCTACTGAGTCTTGGTCTGAACTCTCAAACTGAGGCTCACCTCCTAGCCTGGTCTCCACTCAACTGAAAAGAAACCCATAAAGGAACTAAAGAGCCAAGGCCAGTAGCAAAAGTCAACATATTTGCAGATGCATCAGCATATTTCTTATATGATTTCTTAGGAGTCTTGAAACAATGCATGTTGCTTGGTTTTTGATCTGAGGAGTGGTGGACAAGCACATGCAGCTCACATCTAGCAATTCATCCTTAAACAAAACGTTACATGGAGAACCATTACATTAAAAACAAAGTCGGAGGCAGCATTAGAAGACTTTGGGCCACAAAGAGTGGAAAAATAACAACAGGAAATACAAGCAGAAAGTACAGTGTAGGTGCTGGGGTAGGAAGTGAAGGACTAGTGCTTTAAGAAGCTTCTGAATTTTGCTGTGTTGATTTTCTAGTCCTGAAAAGAACTAGAGGTGCAAGCACAACAGATTCAAATTATCTTCTCTGGTTGCCCTGAGTAGAGAAAGTAGTTATACTCCAGAACACGTAAGGGAAGAAATATTAAAAATAAATGAAAAGAATTCCTCATAGCACTTCACAAGCAAAATGAAGGTAGCTACAAGGGGGAGACAAGAGCAGCTCTCACAACAGAGCTGATAAAGTTGTCTCAGTATCTGCTTGCTACTTACCTTCGCTGTAGCCTGTACCTTCTTTTGCACCTTGAGCTCTAGCTTGTTTAAGAATGTGAAACTGTAGATCTTTATCTGCAGACAAAAATATCAGAACTTTTACAATAAGGACTTGGTAGGGTTAGTCTTTATTCCCCAATCTCAATTATGAGACATGATATGTTTCAGAACACTGCAGTTTTATTTATGTATAAGGGAAAGTCTGATCTAAAAATACCATTTTAATCTATTCCATATTTGAACTGCGGGGGGGGAGAGATTTCCAGGTGACAGGGATATGGAAAAACAAACATATATATACATATATATATATACACACACTGCAATTCTCTTCTGTACCATTGCTATATCCCCAAACTCTAGGGACAGTTTTTTCACCTTCTAAGCATGTGTTTTAATACACTTCTAGTACTTGATGCAAGGGCTAGAAAACAACTTAAGAGGGGAGAAAAATAAAAGACCTTCCTTGGATTTTAAGATGAAAACAGCCAAGAGACCTACAGAGCAGACCTACACAATGACAGATGCATAACAATGGTAAATTAAGGTAAAGAACAATAGTGAGAAAATAAACCTGCTGATGAAAACAGTCACTTTTTCTAAGAGGCCTTGGAGAGCTTATGGCTGGCAAGACAGTGGGGTGTGCTGCTCCGAGGACTCAGACCCTGCCTGCCCTGGGGGGGCTCCCCTCAGATCCGTCTCATGCTCTTCCAGAAGTCTGCCCTCAGCTCCATCCTTCATTCCTCCCCCAGTGTCCCCTTAATGCCCCATTCCTTGCACCACCCTGGTCTTCCTTCAGCCCCATCCCGCCTCTGCTGCCCTCCTTGGGTCTCCTTTCAGATCCATCCTTTGCCCCCCCAAATTTCCTCTCCACCCCTCCCTGTCCCTTCCCTGCTTTGGTCTCCCTTCAGCCTCATCCTGTCTCCCTTCCCCCTGGTCTTCTCTCAGCTCCATCCTTCACCCTCCACCATCCTCACCTTAGCTTCCCTTCTGCCCCTCATCCCCATCTCCATCCCCTGCCTCTCCACAAACGATTCTCCACTCAACTCCATCCTTTGCCCACCCAAGTTGCCCTTCAGCCCTCCTCCCCATCATGGACCATCCACCCCCACTTTATCCCCATCCCTTGCTACAACCCTGGTCTCCCTTCAGCCCCATCCTCTGTCTTCTCCCCACTCCAGGTCTCCCCTCAGCTCCATCCTTGCTCCCCAACACCATTACCCCTCCACCCCTCATCTTCGCCACAACCTCCCTCCAGTCTCCCCTCATCTCTTGTCCCCTGGGTCTCTGCTGAACCCCAGCTGCCCAGGCAAAGCCCCAATGCCACTCACCCATGGTGATGGTGGGAATCTTCAGATTTTCATAGAAAAATTTGGAGTCATACATCTCAGCCTGCGGGAATGAGAGGCTCTGTCAAGACCCTGGGCTGTCCCCAGGCACACTGGCTCTGGGCACCCCAATTCCCCCAACCCACTGAGTTGCCCCCACCACTGGGGTCCCTGTGCCAACTCAGCTGGACAGGTGGCACCCCTAGGATACTGAAAATGCCAGCAAATAAACTCTCTAAGACTCAGTTTTGAGTTTTAGAAAGCTAGTATCCTTTATCAGGGCTGGGTAGCACAAGAGAGTGATCTCCATCAGTTGTGTGCATTGAGACCAGAGCTGGGGACAGAATGTATTTCCTGCTTACATGTATATGTATAAATATCCCCAGAAATCTTATGCATGTGCTATTGCTTTCCAAGGGCTACATTTAATGTTACTATGAACTTCACAACAGTCAAATCTCTTGCTAATTTGGAGCTGGTTCCAGCTCTCTGTCTAGTGTCCAGCAGGTCCAGGGAGGTTATTCTCCCTCTGTACTTGGCACTGGTGAGACCTCACCTCGAGCACTGTGTTCAGTTATGGGCCCCTCACCACAAGAAGGATGTTGAGGCTCTGGAGCAAGTCCAGAGAAGAGCAACGAAGCTGGAGAAGGGGATGGAGAACAAGTCTTGGGAGGAGCAGCTGAGAGAGCTGGGGTTGTCCAGCCTGGAGGAGGCTGAGGGGAGACCTTATTGCTCTCTACCTGAAAGGAGGTTGTGAAGCGGAGGGAGCTGGCCTCTTCTCCCAAGTGACAAGGGACAGGACAAGAGGGAACAGCCTCAAGCTCTGCCAGGGGAGGTTCAGACGGGGTATCAGGAAAAATATTTTCACTGAAAGGGTTCTGAGGCACTGACACTGGCTGCCCAGGGAGGTAGCGGACCCACCACCCCTAGAAGTGCTTCAAAGATAGGAATACGAGGTGCTTGGGGATATAATTCAGCAGTGGACAGGTTCGCTTGGACTCAACTATCTCCAAGGTCTTTTCTCACCTAGCGCTTCCATGATTCCATGACAAACACTGCTTGAAAAAACCCATGCTACCAGAGGGACACCCTGTCTATCCTTCACCAACACAGTTACTTGGATGAACTCTACTTCAGCTTAACCCAAAATATCCCACTGTCTGTAACAACACCCACTCCTTTCACCTCCCAACCCAGAGGCGCCCCTCCCCCGCCGCGGTCGCCCACCTCCTCCTCCGCGGAGTACCCCATCCTGCGGAGCCGGCAGGACGCCGCATGCCTCTCCAGCGACGCCCGCGGGACGCGGTGATGGGAGTCGTAAGGGCACGTCACCCACTCCACCTGACGGCGGAGACACAGGTCAGCGGGAACCACCACCCCCACGCTCCCCCAGCACACATACCCCACACAGCCTCGACCGCTCCTTACCGGGTCCCCAAGCCACACAGCGCACGGAGCCGCCATGGCGGCGCGGACGGGGCAATCACGTGGGGCGGTGGGCGGGGCGCCGCCATATTGGGTGGGTGCGCCCCCTGCTGCAGGGGAGGCTGGGGCTGCGGCGCCCTCTTTGCGCAGCGGTTCCGCCTCCTCGTAGCGCGGGCCCTATAGAACTGTTTGAGGTGGAAGAGGTTGTAATAGATCATCTAGTTCCATCCCCTCTAGACCAGGCTGCTCGAGACCCCATCCAGCCTGGCCTTGAACACCTCCAGGGATGGGGCATGCACAACTTACCTGGGCAACCTGTGCCAGTGCCTCACCATGCTCAGTGTGAAGAATTTCCTCCTTATGTCTCATCTAAATCTACCCTTCTCCAATTTTTACCCATTTCCCCTAGTCCTATCACTACGTGCCCTTGTAAAAAGCCCCTCTCCAGCTTTCTTGTAGCCCCTTTCAGGTACTGGAAGGTCACTATAAGGTCTCCCTGGAGTCGTCTTCAGGCTGAACAAGCCCAACTCTTTCAAGCCTCTCCTCTTACGGGAGGTGCTCCAGCCTTTGGATCATCCTTGTAGCTCTCCTCTGGACTCGTTACAAGAGCTCCATATCCTCCTTATGTTGAGGATTCCAGAACAGGACACAGCACTCCAGATGAGGCTTTATAAGAGAGGAGCAGAGGGGCAAAATCCCCACACTCACTGCAATCAACTAGGCTGATGGGTTCCCCCTGCTTAAATCTCCCACCCAGCCAGGTGATGCTCCACCCCCTGCTCAGACACACCCCTTCATGTCCAGGTGTGTCTTACCTCTCCTGCTCCATCCTTGCTGCATCCCAGGCATCCTCCTGTGTCCAGGCCTGTTCCATCATTGGTTGGATTCGATGATCCGGTGGGTCTATTCCAACCTAGTGATTCTATGATTCTATGATTCTAGATTCTATGATTCTCTCACCCTGCTGGCCATGCTTCTTTTGATGCAGCCCAGGATATGGTTGTTCTTCTGGGCTGTGAGTACATGTTCCTGGCTCATGTCCAGCTTCTTCTCTTCAGGGAGCCAGGGAGTAGCCATGGCGGAAGGGGCAGCCTGCGGAGCCCTTGGGGAAGTTTGGAGCTCCAGATTGTGCTCCAGGGACCTCTGCTTGTCTCTGAAGGACGGCAGGGGCAGCTCTGTGCGAGGCTAAGACTCAGCAGGCCCCAGCAGCAGCGGATTGCCCAGTGAGGGCAGAAACGGCTCCATGGCCTGGAGTGGAGGCAGACCAGGCTTGGTCTAGCAGCCTGAGGAGAGTGCCCATGGCTGGAAATGCACCCATAGGACTCAGCAGTGGTGGTGTGGTCTCAGATCCACTGTGGGCTGTGCCCCACACTGTGCAGTCTCTGGGAAAGAGGAGTCTGGCAGCAGCATTTTTTGCCATGAGGACACTGGTACCTTCCTGCTCCTTTGGGGGCTTTTTACCATAAAGGAGCAAAGAAAACTCTGAGGGCAGCCTACATTTTCTTCACCAACCCCATGTCTGAACTGCTCATCAGCTTTAGCAAGGGCTGGTTTCTTTCCTGAGCACAGCCCGTGCCTACATGGATGTTTCAGAGGAGAAGCCAGTCCCCAAAAACACATGCTTGTTAGAGGCTGGATGGGAGAAACATTGGTCACCTCAATGCCATTGAGCTTCTGATACCTATTCTCCTCTTGGAACATGACGAATGTGATGTGAGACAGAGGCCTCCTGCCACTTGCCTTGCGAGGGGATTCATAAGGAGCAGGCAACATGGCGCAGAGTGTTTCTCCCCAACACCACTCCCATGCATGTGCTGCACAGGGGCTGGTGTGGGAGGCAGCTACATGGCTGTCCACTTCTGCTCCTTTCCAGAGTCTGAGTACAGTAGGTGCATCCCTTTGTGTCCCAGACAGGGACCTAGACACTACCTGCCTGCTGCCTGCCCAAAGTTGTGAGAGCCTCCCCCTAGACACTGAGGGAACAGCAGGACTCAATAAGATTTTAACATAGGATGAGGAAAGAATGCCCATCCTAAGGAATAAATTTCACGTGATTGGCATTTGTGCTTGCCTATTTTTGTCATCTCTGAGAAAAGGAGATACAACTGGAGGGAAGAGTGGGTTTAAAAAAGCGGGGGGGGGGGGGAGGTAGGAAGCATGGCAGATGTAGCTGCCAGAAAGACTCTTGTACATCTGCTTTCATTAGCAGATTACAGCCCTTTCTCTCCTGCATAGTGAATTTGAGATTCAGCTGGGATTTTAGCCCTTTGAGAGATTTGCTGTCTCTAGATATGTTTGCCTGAGGATCTTTGACTTCATGCAATACAGAATACTGAAGAGTTAAAGACTTTGCAGCTGCCCTCGCAACTTCTTCCATGCTGTAAAAGAGTATGCTTGCTAACATTAGCACATTTTATGAAAAAAAGTAATAAGAACAGCTGGGGAAAATGGTGCTAACCATCTCCAGTGGAAAATAACATCTCATCAGAATTATGACAGTCAAGTTTGACAATGTAACCAAGCAGATTTTTTAAGAGCATATAACTTATAAATTAAATTGAGAGTTATGAATCGTTATCAGAATAGATGTTTTACTCTATTAAACAACATGTTGGATGAGTCAAAACTGTCTTAGGGGTTTATTTTCCCCTAAAAATGCCTATTCCTGGGATCATGAGACGATCAAAAAATACTGTCTTTTGGATTTTGGGGTTTTTTTCACCCCTGGCCTTTATGGATTTGGGGAAATACCTAACAAACAAACCACTGGGATGAATGATTTCCTTTCTAGAGTTCTGGGAGAAGCCTCTGTCCTGTGACACAGTGCTTCAGTTAGGAGGCAGCTTGTACTAGGAAGTCAGGTCATCCCAGCATCCAGGTAGCATTGCAGCTCACCCATGCTGAACAGCAGAGGTGTGTCTTGACTAATCAAAAAGAGGTTGCCACTCGGAGAGCAAGTGCTGGGCAGGTAGTGTCTAGGTCACTGTCTGGAACACAGAGGGATGTACCCTGTCCCAATCCAATATCAGGGAGGGTTCTTAAAACTGCTGCATCCCCCTTGCCGCCCCTCACCCCGAAGTCGGCTCTGGACCCTTTATCAGCAAAGCGGAGGAAGGGTGGGGGGAAGCAGCCACCACTGCATCCCCCTTGACCCCCCACTAAGTCAGGTCTGGACCCTCAATTAGATAAGTGGCTCTTCTGTCGACCCTACAGACAACCTGGTGCCACAGAACAGGGCGGGGGTCCCCAGATAAAATGTTTGAGGCAAACACACACATAATCTGACTCCACAAGCCACTGTACTCAGACTCCAGAAAGAAGCAGGAGCCCTCTTCAGGGTCTTTAAAACTGTCTCATGAATGCCTTAATGCAGATCACAGAGAGGCCTGGAACAACACAGGAGTAAGATTAAGCCTCTGAAATGGGTTTCAAGAAAACCAAGGTTGATAGATGAACCAAGGTCTTTTAGTAGAGCAAGATACAATGAAGCAGGGGTAAGATGCTTCTGTTAGCCACTTTACCACTGTATATTCTGGCTGCAGATTTTCCAGGAACAAACTGACTGGCGGGAGACAAAGGCTGTAAGCTTTACAAAAATTCACAGCGCTGCTTTTCCTTCCAGGCACTGGCACACTTCACATTGATTTCCCATCAAACAAAGGGTGGGATTGCCACAGACTTTCAGCTACATCATCTTTCCAAGCTGATTCTCTCCAGCCTGTGGCATACCTTCTTCCTCACCCTAGCAGCATGCTGGCTGAAGGCCAGCAATGTTGAGACTTCTTCATCAAACAACATGGTTAACAACATACCACCAAAGTCAACGCATCTTTGTCTCCATGACCCTTTCTGAGAAAGAGAGAGGAAAATCCATGGTTTCATTGCCCCAGGCAGAACTGCCGCCTGTTTGCAGCTTCCCAGAATGGTGGTACAAGTGTATGGCCCAACCACTTAGCAGAACTGCAATGCTGAGTATACTGGTAGTGCGATGTTTTCCTAGAGGCTTTTCTGGGCATTAATGCTCTCCAGAGAAGATCTCTGTGGGAATCAACCCCAAATATCCTCACAGTGGATCAGAACAATCCTAAACTGCAGGATAAGCAAAAGGCACAACACTGCATATGTTATGCCAACATGAAGACCATATGGTGCTACTGGGGAACTCCACCCTGTATTGTCCTCAGAATCAAATTCATACTGCTAGATAATCCAGCTGTTGGCACATTAGAGGATCACCTACCTCGGAACCATAAGCTGAGGCAGGAACTTTAACATAGGGTAGGTGATCCCAACCCAACAAAGCCTCCCCAGAGCATCATGCTGAAACTACACTGCTCTTACAGGCCAGACTTTTTTGATGGCTATCCCTTGGGAGTGGGAGGCTCATCCTGAGTGACAAAACCCTTCCCCACACATGGAGAGGAGGATCTCTCACCCATAGCCTGTATTTTCTTTTTTCTCTCACTGATAACAAATCCTTGTAGGCTTTCTGCAGCCACTTAAATATCTATTTAGAAGTCTATTGACTCCTTGAATAAAATCATTTTTTTCTCTAACATGTCAGAGAAGAGTTTTCACGTTTAGCACTTCCTCTGTTCCTTAGATACAAAGCTTTTATAACAGCTTTCTCAGGCCATACTGTGGTCAGTATGCACATTTCTGTGTATGGAAAGGACCAGGGAACAGAGGAAAGAAAGCTGAAGGAACTTCTTGGGACTATGCAAAAGCCAAAATGGAAGCAGTGTGGCTTATGGCCCCAGAGAGCCCAGGCAGGCTCGCAGGCAGAAAAGACAGGTCCTTTGGACCTGTAACTGTGACAGGTTTTTGCTGGGCTTCACCCCATCATATTTGGCAAAGTTGCAGCCAAATTCTCAGCATCTAACCTAGCAAAGGACATGGAGTAAGCAGGCAGCACGTGGGATCCCACCCTCTGTTCTGCAGCAGGGCATTAGGTACCTCCAGGGCACAGACTATGCAGAAACTGCCTCATCCTCGGGGAGTCTTAAACCGCATTTGCTTCATTAGCATTCACCCACTGGACTGCAGAAACAGGGAATGTCAAACAGGGAGGCAGAGGAACCCAGCACCGCAGGGGTAAGATTGACCATACTCATCTCAGAACAACTCAGTTCACTTTTGTAATGGTGCTACCTCTTCTCCCTTGTCCCTGGAACCCATGTGTCAAACTGATTTTCTCCAGGGAAGGAGATACGATATCCAGGCTGATAGCATGGGCATCATTCGGCAGAAGCTACTGAACTGGAGAGAGATTTTGTAAAAAAGGAGCACACAGATGCTTGAATTTCAATTTTTTTTTTAATCATTGCTGTTATTATTCCATGCTTTCTTAGGCATCAGCTAGGACTTCACACTCAAAATCCATAGCACAGATTCAGCTGAATCAGCTTCATTATCTACAGAAGCATGGGGTAAATTTCACATGAATTAAGTTATAGGAATGTTTTTCATGGCATAGGCAGAATTTTCAAAATTCCCTTTGCAGATCCTTGACCAGCATTTAATTTTCATCATCTGCTCTCTGAGTTCTAGTTTTGCTGCCCTTCCTGCTGGTTCCACAGCACTGGTGCGTAGATGCTGGTGGCAACCAGAAAAGTCAAAGATTGCTCTCAGACCTTTATTGGTTCCTCTACTAGGGGAATGTAGGTGATTCATTTCTTCAGCTGTGTACCACTCAGAGCTTGTTGCAGATCCTTGGCTTCTGGATCTAAATGCTTATTCCTTTCAAGCTTAGTCCAGTTCACAATTGCAGCCTGAGGTGTATTTTACAAACTGCACTACACTGACACTTCAAAATTGATTTATAGAAGGCAACTCTAGCATCTGTTAAAACCTTATTGATTCCTTGTTCTGTATCTTTGTGTGATCTCTTGTGGATTCGTCAGATCTAGATCCGTTTATCAGGTTGGTACCATCCTTATCTTTAAGGATAAAGAAATTGAAAGCTTGGTGTTGCCCCCACATGCCAGATTCATATGGAAGCAACATAATCGTTCATGCTTAAACATAGTGACAAGATACATCACTGCAGGAGTAGTGCTGGAAAACATTCTTACTTGACAGAACTGGAAATTCACCTTTAGACAGTCAGAAGTAAATCCATGCTAAAGTTTTAATATGTGTACTTTTGAATTTGCACAGAGTTTTCCATTTAAGCCTTAGCACCTTCACAGTTTCTGTGTTGCAATCCTTGATGCTTTGCTTGCTCCCTCTACCTTTTCTTTGCCCCAAGCTTTCAGACCATGCAATACCACCTGCTCAGGATTGAGGTTCCTCACCTGCCTTTTTCACCTGGGTTTTTCATGGCCTAGCAGCAGTCTGGCATCTGTCTTCAGCATATTCATTTATTTAACACCTGTTGTCATTAGGCAACATCCCTGTGAAGAAGGAGAGCCTCTTCCACGCTTTTTGTTACAAATACTAAATCAGAATGTCACCAAGACTCTGTAACTGGGGAAACAGTGACTCGGCCCCTGCTTGTGCTTAACTGTGTGTTGCCAGTGTGAACACCCTTCCAGCATGGGGCTGCTTGTGCTCTTTGCCAGGAAGCACAGAGGAGCCTGTGGTTTTCTTTTAAAAGCATGCTATTGATGTCCTGTTGATGTCTGCTTCAAATTAAAACATAACAATTAACTCATCTTCTTGCTGTTTCTGTGGGATGCTTTGCAGCTCCATTCTTGATGTGAGGCTTTATAATGTATACCAGTAGGGAGCCTGGGTGCTGCCTTAGCTACTGAGCAGTACTGTTTTGCCTAGAGATAGATCCTCACTAGGGACTGTGGGCTGAGTAAGAGAGCCCATGCTGCACAGAGCCCTGCCTAGCATTTCAAGCTGTTGCACTCTGCTGACTGGGGCTACAAAGCCCCCACCAAGCTCAGCCAGCTGATGCCAACAAAGAGGCAGCCTGATGTATTTGGTTTGTGTGGCAAGCTTTTGGTAATGGGGAGGGCTTACAGGGGTGGCTTCTGCTTGAAGCTTCTCTGTCTGACAGAGCCAATGCCAGCCAGCTCTGAGACAGACTGCTGCTGGCCAAGGCCAAGACCATCAGCAACAGTGGTAACACTTCTGTGATAGCATAATTAAGAAAGAGGGGCACAACTGCTGCACAACAGCAGCAGAGAGAAGAGTGAGAAGATGTGAGAGGAACAACTCTGTAGTCTGCTCCTGAAGGACTGCACTGTGTGAAAAGGACCTATGCTGGAGTCATTCATGAAGAACTGTGGCTCACAGGAAGGACTAGTGTTGGAAAAGTTCATGGAGAACTGTCTCCCATGGGAGACACCTCATGCTGGAGCAAGGGAAGAGAGTGAGGAGTCCTCCCCATGAATAGGGAGTGGCAGAGACCATGTGTGATGAACTGACTGCAACTCATGCCCGTGCACTGCTGTGGGGAGAAGGTAGAGATGAGTAGTAGAGCCCAGGGAGAAGAGATGGGTGGGGGGAAAATGCTTCAAGATTTGGCATTATTTCTCATAATCCTACTGTAATTTGATTGTTAAGAAATTAAACTGATTTTCCTTGAGTCAAGTCTGTTTTGTCCATGACAGTAATTGGTGAATGATTACTCCCTGTCCTTATTATTGCAACCCATGAGCCTTTTGTTATATTTTCTCTACCCTGTCCATCTGAGGGTGGGGAGTGAGAGAGTGGGCACTTGATGTGCAGCCAGGGTCAACCTACCACACCTGACATCAGATATAATGAGCTGTAAGTGTGAACCCCTTCTGGCTGTACCCACAGGTACTCTGGATTGCACATAGCCTAAGGCTACACCCCAAGGGCATCAGAATGAGGACAGCGGTAACAGATCTGGGAGAGGTGTGAGGAATGCCGGAGCAGGGACTCCTGTGTCAAAATCATAAACCAGAACTTTAGACAAAGGTGCTAGATCTATTCATTGGAGGGGGTGCTTAGCAGTGCTGCCTGTCTGGGAAGGTCTGAGAGCAGAGTCTGAGTGTCTAGCAGGCAGAGGACAGCAGAGGCATCGATAAACCTGGCCTCCTCTGAAAATGTGTGCTTTACTGCTTCTTTGCTTCATTTTCAGCAGTAGCAGGTCCCTACCCCAAAGCAAGAGTTAATTAATCCAGTATTTCTTAATTTGTTATGTGGCTCAAAGGTGTTACCCAGATTACATTTCCCTCATCCGGTGAATGCTTCTAAGTACAGCAGCAGATGAGTGCTGCTGTGTGTGTTGCTGTAACAGCTTTCTGCCAGGCCTTTGTCCTTGGGTCGCTGTTGCCCCTGCATAATGTACATGAATGGGATTGTATTTCCCAAGCACTAGGAACCTGCCCAGCTGCTTGCCTGCCAAAGATCAGCTGGAGCAGACAGTCCCCTTGCTGCCCACCCAGCCCTTTGTCAACAGGACACATGGAAGTGCCTTCTAGGGAGGGACACCATCCCTCCCTTTGTGCCACCTGCATCCTCTGAAGCACCTCACTCACACTGCCAGGTGAACCAGCTGAGTCCCAGCTCTAGATCACTGCACTGCAGCCAGCTGGAGCCCTTTCACGCTCCAGCAGATGAACTGCCACATGGGGCAAGGCAACAGGGAGCTAAAATAGCACAGACCTTACAGTGCTTTCAGCACTTACACTACTTCAAAAGCTTTAGAGCAAAACAGAAGTCAGGTGTCAACTGCATGTTTCAGCTGGTGCCTAAATCACGCTTGCGTTTGCCATATGGGCATGTCCTAAGTGTGCTCCACTCTGTTCTGGTACAGGGAACTTCAGCTCCTCCCTAGAGGGCCCTGTGTATACCCCAAGCCCTATGGGATCCTTGCCAGCATAGTGTGATGTCTGGACGCATATGGATTGAGCTGCTTGCTTTTGCTGCATCTGCAGACTTGCACGGCTTTAGAGGTCGTTTTGAAAAAGTGGCATATCGTGTTCAGCACTATTAGTGCAGTGAATAATGATACCTGTCCTTAGGTGTTGCCATTTCTTCTCATAAGGGTGTATGAAACAATTAGTATTACTTAAAGCTGAAGCAACATTTCACAGCAAGTCCATAGGAAGGAGAAACGTAGTCATCCACAACAATTTATTTGGAAACAAGTGTCAGTAGATCCCAGACAGGCCAGGTTTTATAACAAGCTTAATATCCTGGGTGTGGATTTGCAAGTGCTGCCTACAAGCATCCTTCCTTTTGCAGGAGGATTAGCACAGGGGATTATAGATGCCCTTTGAGGAGATTGGCATATGCTCAGATGGGCTTCCCAAGTTTGTGGGGGCAGGGAGAAGGAGAAAGCAAGTGCAGGGGAGAAATGGAGATCCTGCTCAATAACTGCCAATGAGGAGAACACAGTGTGGTTTTAGGGCTCACAGGGACCCGTAATTCAAGATCACCATATTTGCTGAGCTCATCAGTGATGAGATTTCATCAGACTCAGCACAAAACCTGCACCCCAGCAGCATCACATTCAGAAGCTCAGCTTGTTGGCTGAGACTTGAAACAGAAGTGCTGCTTGCTTGGAGTCAGAAATGGCTCTCGGACACTTATGCGTGCCTGAATTACAGTATCAAACTCTATGTCCTGGCCAGTTTCTCTTGACTCTACACACACACAAGTCATTATGAGTTCACAGTTAAAGTGTTGAGCTCGCGACACATGCTGTAGTCTCCACATCCCTCTGTTCCTCACCACAGGCTTCTTTTCATCCTCTGCTACTTCACAGGCTTTCTCCACATTTCCTCCCCTGCTAGGCCTGTGTTTTTTGTTCATCCCCACCTCTTCAGTATCCCTGCCCATTATGTCAGCAGCTGTATGCTTCTAGGTCTTTCTGATTCTCTAACATTCACTGATACTCAAAATCTTCACTTAAAAGCAGGAACTGTTCCATTATATCACTTCCAAACAAGAACTGTTCCCCAGACAAGCAAAATGCCCCATTTTGCTTAGCCCATCATTATTTCTGCAGCCCTGGAACTGTCCTGTTGTATGTTCCCTCACAGGCACTGGTGTCTCTCACAAGGCACAGCCTTGCAAAGCAAGCACCTACTTCACAGGAAGCATCTTCCAAACCAGCATGCACACACAGCACCCTGGCACACACTTCCATGCAAGTGTGGATGAAGAATAAGGTTATTTTCTTTTAACGGTTGTTTATTGCACTTTCCAGACACTGGGACAGAGTCTCACATGTGCTAGTCTTTGTGCCTATCAAATGTGCTGTGCAGTGAAGTGTCTCACCTCAGATATATCTCTCACCCACCACAGCAGAAGCAATATAGAAACACTAATAGGACATTTCTTAAGACAACAGTTCTATTCACATCAGCAAAAGCTGTTAGCAAAGCAAAACCATGTCAAGAATCAATCCAGGTTCCACCAAATAGATACAAAGAGTCATAAGCTGTGTTAAAAGAGATGCCTTAAAACTACGTAGTATAAGCTGCAAATTCAAATGTAGGAAGAGCTTCTTTAAAACTACATAATATAAGCTGCAAATTCAAATGTAGGAAAGGTCAGATTTCTAGCTGAGGGTCCACATGTGGTGCTGCAGCCTCTTATGCTTGTGGCATGCACAGAGAACAGCGGTGCCTTGGCAGGTGGGTGACGGATAGATCATGTAAGTATTGTATGTGGCAATTTCCCAGCAGAACGAGGTGAATGAAGATGTCACACACATGGCTGTGAATTACGAAACTATCGGAAAGGCTGCTGGGCACCAGGATTACTCTGGTCTATTCCTGGCTCCCGTGGCAGAGTCTTAATGGGTACAGCTGTGATTAAGAGCAGGATAAGCAAGAGCTCACGGCTGGAAGGGTGCTCTCTGAAAATCTCTGTGGCTGCCTCTAGGGGATTTGGAGCTGTTCTGCAAGCTGCACTTCCCATCCCAAACCTGTTACTGCTGAAGTAAGAGGAGGGATATTTGCATGTCTTACAGCAATAGAGATTCAGCCAGGGACACCAGGATACCTAAACTCAGTCTCACCTTTCCTAGGCTGTAGGTGCCTACATAGGAAACCAGAAGAGGAGTCAGGTAGAAACACTGATTTAAACCAGATACCCATGCAGAGTGTAATAGCATTGTCTCTGCTTTTAAATTCCTCAGTCGGTACTGGAAAAAAACAACTGCTATTGCACTGAAGATTCAGGATCCCACTCCCTGATACCTGGGCTTCCCCCTCATTCCTTGTGGGATTGCTTGGGTCCAAATACCCAGGCAGCAGGTGCAGGGTGCAAGACAAGAGAAGAGCTCCTTGGCTGCCTCCTGTCTCCTCACCTGTGATTCATGGTGGCAGCAGTGCAGCAGGCTGTAAACACACAATTACTAAAAAAAAAAGCCTTAGTTAGCTGTGGTACCTCTCACTTACACCAACCGAGCTCAACTAACTGCGTCAGTGCATCTTTTTATGGCACACCCCTGTGGTGCAGGAGCACACTTTGGGTTGCACACACGGTTTGTCAATGCTCAGTCTGGTCACAATGATAAATCAGGTGGCCATCATCAGTTTACCGCAGTAAGCAGTATTTGATGTAAGAGCCAAACTCCAAGTGATCCTTTCTTAGAAATCTCAGGCGCCTATGGCATCTGCCATGCTGCGGTGGGGGCTCCCTCTCCACGAACACAATACCCACATCTTTCTCTTTCCCTGCCTGGCACTTCTCTGTCACATCCCTGCCTGCTGCAGGTGGCAGGGAGAGGGGGTTCTTGCTGCCTGAGCAAGGCGTAGCCCACAGGGATGCAGCAATATTTCAGTAATGCAGCAGCTTCACAAGCCCTTTCCTTAAGCTTTTGGAGGCGTGCGGTGCCTTTGCATCCGCAGGGGTAGCCCTCAAACTCATCCTGGTGTAAACCTGCAGCACTCTGCTTTTGCCCATTTTATTGGGGCTTTTCTTGCCCTGGAAACCTCCCCTGACCCTCCAGCCGCTCAGTGCTCTCCTTTTGCTCTGCGCAGGCTCCAGGGACAGACAAGGATTGCAGAAGCACTGGTTGCGGTTGGTATCTGTGATACAGGTGTAGGAGGGTGGCCAGAAGAGACATAGCAGCTCTCCTGAGTCCTGCTCTGCCCATCTTGCAGCCAAAATGGAAAATCTGCCTGCATTTTCCTCTCTAGGGCTGTGAAATAAAGACATGGGGTGATTCCAACTGGAGAAACTTGCACCAAACTCAGACTGAAGGCACCGCTGGATAGGCAGAACATCTGCACTCAAGCAGATCTCACAGCAGAAATGTGCTGTGAGCAGCTCAATAAAAAAACCTCCCACATTTATGCGGCCAGCAAGTGGGATTTTTCTTTGCTTTGCAAATTAACATCTCAAATTAAAATCATTCCTGTGCTTGTCAGCGGTTTGGCCTCTGGCATGCAACACTATTTCAGACAACACAAGGGAATATTAGAACTTGTCAGCTATTCCTTAACTTTTTTTTACTCAGTTTGAAATGTGAGGGGTTTAAAGCCCAAAGGATTTCACAGGACTCTGTTATGACAAAATAACAGCAGAAGAAAGGCAAGGTTCCTTTAGCTTGGCATTGCTCTTCTGTTTCTGAACTACTGCTTCTAAAAATCTTCCCCGTGGTAGCAATTCTCCAGTCCAACATTATCTAGCTCTTGCTCAGAGCCTGAAATTATTAAAAGAAGACCCAAACAAAGCAATTTCCAGAAACAAAACAGGCCTGCAGGTTCATCTGTCTGGAGATAGTTTTGAAGAGGCTCCTAAGATTTTTCTACCATCTCTTCATTTCCCCATACTTCTTCAGCCTCACTCATGACCCCTTTCAGTTGGAAGCCAGAGATTTTTAAATTGAAGAGAAAATCCCCAAGGAAATAAGGCAGATGTTTTCTATATTTTATACATGTAAACAATGCATATTTATAGATTATATATTATTTATCTACATATTAAAAAGGTCAATGTATGTATTTATACAAACATATGTATAAATGTATGTGCATATATGCATTAAAGGTCAACGGCATGAGTAAAGACGGTCTCTGTATTTTCAGATGTTCCATGCAATTTAAAAAAAAATCCTGGAGGTCACACAGGCTGGCAGTGAAGTCTTCTAATCATTACTCTTTTCTGCAGTTTTTATAGGCTTACCTACAGAAACCCTCTAGCCTTGGAGAAATTCCCCCCAGCACCCTTCTTCCCTGGTAAATTCAACAACAGTCTTCTTCATGGGATGTTTTTCATCTAATGGAGACACACACCAAATAACTGCAGATTACAGTATAATTTTCTTCAAACAACCCTGACTTTAAAGGAACTAAAGGGCCTGTGTGAATCCAATCAAGGAAAAAAAATGAGGTGGATAACAGATGGTCCCACAGTTAGGGGAAGCTCTGAAATGAGCTCAGACTAAGCTCTTAGAGGCTTCCAAACAAATAGGCCAAAATAGCCACTGCCAAATACTGGAATCATTATCAAATATATAGATCTAGCTGTAAACAAGATAATGTTTGTACTGAAAGCAAGACTAAAATGTGTAGTCTCTTTATTTTGCATATTTACCATGAGTGTCTTTGCGAAAATCATGCATTCTGTTTGCTTAAGTGCCAATAATGAACTTTGATAATGCACTTTGTCCTGTCAGCCCAATACAGACATGAAGCCAAGAAATGTTTGGTTTATCCTTCTTACTAGGATGTAGAAAAATCTGCTTGCATTTAATCTTACTTGTAGTCCTGTATTCACACCTTTTCTAGAGATTAAGGTTCTGATCCAGCAAGCACATAAATGCACACCTAGCTTCAAACAGGCCTGGCTTTGTAGTTTCAGTGACTCAAATCAACAGGAAGAGGCACATGCTGATGGCTTGTGCTGGGGAGCATCTAGGTACCACCTGCCAGATCCTGCATGTTCTGACATCTGCGCAGGTTTCCTTGGGAGAGCAGTGGGCTGAGCTAGCAGCCATGGGCAGAAGCACAACTCGCCTACAGTCTGACTGTGCCAAATGATGAACTCTGGGGTTTGAACAAAGTTTGTAATCATTACCTTTCCCTTCTACCACAAATGCAGAAGAGTCAGTGCAATGTTCCAGATATTGAGTTCTTCTCTTGTTGCATTTTTTACCACTTGCCTAAGGATGTGAGGTTACTGTGACCATACTTGGTACATCACTTCTTTACCTCCTTCTCCCAAATATTCCAAAGGCAGGATTTGACTTTAAAGTTGACAAGCTGAAGGAACAAGCTGCAAAAAAAAGATGATGAAATTTTGCTAAGACAAGTGCAAAACACTACCCTTGGGCAGGAATAATCAATTTTAGGAGTACAAATTGGGACCAAATAGCTAGGAAATGTTGGGGAAAAGTTTCTGGAGATTATAGTGCACCATAAACGGAATATAAGCCTGTGACAGATTGCTGTGAAACAGGTGAGTACTATGCAGGACTGTATGAACATGAGGATAGCTAACAAAACCTGCAAGTAATCCAGCAAGTACTTCTTATGTTTTATTGAGTGCTTGAAAGGCCCTTGCTGGAGTCATATGACCGGATTGGGCACTGTCTTTCAAAAATGAGAGAGATCTATAATAAACTGATACCAGAGAGGCTGTGGGAACTCCAGTGCTGGAAGCTTCTAGGTACAGATTAGCTACATATTAAACTGATATCAGTAACATTTACTCCTATGCTCAAGCAGGTGGCATCCTGGAGTTTGTCAGCTCTGTAGTGACCAACCATAAAACACATATTGATGGGAAAATGAGTCTTCATGCACACTGGCTTTGCTTTAGCTGGTGATCAGAGCACAGTGTTTTTGTATCTGTGAGTTTGAACTTTAGGAGAGAGTGTTATCCAGGTAACTAGAATCACTGTGTTTGTTTTAAGGGAGTTAGAGATTCCCTTAACTGCAAGAGAAAAATTCTGAGAGAGGAAGAAAAAGCATAGTCACCAAAAATCTCTTATCTTTTGTAGAAACCTGGGAGTAGCATCAGAGAAGAATCTTATGGAAAAAAGAAAACAACAATTTAAATCACCCAGGCACGTTCCTTTACGTGAAAAGCCTTCAGAGAGTAAAAGCATGCAATGGCAGGCCCCTGTCTGTTCTGCTTTCTCAGTTTCACACTTCGTGGTTTGCAGGCAACAAGGAAGATCGCTGAGCTGCTCCTCTGCCTGGACATTCATCATGGAATCATAGAATAGTTGGCGTTGGAAGGGACCTTAAAGATCATCTGGTTCCAACCCCCCCTACCATGGGCAGGGGCACCTCCCACTAGAAGCAGGCAGAAGTCTTTCCTATATTCCCCTGAGAAAGGCGTTTCATCACTCCTCTTCAAAACAAAATAATGGAAAAATGCAAAGGTGCAGTAGCAGCACAGATTAGCTAAAGAGATTATGCTGTTGGTTCCCCTAATGGAGAAGGGTCATAGGAGATTAGGGACGTTCCTGCCAGACCATGGATCGCTAAAGACAGACTTCCACAAAACCAACAAAACGGTTTCTTAACAACGTGCCACATCTGTACTTCACAGACATGCTTGGCTTTACCCTTCTAATCTTGGTAGCATGGAGGAAAATCTGAGTGCAATTAAATTTACTTGACAAACAGAGGCTGGAGCCACAGAGAGACAGCTGGGCAGCAGAGTCCCCTGACTGGGACTCCCCTGGCGAGGTCATTGCTTCAAGAGCAGATGGGTTACACATCCCATTGCATCCATCAGTAAAAACATCATAATATTCATAAAGAAAGCACACTGCTTTTCACTGCTTGCTCAACACTGTAACTATCAATACAGCCAATTAATATTCTTACCACTTTTGCAAATGCGTCAGATTCTGCATTTCAAACTGTGTTACGCTGCTGTCAATGTCTCCTCCTCCTATGCTGCTACAGGCAGAGCAGCACACTGACTGTCTCACACTGAAAAGGAGATATTTTGGGTGCAACAATGAGACTCAGCAAGCAGCGCTGCAATAGTGCATGTCAGGCTGGACCGGGGAAATGAGAAAAGCAGAGGGGAAAACACAACATTACACAGTATCAGTAGTACTCTGAGATCTCATCACCTACGTATACAGCAGTACAAATAACTTCTAAGTGCTGGTGTGAGAGAAAAAATATTCTTTCATACATATATACATAGAATGAGAAACAACGTATCACCATGTAGTGCAAAGTAAACTGCAGTCCACATAGATTTTTCAAAGGAAACAGAGGTTGGTTTTACTACACTTTTGTTGAAGGGACTCAGGAGGGACAGGTTATTTAACTGTTTGTGCTTTTCACTACATTGGAAGGTAAACTTACCCTAGAATAGTTGATTATCTCACCTGTAAGTAAGAGAAAGGCTAGTAGAAAGATTTTTGCTCTTTTTAAACTGTGATAACCAATATAATGAATTTTTCTCAATTACTGTTTTAATGGGTGTGCTGTTTCAAAATATGTTCAACTATTTTGCTATCTTATTTTGAAGCTCATTGTTTTCCAGCTGGGAATATGGCAGACTGTGGGCTGAGGCAGCTGGCAGAAGGACAGAGAGGAAGAACTGCCATCCCTCAACAGGCTACACCCACACTTGCTGGGGAATTGGTTTCCTCAAAGCACAGCTTCGGTTTAGGTTAGCTGGCAGCAATTCAGGTTTTGAAGAAATCTTATGATACCAAACATTAAAAGAAACAGTTAAGAGCTCTAAGATTTATTGCTACATCTTACCCACCTTTACAGCAGCAAAAAACCCATAAAATATATGATGGATTAACAAAAAAATTCTATCGCAAATGAAGATACTCTTTTCCCTCCTCGCCCTCAATTCTCTTTTGTTTTAAACTATGCATATTCAGAACTAATGGAAAAACCTACATAGCTAATTTTCATTTTGGGATGATAGCTGCATCAAATGTTTGATACACTGGAAATATCAGTTACTCAAGCTTTTTTTTTTTAGAGGGGGGTGGGAGGTGGGGAGGGTGTTTAACAAAGAAGTCCAGACACTCTCTTTGAGATGCACAAGAAAAGAAGTAGTCAGGGTGGTCTTTTGAGTGATGAAACATGGGAAATCCAAAAAGGTCGTTTAATTGGTGATGTCCCTAACAGCACCAATAAACAGAGCTTATTCCAGTCTTCTGCTTCAGAAACTGACCGTACAGGTGGGAAAGTGATTTTCTTGCATATTTGGGGATACAGAGCACATATGCACAAGAAAGCACTCACAGTGCATGGAGGCATCGACTGTGCAGTTTTCAGAGAGGCAACAAAACAAGGGAGTGGACTGGCTGACCACAGGGCAGGGCCATAAACATCACTGCCAAACAAGTGCCTAGGTTTTGACTGCCATTCAGAGCCCTGAAGTGATTCTCCTAGTCCTCTCCAAGTGAGCCTTCAATCAGTTGGCATCGAAGTGTGGTGAGAAAGGTCATAGCAAATTTTAAAAATAGACAAATAATACTTTAAACCACACGTGGCAAAATTCTCCTTTCACTACCACTGACCTGTTGGCTTAAAAGAAAGCAGAGTGCAGTACCTCCCTCAGCATTAGACACTGTGGATGCACAGAATTCATGACTTGTATTAGACATTTATCCTGCAGTGAAGCTGGTACTACTAAATTGTGGTAATTTTTTACTACTGACAGTTTTTAGACTACTTGCAAGATTGGTGCTTTAGAGTCTTCTGTCCGTCCAGTGAGAGGGCAGAAACTACAGGCAGTTTAGACGAGTTGTCATTTCTCTGCACTCTCAATGTGGTTGCTGGCTGTCAATAACTATTTCCAAATTAAGAGAAAAGCCTGATATATCCTAGAGACTCCCTGGGATTCACAGAAACTCAATACTCAACAGTATTCACTCAGCGATCACAGTGAATTAGTGGAGCTGCCATACACTGCACTATTCTTCCTAAAGTGAACACTGCCTTGAATTTGCAAGGAAATAAAGCATGTTAGTTGAATTAAAAGAAATAATCCCTTGGTTCTCCAAACCAATTTTCCTTTCTGCTCTGGGATGGCTGTAGTCCTGTGACTGCTCCCATGCAACTGACTTTTTTGGCATTGCACACAGATTAAGAAATGTAGTCATATACTATAAATTACAGGACTGGAGCCTTAGACTTTAAATCCTTCAGAACAGAGACCCCTTTTAGCCGAAGTTATACACAATGCATAATAAAAACCCCATGCACAGCATAATAACAGCCTACTACATCTATTCATTACTATTGATGACCATATTACAGCATTACAAACAATTTGCTTTATGCCAAAATTTCCCCAGAAAGCAGCTGGATTGTTGAAAGTACTAAAAAGCTTTCTCCTGCTACCCTGACCTGCGGCACAAATATAGAACACTAAAACCCTATAAAAAAGGCAATACAGCAGCATTCTTCATCCTCTTATTAAAAGGCACTTTCTTAGGGGGAGGTTAATTATTTAACAAGCAATTTAATCCACCTCATCAAACCACTTTGCTTGGTTTTCTGCAGCTGGCCGCTTCAGGCTGCTGTGCCTGCTCCCAGATTGCCAGCTCCATACATCTTCAGTGTCCCCAGCTGCTAGAGCTGCAGGCATCACCCATTCAGCCCTGGGCATCAGTCCTGCCACTGCCCTGCAGGCACTCGTGCTGCAAAGCTGCTGCCTGGTTCCCAGCACATCGCTCGCCTGCAGCAGCCAGTACCCAGCAAAAACACTCCAAGGCACTGGAGAGGTGCAAGCTGGGGACTGCTCCCGTCAACAGTCTAACACAGCTTTGGGAGGTGGGAGGGAAGAATTTTATGCACATACGCTGTAGGCTCAGAAAACAGTACTTGTTTTAGTGACTGCCATAGGTGTTGCTTGTGGGTCTCAGGGCACTGCAGCACTCTCTCCTTTCACCTCTTCCTATCTGAGCACACAGCTACCTTGACTGGAGCCCTCATTCTCCCAGATGTCCAGATCTGGGATACAAATTGCATTCAGGTATATATTTTATTATCCCCAAGCACAGCAGAAGGAAAGTTTCTATCTCCACCATGTCTCCTTGAACAACCATTCAAGCTACCGCCCTGCAGAATTGGGAGAACGGCAACAAGTGTGGCTGCATGTGTCTCGCCTGAAACTACCATCAGCAGCCCTTGCTGTAATGTCACACAAAAGGGCTCCAGGGTCCCTAACCAGAGTGGATTTATTAAGAGGATGAAAAATTCCTTGTTTAGGAAGTCTAGCATCCCTGGCTGATGTAGTCTTGCAGTAATGAAAGGAATGGAGTAACAGACGTAGGGACCCTTATACAGGAAGTCTGAGATTAAATATGTCTTCATTTAAAAAAACAACAACCACCAAACAAAAAATACTCAGGAAAATAAGTTTGCATGTAGCAGGAACCTAATTTCAGCAGGGGCCTGAGACTGGGCTGCTCTTGGAGCAATGCAGGGATGCCACATCATACAGGTGAGACAACAAAATGGACAGATAAAGCAACAGGGCAGTGATAGCCTCAAGCATGTTTCTGGGGCAGCAACCATCTTTGTGGAATAGTAGTGCCTCCCTCCCATCTGATCCATCCAGCACATTCTCTGGACCTCTTTAAAAAGGTTCTAAAAAATAATCAGCATCAATCTTTACTTTCCCAGAGCTCTGCTTCATAAGTCTTCCTTGATCAGTCTGAGCAGATTCTTATCTTGTGACTTACCTGGGAAAAGACGATATCTAATGTCTAACTATCTTTCCATGGAAAAGCACTGTGAATGGACACCGGAGTTCATGTCTGAGACAGTAAAAGCACAAATGAGACAGAGGGCTGCCTTTCAAGAGAAACCTGTGATTTGAAACAGATAAGTATTGGGACTCTTTGGAGCAATTAATACCCAAGCTGGGAAAATACGTTTTCTAATCCAATGAACCGTATTCTACTCCTAAACATATTGTAAAAATTATAGAAAAGGAAAAGATGCTTTAAATGGCCATTATAGACTGTTAGGCAGACTTTAGCAAGACAGTATTATGCCTAAAAGACAACCAGAGCCCTATGAAAGAATCGAGGGAAAAATGAGCAGCATCAGAAAAAAAACACTGCTGTGGAAATTGGCCATTAGCAATATGGCAGTGCTGCAGCACAGTCCAATTTGACTGTCAGCCTGCTGGTTGTGATCATTTTCAAGATGCAGCTGGCTGTAATAACTAAATTTTTTTCTTAACATTGCAGGTTAAATTCTCATCACTTTTAGTATCTTTTAGTAAAGAAATATAATATTTGTATAGTAAACAGAAATGTCACTCAGAAGGTTTCTTTAAGATGGAAATATGCATTCTTTAGGTACATTTTCAATAGCATCCTGAATTAAGGCTTATATGGTTTTTTAACTAAAAGCATGTTAACTGCATGTGATCACAATCTTTGTTAAAGCTTAGTAAAAGACAAGTGGGCTTGATTATTAAGTGCCTACTGGAATACTCACTTTAATCAGAAACTTCATGTCAGTTATTTTTAGAGAAAGACACAAGAAATGAAGAATCACTGATTGCTTATTAGCAGCATTCAAATCTTGTCTGATTCTGTGCTACAAGCTTTGCTTTGGTAGATTAAATAATTCCTTGGTTTGTAATTCAGATGTTATATTCTCAAGGAGCTTTCAGGAAAGGAGGGCTTGTAACTAGTGGAAAGGTCTTATCTGTATTTCTAAATGGAACATAAATATGTTGTGTGACCTGGGGGAACTCATTAGGCTGTTGGTTGCTTCAGTTTCCTGGAAGAAATTGAGTATATCCTTTGTTCTTATTTACTGTGGGGATTATTTCATCAATACTTGTAAACAACCAATATTTAATGGAAGATAAGACCCTATTTATTTTCTCTTCAGAAAATTTTCGGAGCATGATGATAGGAAGTTATCATCTAAAGCAGATAAAATATTGTAATTTTGCTTGTGGACAAAGTATATTTTCCTGACTTGACTCTGTTTACAGGTGTTGAACCCATGTGTGAGTGCCAAATAAAACTCACTTTACTATTGACAGTATGGCCACCTCTATTTTCAGAAACAATGTGTACACAACCAGCATGCCAAGTTAGCTACAAATAGTGTAAACCTCCTTTCCAGCTGCAATATATACATATATAACACAATAAGAGGGAGTCCATCACTCTTTTAACAAAGGCTAAATCACTAGGACTGCTGAGTGGTTGCCTATTTGATGCAATGTAGGCATCTCTGGTACATTACACGTGAGGTTACACCTCTGTCTTAGACTCTCAGCTTATGCCATAATCAGGCAAAAGTTTTCTTAATGGTCTAAGGACTGTTTTTCAGACACATTTCTCTCTGTAAAAGTAATGGGCTCAGACACCTCCAACTTTAATGAGCACATTCTCATTAGAGTATTATCTCAAGGTAGCACTCTGCAAATTTACTTTTCTGATGTAGTCAAAAATTTGAAGTGAAATCAAAATGTGAAACACCACATTGACATGCAATACATTTTCATCCTTGCCATCAGAAAGCCATGTAACACTAACAGGATGAATCACACAAGGGCTGAGGTTGGAAGGGAACTCTGGAGATTATCTGGTCCAAGCCTCCTGATCAAAACAGGGTTATCTAGAGCAGGCTGCCCATGAGGCCAGTTACAAGTGGGTTTCCCCAGGGCTCAGTGCTGGGTCCAGCCCTGTTCCAATGACCTGAATGAAGGCATTGATTGCACCCTTAGCAAGTTTGCAGATGACACTAAGGGAAGCTCTGCAAAGGGATCTGAACAGGCTCGGCTGCTGGGCTGAGTCCAATGGCATGAGGTTTAACACAGCCAAATGCCCAGTCCTGAACTTGGGGCACAACAACCCTATGCAGAGCTACAGACTGGGAGAATTCTGTGTAGAAAGCTGCCTGGAGGAGAAGGACCTGGGGGT
>WAAB01018921.1:166031-185350 GCA_013389865.1 Piaya cayana
GGAGGTGGTTGATTCACCTTCCCTGGAGGTGTTTAAGGCATGGGTGGACGAGGTGCTAAGGGGTATGGTTTAGTGTTTGATAGTAATGGTTGTACTTGATGATCCAGTGGGTCTCTTCCAACCTGGTGATTCTATGATTCTATGACCGTGATCAGACAGCTTTTGAACATTTCCAGGAACAGAAACTCCATTACACTCTTGGGCAACCTCTGCCAGTGCTCAGTTACCCTCACAGTGTTTACTGATGTTCAGACAGCATCTCCTGTATTTCAGCTTGTGCCCATTGCCTCTGATCTTGCCACTGGGTACCACTGAAAAGAGCCTGGGTCTCTCTTCTTTGCACTCTTTCTTTAGAAATATATATACATGCTGATAAGATCCTCCTGATCCTTACCTCCTCTGGACTGAGAAGTCCCAGCTCACTCAACCTTCCCTCTTAGGGAAGAGTTGCTCTAGTCCATCATCTTTTTAGCCTTATTCTGTACTCTTTCCAGCATGTTTCTCTCTTTTGTACTGAGGAGTCCAGAACAGGACACAATGCTCCACATATGGTATTAGTGCTGATTAGAGAGCAAGGGTCACCTCCCTCAACCTGCTGATAATGCAGCCCAATCTATAATTTGCCTTCTTTGAAGCACAGGCACATTGACTGGCTTGTAGTCAGCTTGGTGTCCACCAGCACCACCAGATCCTTGTCTGCAAAACCTGCTTGCCACCCGTATGGCCCCTGGCACACAGTGTTGGTCCTCACCAACAAGGTGCAGGACTTTGCACTTCCTCTTGTTGAGCTTTTTGAGGATCCTGTTAGCCCATTTCTCCCTCCTGGATGGCAGCACAACACTCCGATGTATCAGCCACTCCTCCCAGTCTGGTGTCATCTGCACTTTGCTCCACTACTGTTGTCATTAATGAAGATGTTGAACCATATTTGACCTAGTGTTTACGCTAGGATTGCACTGCTAATTCCCAGCCTCCCACTAGACATTACGCCACTCATTACTCCCTTGGCCCAGCTATTCACCCAGTTTTCATTTCAACTCATTGTCCACTCAGTCAGCACACACTTCACTGCCTTCCCTAGGAGGATCTTATAGCAGAGAGCATTGAAAGCCTTACTGAAGTCTAGATAGACAATGTTCACAGTTCTACCATGCCAGTCATTTAATCACTTATCAGGTTCGTTAAACATGATGAAGCCATGCTGACTGCTCCTGATGATCTCATTTTCCTTCATCTGCCTGGAAATTATTTCCAGGATTAGCTGTTCCACCACCTTCCCATGGATTGAAGCAAGTCTAACCAGCATATAGTTCTCTGGTTATTCAATGATAGAGAGTGGTCTCCCAATACCATCCAACATCTCCATCAGCACAAACAGGTGCATCCTTGTCAGGACCCACGGCCTTAGGTATGACTACTTTGCTTAAGTACTCCTCTTCCACTAAGAGTGTATCTTCCTTGCTCCACATTTACCTCCTCCAAGCATGATTTTGTAGAAGGCCTTACCTACTTGTTTTTCCTTGTCAGACAGCCTGTAACAGACATCCAGTATAATGTCACCTTTACTTCTCCTCTCTGTTATCCTAACCCATAAACTCTCAGTTGGCTCTTCATCTATCCCCAGGCAGAGCTCCATGCCATCCAGCTGCTTTCTCACATACAGGGGAACTCCCTCTCCTCATCTTCCCAGCCTTCCTCAAGGACCTGATATTCCCACATTACATCACCCCATTGGGAGGCCATCCCACCACATCTCCATGATTCCAGTAAGATCATAGCTCTGCAACTGCACACAGATCTCTGGGTCAAGTTTATGCCCCATGCTGCATGCATTATTATACAGGTACTTCAGAGAGGTGCCCCACTTAAATCCCATTTTCTTGATTTTGTGTTCCATTCCTGTCACATCATCCCATGCCCTTTGGTCATTGACCCTGTTCAGCATTCCCTCAAGATTTCTGGCTCCTCTCTTCCCCCCGTGCCATCCTTATGAGGTCAGTCATCTTAATGGTGAAAATAGCTTTGCCTTACTTAATGAGATGGCTCCTATCTCTCCCAAGAAGTTTTTTATCTCCAAACAGTGTCCAATGGCTATAGAACCCAAAATTCAGTTGCCAGCACCAGCTCTGCAGCCAATTATTGACTGGTACTATCTGTGTCTTCTTCACACTACTGGAAGGATATTAAACACCACNGATCTGAGTCTTCTTCACACTATTTACCCTTACTGGAAGGATATTAAACACCACGTGGGCCCCCATACCCTTGGCTACTGGTCTGCAAGCTCTGTAGTCACTTTCGAGCCAAGTTTCCCTGGCAGTATAATTTATGTCCACATGGAATAAAAGTAGGGGGCAGTGTTCAAAGAGCTGGATGAGCTTCAGCAGTCCATCCACAATGTTCCCTATCCGAGTGCCTAGCAGGCAGCAAGCCTTTCTTGATGACAGGTCAGGTTGACAAGTGAGTAAGTGGCTCTGACCCCTGCAGCACGGAATCAGCCATTAGATGGACTCACTGTTTCTTCCACATAGTCTTGTATGGTTTAGGGTCAGGTGGATCAGATCCTTTGCTTGAAGGCATGTATGGATTCTCTTCCACTTTGAGGGTAGTGAACCTATTGCGGTTATATGGTGGGGTAGGAGCCTTTCTCTTGGTTCTAAAAGTCATCATTTTCCATCCTTCCCCTTCTCCAGCAATTACACTTACCTTAATACTAAGTGTGAACACAGCCTACTTCTCCACTGCAGTTGGGGTCTGGGCTTTTCAAGCTGCTGCATCTCAGAGAAGACCTGTCAGGAACCAGCCTGAGAAGCCTGGGTTGAAGTCTGGTTTGACATAGATTAGAGATTCCTGTAAAGCAAATAAAGGTGCATCCATACCAAGCAATCAGAAATGGGGGGCAGGGGGAAGGATTATTCTTCATTGAGCAAGTAATAAAACTATGGTGTACTTGAACACTTCAGTGAAAAAGGGGGAGAGGGGAGCAGGGAGAAAAATAGAAAAAAGATAAAAAGATATCACCACTTCAGCATTCCAGCAACACAGTTTCTTCTTTGCCAGCAATGAAGTCATGCCCTGTTTTGTGGACCCAGAATGCAATTGAAGAAAGATGGAGCAGAGAGAAAGCTAGCAGCTGACTTGGCCATCTTTTTATCCCATTTCAAGGATCCTCCCATTGGGTGGAGATCAATTGTCATACTCATCCAGGCCTTCTGAGAGATTCTGGAAAAGGACCTTGTGACAAGTTCCATAAACCTCCTTCTGTCACTTAGCAGTCAGGACTGTTTCAGGGTAGAAATCAGGGTTGGAAACAGGACAACACCCCACCCTCCAGCACAACTTTTCCCTTGACAGCAGCTTCCCTTCCTCCCTTTTCACACATTAGAGTGGGAATCAAAGCTGTCGACAAGAAAATACCCCACCTCCAGTAGAACTTGTTTTTTATCAGCATCTCTCCTTTCATTCAGTTCTAGGTTTTCTTCAGTCATCAGGGTGGGAGTCTAGGCTGGAGACATGACAATGTCCCATCTTTAGTTGTTTGGGGCAAACATTATCAGTTCCTTACAAGACCCCATCTGTCTGCCTTTTCATCCTCTCTGATACTGCACACCTTGCTCACTTCCTCCTGAAACTCCTCTACTTGGCAGCACAGTTTCTCCAAGCTGGCATGCATCCTATGGGACAGCAGGCAATCAATCCAGGCAGTGAGAAGCCCCAGGCACACCCTGCAGCCCGGGACTTGGCCAGCTGCATGTGCCATCTGGAGTTCAGTCTGCATGAAAGCATCTGCCCTAGCTAGGACTTCTGCTCCAGCACCTGCTGGTCAGACTGCCCTGTGACATGTCATCACCATAACTGAGGCTGTCAAAACAGTACAAATTGAAGTGAGCAGCATTCCTCCATCCCTCTTCCTCATGCCCTGCTGCACAAAACACCACCTCTAGAAGTTGTACTCTGGGCCATGGCTCTTACATAGTCCTAGTGTGAGAACTCTTTACTGTTCCTGATGAGAAACAGTTGCAACAAGGGCTCCAGGCACCTGAAGTCAAAGGCAACCAATCAGGTTCATTAGAATAATCCCCAGGTCCATGCATTGGTGACTCCCCTTCCCTCCATCCTTGCCTGGCAGCAGCAGGTGCTCTGCAGTTTCTTAGAGGGTTCCCAGGCATTCCCCAATGATCTTGGATCTTATCCCCAGAAAGTCCAGATTCTCCCAAGGAAGAACGCAGATGCTGCTCCCAAAAAACCCGCTCTGCTTTCTGCACTCAAGAGTATCTTACTAATATCTCCAGACACTTGTTCCTAGAGTCCTTTGTGGGCTCTATATGTCTAAACTCAAGTGTGCATTCACTCTGTCTGAATAACCTCCAAATGTATTGCATACAAATATATGTAAATGAATGATGTATGTACATGTAAATCTAATACACTCACACATATAGATACATAAATTTCAGGGCCGCTTTCTATTTGAGACATAGGCAGCCTAAACCATTCATTGACCTCCCCAATATGTCCAACTTCCCATCATCAGAACTATGCATAAATATTTCCAGAGTTCCACTTGAACTCTCCTTATGTTTGCAACCTGAAAGACTGGTGAGTATGCAAAAGGTGAAACCTTAAGGAGTTTAAACATAGCAACATAAGAATAGTTGCACCTCGTCAGACCAATCGTTCATCTGAAAGTGTCCTATGCCAGATTCATAGGGAAGCATACGGGTAGGACAAACAGGCGTAGGTACTTCCCCAGCTCTCAGAGATCTGTGCAGCAGAGCGAGTCTCCTTAACTCGCTTTTTAACCCCTTTGCCCAACCGTAGATTCACACTGAGATGAGTTAGGATTTATTCACAAATTCAGCATCTTTGACCATGTGAATCATTCAAGGTTTACTAACAGCCGTGAAAACCAAGTAAGTGAAATGTTTTATCTTTGAGAGCTGTCCTTAGGGTATTTAATTATAAATAAGCTCCTGACCAAAATAATTTAATCAGATTATCTTTCATGAAAGCATTACTGTGAAAGAATGCAATTGCTTGGGGAAGACTTATCCTATAATGTGTTCTTTTATAGAAAACATTTCCCTTCACATTCCAGGTATTCAGCCAAGAAATAAAGGACTCTAGGTGAGCATATAGCTTTTCCCTCTGCATTGTATTTCAAGATGATTTGACAAGTATTTTATACCCCCCACCTCACTCCTCCCTGGTTTTGCTTCTTCATTAAAGCAGAAATTAAGATCTTTTCTCTCATGGGAGGCTGTGATAACTAGGTTGATACTGAACTGTAAGTAGTTTTCTTGAAAACAGAGTGAAAATAAAAAGCTTCAAACTGCTTATACATGTCAGAGATTGATTTTTATTATGCTTACTTAACTTAAACCTGTAAGGAATACCATAGAGAAAACTCATTGTTGTTAGGATCCAAATAAAAAACCTTGTTTTAGAAGAAACATCATTATTTGTGTTCCACTTGTCTTGCAATGCAGGCATTTGTCTGTGATACGTCAGCATGTCACATTCAATAATGTCACATTCATTTCTCCTTGAATACATCCCTGAATTCCTGTTATTCACATGTTTATAGCTAGAGAAATGAAGCCCAGGAAGAGCAAGTGATCCATCCACAGTCATAGTCTCAAGCTAACATGTTAACTAAATGTTGGGACATCCCAACTCACCACCTTCCAGCCCTGAAAACATGCTCTTACAAATGAAAACCCAAGCTACACTGTTCAGATTGCAATAACAAGTTGCTGAGATGTTCTTTGCATTGGTGTAAGCCTGACAAAATTCATGTTTTGCTCACTAGTTTTTTGATAAATTTAATTTTGATCAAATAAAACCCCAAACCCCTATTGATCATTTGCCTAAAAATATTAGCAAGGCTACTATCCTTTATAAATCAAGCACAGTGTACATGAAGACATGGCTCATGATCTTAATTTCAAAAGTAACATCAAGATTGCCTTCCCATTTTCTCTGCCCCACCTCCATAGTTTTTACCATCTCTTGGCTGAGGGGAGGCCTTATTACTGTCTACAATTATCTGAAAGGAGGTTGTAGCAAGGTGGGTGCTGGTTTCTCTTCCCATGTGAAGGTGATAGGATGAAAGGGAACGGTCTCAAGTTGCACAGGGGGAGGTTCGGATTAGACACTAGGGTTATTGGGCACTGGCACAGGCTGCCCTGGGAGATAGTTGAGTCACCATCCCTGGAGGTATATAAAAGACAGGTAGATTAAATGCTCAGGGATATGGTTTAGTCCTGGACAGGTATGGCGGGACATGATGATCTCAAAGGTCTTTTCCAACCTAGTGATTCTATGACACTTCCAATGTCTCTTCCTATGGAAGATGAGTCATGGATTACTATCCCCTGACTAATAAGCTTTTTTGTCAACCCTTTTTCTATCTTATTCTCCAGCTGAAACCAATGCTATTTTTCTTACATGTAAGGAATCCCTAACCCAATTAAACAGAGTAACATTTTAACTTCCTAGGGAATGTGCCATTCCAAGACAATATTTTTGCCTGAAAAATAATTAGCCTCCATGGAGGTGGAAAACACAGATCCTATGCACTGAAACCTTTCTCAGTTGTCAGATATTTATTGTTTTACATCCCTTGGCCCTTGGTGCATTTTATTATGTTGAGCCCTCTAATGATGCTATTCTGAGACCAATGGGATATTGCTACTAATACAGCCTTGCCCCAACACAGCGTGTACAGGAAACAAACAAGAATTCAAGACCTTAGGAGTACAATGTTTTAAAAGACATCACACCTTGTGTAACAACAAACTCCTCCATTTAGGCCGAGATTGAACTTCTCAGAAGAAAGTAAGCAATAAATGTTCATAGAAAAAAAAAAACAAACTAAGTTTGGATAAGTGTAATGCTGGTCTAAAATGCTGCTGACATTCAGAGTTGTGTCTGAACTGCCCTACTGGTAGGAGGTCAAATGTCCTGGGTGCAAGTTCATAATATCCTTGAAGTGGTCTATGCCAACAAGTCCTAATGCAAGACTGATTCAGAAGTAATTGAAACGTTTCATTAAAATCTCATTCACCCCATCAGAGTACTTTTTACTCCCTTTCTATCCCAAAAGCACTGAATACTGACACCAAAAGCACTCAGTCTGCCTGGATGCTGTGATAAACACACCTGGCTTACAGTAGACAGACTCCTCTTCTTCTCCAGAGTGCAGTACAGTGGCTAGTGGCATTACCAGACCTCCCTCCTCTATACTTCAGTAGCTGTGGGTTCAGCTAGGTTACATTAACTTTGGCTTAATCCACCATCACTTCAGTAACTGCACAGTTGTTGTCAAATACTCGGTGTGGTCTTCTTTCCCCTGGAAAGAGATTTTTACTTTCTTAGCTGGCCCTTTGGCTGATATAGTTCTGTAAGATCCTGGAATAGTATGTTCTTCACTAAATTTGTTATATACTCACCTCAACAACACTGCATCATATCGATGTTCCATTTCCCTCATTTATCCCCACCCAAAACAGTGCCTTTGGGTAAACTGTGTCATCATTCAGCATTTGACAATGGTAACTTTATTTACCACACTGAGAAGGAAACATTTTCTTTACCTCATATATATAACAAATATACTGGGGAATTATTCCTAGATGAAGCATTAGGAAACATTGCAATGAAAGGCCTTGTTTCACTGGACGAGTAATTGTACTTGCTGGGGATGACAGCTTAAAGAGTAATGTAAACAAACACACTGATGCAGTAATTCCCCTCAGGACATACCATATACAATTTTGTAGTGAAAATAGTCAGCTGAGACCCTCTGGGCCAAAATGTCATTAGTGACATTAAGAAAATGCCACTGCTTACTGATTTATGCAAAGTCCGGGGACTCATGGGAACTAGAGCAAATGTTGCATGTAAGTTTTAAGTCACCAAAAGCACAGTTTCATATAGTTTTTGCAAGTATTTTTGTTATTGCCATGCTTTCTTCTAAAAACCCCATAAAAATTTTCATTATTTCTTAATTAGTTCAGCCACTGAACTAAGAATATAATCATTTACACTGGAACAACAGGCTTCATTCTATCAGGTTGCTAGAAAATTTTAAAAATTACTCTTTTTTTTTAAACAAAAAACAGGTGTCTCTATAGGGAACATCTAGTTTTACCAATTTTATTTTGCTTGTTCACAGTTCGCATGCGTACTCACAGTGCAGTATCTATATCTGGGCTAGGTGTAGGAACACACCTAATGCTCTTGGTCTTCACTGACTGTCCTTGCAAGACTCCTCTGACTGTAGCTTGATCCCACGTAACTGTCTTAGACATAGATAGATTTCCATCTCATCAATCAGATATTGCCACAAAGCAATCTAGAAATTTTTTTCACACCTATTATTGAAGCTGATTTCTGTGTGCTGCATAGCAGTGGAAGAAATGCTGCAGAAGCTCATTGAAACATGCATATTTGCAATCAAAGAAACTGAACCTCAAAGCAAATTCCCGAGACTTTAAATCCCAGCTGTAGCCCTAACTCCAAACCCTCGTTTAATAGATTTCACTAGCTCATGCACAGCACCACACTGCTTCAGTGCTGCAGTAATTCATCTCTGCAGCTCATGGTTCTGCATGCCAAAGGTGTGGGGAAGCCACAGGATAAGTGAAGCTGCAGGCATTTAGGCAGGCTTTGCCACACAAGTGGCTGCAGCTCTTCTAGGGATGCCAAATTGGTCAAGGCTTTTCTCTGTCTCTTTTTGAATCACCAATGGTTGCTGATCTAATATCAGTTTTTACTCAGCATTTATTGTATTTCTTTCTTTATGTCACGTTGTGGCTTACTCCTTTCTGGTCTATCTAGATGGTTCAGTCCTTTCTGTATTTCTTTACTTGCTTTGAAAGTGACCACTGGTTGTCTGACCACACTGCTCCCACAGTTTACCACAGCAAGGACTTGCTGGAATATCTCTAAATCCCTATCTAACCTTTGCAACCCAGTTTCCCATCTGAAAAACAAAACCAAACCCCCAAAACCAAACCAAACAAACAAACAAACAAAAAAAGAGTTGGGAAAAAAAACTAGTGAATGTCTCTCAACATCATACTGGAACAGCTGGATCATGCACCAAAATCCAAAGCTTCAAAACACTTCAGCAAACTGAAACTCACTGCTCCAATTCTTGGAAGAATTTTCCCCCATCAGGCACTAGAAATGCCTTCTCTTTTGACTTGGGCATCCATTTAACTTTTACTGGAAGATTGTGGAGAAGAAAGGACAACTCATCACTTGGACACAATCCAGAAGTAAATTGTTTTATTCTGACCTATAAATTAGGCCAAATATAGGAATGGTCATATTTTGATGGTTTTGGATGATTTTGCTTTAGGAACATTCCCTTCTTACAAGAATCTCAGGCCAAACCCAAGTTCCAGCACCTCAATAATGGTACAATGGAGTAGCAACAGAATAACCAAACTCTACTTAAAACAACCTTTCCAAGCAACTTTATTTTATCTAAATAGTCAAAAGGTACTTTATTGGTATTTATTTATTAGATAGTTTATTGTAAGAATATTGTAAGAATAAGAATAGAATCACCGGTCCAGACTTGTCTCAACAGTTGTTGGCTTAATCTTGTCTATTTCCCTATTATTTTTCTTTATGTCACAAAATCTGGAATGACTGAACATCCTTTCAAATTCTGTGACTTTTTCCCTACTTGCTACAGCTTTTCCTTACATCCAAAAAAATCTGTTCTCTATTAATCTTCTACAACTTTAAGCAGAGGAACTGCTTTTCTTTTCTTTTTCAATTTTCTTTGTATGTCATTTACCCTTGATTCTGTTAGGAACAAAGCATAGTTAAAAGTGCTTCCTTTGTCTGTCATTAATATAAGCAGAATTAATGTAATTGAGATGGGAGTTCCAAATCCAACCTGCCTTTCAATTTCTTTCAATTATTCTTCATTAAAATTACCGTATGTCATTGGTAACAGTTATGTCAGGTTTATAAGTCAAGGCAAGAAGCCAACTTCAAGTGACAATTTTCTACCATACCAAAACCATAACATTTCTGTAACTGCATTACTGAGTGTCTATATTATTGTTCATTAGATGCAAATTTCTTTGTGCCACCCCTGAGTAAATAAATGCATTCTTCCCTAATAAAAATCTTGGTTGTGCCACTTACTTTGGGCACTATTTTTTTACATAGTTTTACTGATAATCAACAGCCCTCTACAGCTTTGTATTCAAAGAAGAGACTGTTTTGGAGACACAGACAAGAATTGCACACCACTTAATTCTGCTCTAATAATATTTGAATCATTTAGGGGACTGGTCATCTTGAGAAAAAGAACGTGCAAATCTGATCCAGTTGTAATGTGAGGAAGATGTCAAAGTCAACAGAAGCTGTGTAACTAGCGATATCAATAATTATTGGTTTTCATGTTGGTTATACTTCTATAAAAAGTTTGTAACAGCTCTCCTTAACCTGTTAGCAAAAGTTATAGGCAATATGATTGTATGCATGCAAGGAGAGTGTTTGTTCTATTGTTTTTTCTAGTTTTATCGTCTGGATCCCATATCTTCTCAATCTTGTGATTTTATAATTTCAATTACTCTATGGTAAATATTCTGTTTTGATTACATTCTCTTTATATGGCACAAAGACATCACTGAAGAGCTCAATACAGAGAAGCTTTGCAAATTATTCTAATTAAAAAAACTCCTGAAGATGATCCAAAATCCAGGAAAGTCTGTGAAAAACTCCTTTTCTGTGTCCTTTGGAATAGGTCCCAGATGTGACAGAAGTAGGTGCTGCACTTTTGTGCCAGACTTCCATCCTAAAAGGAAAGCAATGGTGACCTGACTTCAGCTTTTGTTCCTTGCAGAAAGCACTGGAGAATGAAGGGTAACATCTTGACTTCTCGCTCAAACAGCCCAGACAATGAGCCAAATATGTATATACAAGAATGTATGTGAGTGCTTATATGCCAGCCCTGTTCTTAGAGACTCTCACTGTAGGAAAATGAGAAAATAAACTACTTAACTGTGCAAGTAATTTCAGCTGGAGCCGATTATCTGTGTGCTAATACAGTGCAGCCTGGAAGCTTTGCCAATGACAGATTAAGGTCAAACAAATGATCATTCCTGAGAGATATGCTCCTCTTCCTGAACATATTTTTCTTCCAAAATGTCTGAAATGGTGATCAAAGACCCTAAAATAATATCATATTAGTATAAATTCCATGTAGTGATGCTACAGCAAGTTTGTGGAGTCTAGACAGGCCAGACAGTATGTTTAAGACAGAGACTCTGGTCTTTAGGAGCTGACAGGTGATAAAGGAAAAAAAAAGCAAAACCAAAACACAGGAAAATCTGCAGAAAGAAAGTGTTGTTATTAACAGGCTGCCCAGGGAGATTGTTGAGGCACCATCCCTGGAGCTGTCTAAAAGACGGGTGGATGAGGTGCTGAGGGACATGGTTTAGTGTTTGATAGGAATGGTTGGACATGGTGATCCCAGAGGTCTTTTCCAACCAAATGATTCTGCAATTCGGTGATTCAGAGGGCAGCACTAAAGCAGGGGGCTTATTGGAAAGGACACACAAGGTGTGCAAACACTGAAAAACAAATGGCAACTTTAAAGCCTACGTCCAGGGACAGTGTGAGGCTGATATTCCCCCATGATATACCTAAGAATATTGTACCCAAACTTCAATTTGTGTTGACTTGTTTTTGCAGAAGCACTTTTTCTAAAAGATGTTTAAAGATGAGCTTGAAACACCTGTGAAAATCCCAACTTGCACAGCTGTGCACACACACACAAACTATAGTACCTGAAGGGGTTACAAGAAAGCTGGGGAGGGACTTTTACAAGGGAACATAATGATAGGATGAGGGGGAATGGCTTTAAATTGGAGAGGGGCAGATTTAGACTAGACATTAGGAAGAAATTCTTCACTATGAGGGTGGTGAGGCACTAGCACATGTTGCCCAGGGAAGCTGTGGATTCCCCTTCCCTGGAGGTGTTCAAAGTCAGATTGGATGGGGCCTTGAGCAGCCTGGTTTGGTGTCCCTGCCCATGGCAGAGGGGGTTGGAAATGGATGATCTTTAAAGTCCCTTCAAACCCTAATTATTCTATGATTCTATGAATTAAAGTCAAGTTCTTAGTATGAAAAGTGTTAAGCAAACCAAGTAATAGGGATTGCTGCTTCTGCAGCCCAAAATATAAGACAGACCTTTAATTAGTATTTATTTTATGACTGAATGATTATGCAAAGGTAATGTAGGCATGCTTTAGATTTAGACACAGCTCTTAAGTACTGAATCAGGAAGCCTCACTCACTCAGGCGCGTTGCTCAAATGTTTTAAATCTTTACACAAGCTGTTTCATCTTTTACCACTGCTCTGACTGTGAGAGAATGCTCTTTCCTCAAAGCCAGACACCAAAAATGTAAATTGAGGATGATAACCTCAACCTCTTTTCTTGCACAGAGCACTTTAATACCTACTAACGAGAAGCACTGCCTGGAAGCTGGGTACCGTTACATAAACAGAGCATCCTCATGCCATTAATCCACAGATGTCTCACAAATTCTTGTGTAACAGACTGGCAAGGCATTGTGTGTATGTTGCCTCCTTTCAAAAAAGCTGCTTTGAATGAAGGATAAGAGCCCACTTAGCCTGTCCGACAGTATCTGAGCTACAACGATGCCACATCTGTGCCACACAAGGCACAGGTAAGAAAAACAATAACATGTCACAGATTATTTGGGGACTGCAGCGTAATGCCAGACACATCAGGAATAATGTATAAAAATGTTTTGAGCTACACTTTTGAAGGAGGGGCTGGGAAAAACAGGATTTTGCTGGAAATGAAGGCAGTCTGGCTGACATTCAGATTTTTTCAAGGTAGTTCAGAAAATATTTTAGTTCCCATCTCTCCTTAACTTTTGAATTTCCTGGTAAAAAAAGAGGGAGAGAAGAGGAATAATATGAGAAGTGAAGTAAAGCCTGACTTCTTAAAGAGAACATTTCACCATGAAATAAATTTTGTCACAAACTAAAAAAGCTTTTTTTTCAAAGACGATAAAGCATAAAGAGACAGGGGACAGAAGTGCCCACTAATTTAGAGTCTGCTGCTGGAGGTGCTTATGACCTGAATTTTGCCAGTGCATGCAAGGTGAACAATTTAAATGTGTTTAGATACTTAACACATGCTTAACTACCTTCATCTTTCCCTTAAGAATTTTACAGGATGCTCTCTCTCTTTAGCATAGGTATGTTTCACCTGCAGCAGTGAATGATAAGCATTTTTGAAAAGCAGGTGGAGGACTTCAAAAAGAAGAAAACAAAACCTTCTGAAAATCTGAAAGATGACACCACTGGGAAAAAGAAACAGCACACTTGTCCTTCCTTTTTTCCCCCTTCTTCAAAGTTGAACATCAAATTAGGGTAAAACCTCCTCCCACCCCCTAAAGTCATAAAAGCAACCTTCCTAAAACCTAAAGAATTTTGCCTAGTCATTTAAAATCTGATGATTTTTTTAAAGTAAGAGAACATGGTTCCTTATAATATGAAAGTGTTAAGCTGCCTTAATTACATCTGGACCCAAGGGGCTGAATCTTTGTTGTGCAAGGCTTGGTATTGATCACAAACTGCAGAAGCTTCTCTCTTCAAGTCCAGCACAGATCTATAGCTAATGAAACCTGCTCCTCAGTAAAGAAAAGTCTGGTCATTTGAAATCACTTTACTATGTCCTTGGACCACACATGAAAAGCTTGCAATATAGGAACTGAAATGAAAGGTAGACACAGAAAAATAGCCAAGAATGTGTTGGGTTACAGGTGCTGGACTGCCTATTCTTTCTGAAAGATTATTCACGGAAAGGGTCACTGGGCACTGGAACAAGCTGCCCAGGGAGGTGTTTGAGTCACCTTCCCTGGAGGTGTTTAAAGGACGGGTGGATGAGGTGCTGAGGGGGCATGGTTTAGTCATTGATAGGAATGGTTGGACTTGATCCTGTGGGTGTTTTCCAACCTGGTTATTCTATGATTCTGTGTGTGGTAACGGGGCAACGCAGTGTGGAAGTGCCTGTTGTAGTACTAACCTGTAAATATATGATTCTCACCAGAAATGTCAGCCAGATGTACTTCCAAACCACTAATTCCTAACTGCTAAATTTAAAATTATGCAGTTTCTACTAGTTAATAACTAACTTGCAGTGTCACTGAGTTAATACTGCACTGCAACCATCAGCAAGCATTGGGACAGTGTAATCTGTATGCCAGATTTTAGAAGAATCAGCTGAAACAGGCCATGTGTTTGGGAACTGCTCCCAATATGTGCATTGTTTCGTAGGAAATGCATCATAGTCAGTTCACAGATTTCAAGGGCTACCTCACGCAATCCTTCAGAGACCCTGTAGTCAGCAACATTCATCACTAGATTATCTTCAATATAGTCAGATATTTAAAATAGCATACTTATTGTTCCTTTTATGCACCTTTCTAGTTGAGAAATATGATTTACAGATAAGCCAGTGATTTCAGGAGTTTTGACTTTGAGTGAAAAATGGGGGCATTTTGAGATGCTGCTGGAAACTGAGACATTTGTTTTCACAGGACCATGTCCTATTCCTACTAAACACAGGGAGTTTTCCCACTAGGGCATATCTTGTTCTCAAAAGTTATTCCCAGTGGACCTCAAGACTTTCCAAAGACCATTAACATGTCTTTTCCCATCAGCCTTCGTTACAACCACTGCTGGAACCATCCAGTTGTGTTGGCAGCTTCCCTGGCCACGTGGATCTGGAAGGTAATCCTTATTTCACGGAATCCATTTTGGAGGCCTGGGCATGTTATTGGTATTGACTTGCAGAAGGTAGTTCTCTTCATGCTCTCCAGAGGAACGAGGAACCTTTGCTGACACCATTCCTTGTTTCCCAACCAAACCAGAGGAGCACCGCCAGAGAAATGTGCCTTACTCTACATTTCTAATTAGCTCAAATGCTGTGAATTAGAAAGCACTAATCTGTTGACTTGATGAATGGTTAAAATTCATTTTCTCTCAAATCCTTGTTGACAGGGAAGATGTACCCTGCTTCATAGTCTCTGCCTGGTGTGGTTTTCAGCTACAGTGCTAGGGAGGTCTCCTTATTCAGCCCATCCTACACACTCTTCCTCCATGACTAGAGGAAGAAAACCTACGCATTGCATGAAGCTGTGTGTTTCACTGACAGGGTTTTACACTTCTGTGCTGTGCCAACACACCAGCACGCAGAAATACTACCTATTGCAGCACTTGTGCCAGCACAGTTGGCATGCACAGCCCAAAATTACTCACTCCAAAACATTTAAATAGGAAAATAATGTGTGAATTGAACAGCACTCAGCTCTGTTTCTCTCACAATTATCAAGTATTTTAAAGTGTTATTAATGCAATTGTCTTAGCTACGAAGGAGTTTACTAGGTAAAGGTAAACACAGCTGGAGTGAAGATCATGGAAAATGCCATTCAAAGGAACCCTGAATCCCAGTAAACAGCTACTGCTGCCACACCAAGAGAGAAGGAGGATATAACCTGCTTGCAGACCAGCCAGGTAATGTGGCTCTCCCCACTGGTGCACAAATCATTTATCTCCTCTCCGTTCCCTTCATCCAGGCCAAGTCCCAGCCCTCCTCCCCATCCCCAAAGGGACTGTGCTGGCCTTGCTCCTTACTCCCCTGACTGTGAAATCACCTGGAAAGCTCACACGCTGTGCTCACTTTGTAAATGCTGGGAGACTTCTGACTGCACTATTCAAATATTTAGGAATGCCTTGTGTGTTAAAAAACCGGTAACACCTGCTGAAAACATGCATGTGATCCAAAATACACCCATTATCCAAGACTGTGCATTTTACACTGTTGTATCTTGCTACAGAAGTTGTCCCAATGGCATCAGCAAAGGATTGTCTCTGCAGAAAAGTAGTTGTGCTTTGTACACATAAAAAAAAAATTGAATCTCGCCAAGGTTGCTGTAGCAAGTCCCAATTAAATGAAAATATTTCTTAGCTAATTAAAGGGCTTTTCCTTGTCTTTCAGAAATATCATTCTAACCCCCCCCCCTTTTTTTTACAGAAACACAGGAGATACTTTTTGTTCTAACACCAGGAAGGGCTTATAGGTCACACAGTGCCAGAATTAGATTTAACATTGATAAGCAAAAGGCAAATTTGTAAAACTAAATGTTACATATCCATTTTTGTTGAGTATTGAAAGAAGTATTATAACTTAGCTAAGAATAAAAGAGAGGTGCAGCAGAAGGATTTTTAAGTTGAAGGCCATGTGATTGGCAAAATCTTAATTCTTTTATTTTGACTTTAGAGCACACCATACAACATAGCACAATGCAAAAGCTTACATCAGTGCTAACAGTTCTGTTATATCTAGAATGGATATTCCTCTCTCACTAACCTTATTTGAAAATATTTAACTTTATGACAGAAATTAGCAACAGTCTGTCTTTTTAAAATATGTCATACCCTATTATTCCCCAACTAAAATTTCCAGCAGTCTGCAAAGAAATAGAGCTCAATATACAAGTCCCTGTTGCTAAATCTCATTGCCAGGTGATAAGGAAAATGTCATTTTTATAAACCAATCAACAAAAAATTAAATTAGGTTGCTAGCAAATTCTCAGTTATCTCTAACTATTTAGTAAATAAAAATCCTCCTGAAAATTTCTAGGAAATGTCAAGGTTTGTTATTCCTGTTCACACTCTGAAATAGCTTTTTTTTCCCAGATCAGTTAGCTCGCATTGAGCCTTTGTGCCAGTTACAGGTCATTACGTTGCTTGTAACGCTAATATGCAAACTGGTGCAATGAAACTTTTATAAGCAGTATTACAGACTGCATTCACTATTAAGGCAAAGCATGTACTTTTCCCAGGCTGCCAAAATACTGTCTCCAGGCTTTCAATGGGAGAGTTGTCAACTTTCTCAGAAGCAGCCCCCAGCTTGTGTTTCCCCCTATCAGCTGGTCATGTGTAAGCAAGGACATGACCACTATGCTCAGTGCCTCCAGGCAGGACATGGGACCTACAGGCAATAACAAGAAAGGATATACCTGACTTGACTCTTACTCCCCTGCCAGGGGAAGAGAAATATATAGCAGGAGGAGGAGTCTGATCATGTGAATGCAGAGCTATGATAAAAGAAGCATTTGCCTTCTTCCACTGCTGATTACTATGTTAGGCAACTTTACTATATTTTATATTATATCTGCTGAAAGTGGAAAGTATCTGCTGTGGCCACATGCCTTAAAGTGAGGGACAAGACTAAAAGGGCCAATTGGTCCATAATGTTCAAGTTTTAGAGTTAAAACCCCCACCCTTTTAAGAGCTCTACAAAACCCACGCATTCCTACTACACATTTGGTGTGCCCTGTGGTCAGCATTTCATTCACTAATCACCCATAAGTGAAGACAACATGCCAGTCACACTGCTCTTGGTGTGCATCACCACTCACCAACATTCACTGGATAACCTTTCAAACAGGACTGTGTGGATGCAGAGAAGGATGGAGTGCAAACACTCTTCTAAAATGCTGTGTTCTCTTGCCCTCTCCCTTCCCTGCCACTGTCCTCTGGGAAAGCAAAACGCTCATTCTTCCCTCTTCACCAGGAAAGTACATGTTTTCATCTTTTCCACAACCACTTGCAGAATAGATGATACGTTTTTCCCCTCACATAGTGTGCATGTTCCTTCATCAATGTGAGACACACTGTAGTGAAGGAAGCTGAAGGGCATCTAAATACAACTTAACTTTGTTAACAGCAACCAAGATACTTAAGGAAATTTTCTTCCTAAGATCTTGATACTACACAAGGGTAAATATATAGAGGAGGGTAATTTAAATTCTGGTATCTACTGCTGAACACAAGACAAAACTCCAAAACTAGAGACATTCAGGATATCTTTGACCATGACCTAACATTGCCCTAATCGCTAAAGCAAGAGCATTTAACTTGATTACACCACTTATGGCATGTAAATGAGTCTTCCAGGATTCCCAAGAATATGCAGTCCTTTTGATTTTGTAGGTTTCAGAAGTTTGCAATTCATGTCACTAATTTAGCAGTTTAAGTCCAACCATAAATTTTAAATTGGAAGACTCTGACCTTCACCTCTTTATTTCAGTTTCACCAACTGAAAAGCAGAGATAACACTATTTACCTATCTCAGTGTCTTCTCATCATTAATTGCTGCTTGTGAAGCCACTTGACTATGGAAATTTCATCCCTCGATGCTGCCTTTTGCAGAGGGAGTTACAGTCTTTCTCGTTGCTGTATGTACAAGAAGCTCTCAAAAGGAAATCACACTAGACTTATAGGATGTTGCCAAAGAAAACACAACCACACGGAAGCATTTATTTCCTTCACTGAACCAGTAACAGACTTTACTGGGAGTTGTAAAGAAAATACATGCAATGAGAGCAGTGAAGGAAGGAGATATTGCACTCTCCATCTGTTATTACTTATTAACTTGCTTTGTACAGGGGGTGAGAGAGACTCCGCATTCATGCCTGCTGTGGTATAATATGCTTCAAACAGCTACAGCTTTCCATTTTAATACACTACATCTATAAGGAAGAGAGCTGTTCAAGTAACAGAACTGAAGCCAGTGGAGCTGCATAGAATTTATCACAGAAGTATAGTCAAATTCATAGAAACATGTTTTCTTAAGTCAAAGGATTATGATAAAAAGAAATGCAATAGAGTAAAATTCTTAAAATTGCTCAAATAATGAGCACATGGGAGGTATGGTTTCTGAAGAGGCAGGTTATACAGATAATATTCTGCTTTTACTTGATTATCTTCTGGAACAGGTCCCACAATGCTTGTGATTTGTGAAAACTGCATTACAAAACCACCAAGAAAAAAGAGAAGCATTGGGTGAGGTGAGCATCTATGCATTTTAACTTGGCAGTATGGCAATTTAAATTATTCCAGGAAAACCTTATATAAATAATCTCTTTGAAGGGCATTGAATTTCTGCAAAAATAAAAATGAGTATGATCCTTGCAGGGACAACGAGACCTAATAGATAATGTGCACAATATGAAAATAACAATATCCCCACAGTTATCCTCTCAGTTTCTAAAATGTTTTCAAACTACAAGTATCTTTATCAGGACACTAGTTCTCCAAATCACTTAAATACATGCACAAATGTATTCTTTTCAGAATATTTAAGCGCACTTGTCTTTCCATACAAACTTCTAGTTAATCATATGATTACACAGTCTGGTGAAATGCAAGGTGGGAAAGGAAAACTGAGATATCATAGAAC
>WAAB01018922.1:0-16782 GCA_013389865.1 Piaya cayana
AAATTTTAACTGGCTGTACTTATCTCCTGTACAGTTTGCTGTGTGGCCACAGGACTTTCAAGTATTGAGAATTTGAAAAGACCCTTATGTCAACCTCCTTATAAATTGGGTCCAGCTTCAATAACAAATCTGAGTACACATTGGCCTCAGAAGTCAGATACATTCAGATCTAGATTTCAAAGATTCAAGGTTGTTCTTGGGTTGTTTTGTCTTTTGGTTTTGTCTTTAACTGTGGAATTTTGATCCCTTTAATAGGACTTTAAAATCCTGTGTTTTGGGCCATGCAAATTGTGTGTTCTCTTTTTGTGTCATGTGCACCTCAGTGTGTTCTGTGGGTTATTTTGAAGAATATTCATTGTCTTACAAGAGTTCTGAACTTGGCCTTTAACTAAACAGTTCCCAGCTGTTTCTCCTGACTGAGGTTGTCATTAAATTTTTATGTTCTTCTGTTTTTCATGTTCATATATGTATGCATGTCCATTAACGGTATAATAATGTTTCCTTTACATTTTCTTGTGTTTTCATTTATGATAGTGTGGATGGTGAAGACATTGTATATTCTTCTAAGAGAATTTCAGCTTCATTGTTGACTTTTTTCCCCAGTTTTTGCCAAGTCTTTCTTAGCTGCTTTAATATTAACAGGAGAGAAGCTTTCAGACTATGAAGGAATTTGTAATCTGATCATGTACTATATGTCTTTGAAAAGAAGAAAATACAAAGACAAAGGCAGAATGTGATAGAATTTTATTTAATGCATTGTCATGAAGTGTAAATACATACTGCATACAGATACTAAACTTTGCTAGCTCTCATATAAAATAATTACCCCAGGGACCTCCATGTAAAATAAGTCCTATATAGCCATTCAAATATAGATGGTGTAATTCACGTGACCTCTTCTTAATACTAGAGGTCATCCCCCAAGTGCAAATGTGAATGTTTACTTAGTAATATATTTTATTTTACCTTAGAAAAAGGAAAGAATGTGGGTTTTGCCTGAACTTAATACAAATAAATGTTATTTTTGTGAAGATGTCACAGTATATATGGTATCAGTCATCCAATTATCTGATCCTGGCCCTTAATTTGGCTGATTCCAGTCATGGATGTTGTGTCCTCCATGACATAGTCCCATACACAGATCCATGGTCAGCTAATTTGTGACATCAGAAGAGTTAGTAATAACAGTCACATCTAAAATATAACATACTATTCATGGATTTCTGCCGTATTCCCCACTCCTATTCTTACATGGTATGATTATTGCCTTTACATATGGTTACTAAAGACTTATGCTGTATACTCCAGCAAGCAAGACAACTTTTTTTTGTCCCGAAAGACAATTTTTTTTCCTGTGGCAAGGGGTGTGTTATACTCAGTTAAACTAGTTTTTCAAGAAGGTGTGTTTTTCAGGAAGCTGTGATTTTCTCTTTGAAACTTCTGACATGCAGAGAATCCCTTCACTTTTCTATGTCTTACTGTCTCCACTGGTAAAAAGAGAATAATAGCATTTAATTTTCTCTAGAGAATATGTATATGAGTACATACTCTTTCCAAAGAGTTTTGAAAGTATATAATGAGATATTATGTGAACGCTGAAGAGCCATTATAAAACAATAAGGAACTAGGGCTTCTTTTATGATTCAGCAGGAGTTGAACTGTCACCTTCTGATACTGAAGCAGAAGTTTATCACTGATTTTGGCACAAAGCAGATACCAGTAGAATCGAAGTCCTGTGCAATATGCATCTGTGCCTGTTATGTCTAGCAGTGTGTTAAGCTGGAAGTGAAATGGATTTGCTAAATATCCTCTCAGAGGCTTATCCTCTCTCCCAAAATGGCATGCTAGAAAATACTATCATCCTCAACAACAACTCATTAAATGCCTTCTTTTTCTATTTGTAATACTTGTCATCTCCATGGCAAGTAGTGGGGGTCCCCTATCTGCAACTGAGCCAAGCAACGCTTACTTCTAATCTCTCTGTAAAGAGGCAAACTGCATCTCTGAAATGCTGCACTTCCATGAAGGCTGTTCTGTTGTCATATGACTTGCTTTTCACTGCGGTGACATTGTTTCCCATCTCTTAAGTAATAACCACTGTAGTGGTAGCAATCAATAGCATTGTACATTATATTTTAACTCAACAAGGGACCTTAAAATACTGACATTACTGTGGTCCCCTGAATGCTTACATTTTTGATGGCGAGCAACATTTTTTTTAAATTTTTAAAAATTTTATTTTTCCCTCAAGCAAATCTGCTGGATGTGCCGCATTTTGTTCCATTTCTAGAGACTAAAGCATCTCTGTTCTCTTCATCTGACTACACAAATTCTCATTTAATGGAAACACAGACTAAACTGATTGGGAAAGAGAAGTGTTCGGAGAACTTGTTGATTTTACGGAATCATAGGCTAGTAGAATAGTAGAATAGTTTGGGTTGGAAGGGACTCAAAGATTATCTAGTTCCCACCTCCCTGCCATAGGCAGAGATGCATCCCACTAGATCAGGCTGCTCAAGGCCCCACCATCTGACCTTGAACAATCCTGGAGGGGGGCATCCACAACATCCCTGGGCAACCTGTTCCAGTGCCTCATCACTTTCTCATCAATTTCTTCCTGAAGTCTAATCTAAATCTTCCCCATTCCAATTTAAAGCCCTTCCCCCTCATCCTATCACTCCATGCCCTACTAAAAAATTCCCTTCCCAGCTTTCTTGTAGCTCCCTTCAGGTACTGGAAGGCTGCTATAAGGTGCCCCTGGAGCCTTGTCTTCTGGCTGAACAAACCCAAGTCCCTCAGCCTAATCTCATAGGAGAGGTGCTCCAGCCCTCCAACCATCTTCATGTTCCTCCTCTGGATCCATTTCGGCAGTTCTATATCCTTCTCTTGTTGAGGATTCCATAACCGTACTCAGTACTCTAGGTGGGAGTGGATCCAGAGTAGATTTGAGGGGGAGAATCACCTCCCTTGATGTGCTGGCCATGTTTCTTTTGATGCGGCCCAGTTTATGGTTGGCTTTCTGGGCTGCAAGTGTGCTCTGTGGCCTCACTTCGAGATTCTCATCAGCCAGCACCCAGAGCAGAAGTTCTTCTGCAGCCCATGATGAAGACCATTGAGAAACAGGCTGTCCCCCTGCAGCTCATGGAGGTTAATCTTGGAGCAGATATTCACCTGCAGCCTGTGGAGGACCCCACACCAGAGCAGGCGGATGACCAAAGGAGGCTGTGGCCCCATGGGAATCTTCCACTAGAGCAGAGTCCTCGCAGGGCCTTGGACCCAAGGAGAGAGGAGCACAGGCTGGAGCAAGTTTGTTGGCAGGACGTGTGACCCCTGGGGGAACCCATGCTGAAGCAGCCCATGAAAAGGAGCCATGCTGGAGCATTTTGGAAGAACTGCAGCTTGTGGGAATAACTCACATCAGAGAAGTTTATGGACGACTGTCTCCCATGGAAAGAACTCAACACCGGAGCAGGGGAAGAGGATGTGGAATCTTCCCTCTGAGGAGTAAGAAGCAGCAAAGACAATGTGTGATGAACTGACTGCACTCTCAGTCCGTCATCCCCCTGCACTGCTTAGGGGGATGAGATAGAGAATTTGGGAATGAAGTTAAGCCCAGGAAGAAGGGAGAGATGTAGGAGAAGGGGTTTTAAGATTTGGTTTTTTTCTCATTACCCTACTCTGATTTGACTGGTAATTAATTAAATCAGTTTTTCCACAATCTGAGTCTGTTTTTCCTGTGATGATAATGGGTGAGTGGTTTCTCCTTGTCCTTACCTTGTCTTTTTTTATATTTCCTTTCCTCTCTCCAGCTGAGGAGTGAAGAAATAGTGTGGCTTTTGTGGGCACTTGGTGTCCAGACAGGGTCAACACACCACAGTAATTCAAATTAATTTTTAGGGCTCATTCTAATTCAACTCAGTCTTGGTATTATCTTGTGGTGAGTCTAAGCAGTGACATAAACCCATAGCAATGGTACAAACTTGAAGTTTTGATTAAAAAGGAACATAAGAAACCAGCACAATTTGCAGATACCTTAAATAGGCTATTTCTGTGATTTGAATGAGATCTTGGAAAGAAGAAATCAGTGGAAATGGAAAATTGTTAAAAGATTGTCAGAGACAAAAGCAAAAGAAGGAAGGATGAGAAATGGACTTCAAGGAATTTCAGAATTTGCTTCAACTAGGATCCATCAGGGTCAGAAAAGGGACAGGCAAGAAGTGAAATTGTGGTATAGAAAGGTCAGAAAAAATAAATCTGTGATAGAGAAAATGTAGACTCTGAAGACTGGAAATGTGTCTGTTTTAGAAAGGGGAGAAAAACATGCTCACCTGGCTTGGAATGACAACTAGGACCTTTTTTAGTGCTTTGCAGAGAGATTAGCCTTCTTGACAGGGAAAAAAGGACTAAGAAAGAATCCGTTCAACTTTACTACGCTGGAAGAAACTCACCCCAAGACCTGCAATTGGCAGTGCTAAAATAACCACTGTAAACCAGCATGAACCTCAGTTTCTGTCTGACTTAATAACATGTGAGAGGGAACAGCAAATGGACAACGAATTCCTACTGGGCTGGTAAAAGGAAAAAGTAAATGAATTGATTCCTTTTTGTAGGTGCAGGAAAAAAAAGTAACAAAACAACAGGGCTTATAAGTTTGAAGGCTGAAATGCAAGAAGCCTAGGATCCCATGAAAAATAAAATCAAATGAACAGGAATGGCAATGCATAAGGGGCATATTTCTGCCTGACTGCACATACGTTAGACTCCGACAGGAAACATGTGCACAGCCTAAGAGGAAAGTATGTGAGTTTCAGATTTCATGGAAAGTGACAGTACCATATGTAGTCGTTAATGAGTCTGTAGTTTGCTAACTATGCCTAAAAAAGCTTATACAGCTGCTTAGTGAGATCAGATAGAAAAAGCTCTTCCTAATTCTCTTGGTTGGTAGCTGATTCAAAGAATGAAGCACTTAAAATCTCTGAAGCTGTTATTGTTCTTATTACTTATGATAGCATCTAGAAATCTGAGTCTTTGGCCCATTGTGCTAGCTATTGTATGGTCACTGAAATGACAGACAGCTCCGAGGAGCTTGTTTTCTGAAAGTTTCTTTCTCAGTAATGTACTGTTGGGCTGGATACTGGTTGTAGCTTCAATGCAGAGACTAATAGGTGAAAAATACTTTATGGTTTTTTGCCTTCAGTTAGACATTCACACCAGCCAATAACCTTGCGGTACGAGTTCAGTATTGCTACTTGTGGCTTCAGTGGAGTCATATTAATGTGAGTCAGAAGGGACAGGGTTGTTAGGCTTTGACAGAGTTAGGAAGGTTCAATACTTTAGAAATCAGCTCTCTTTGTCATTAGAATCTATGGTCTTTGCTTTTCGTATTAGCAAGATTGCTGTGAATCCCCTGTAAATATTCATTGCAGAAATCAAGTTGTCTGAAAATGGAAATGTGATCAGAAGAGTTTCTGCACAATATGACACGAAATTGCTGAAACATCTGCAAGAAAGAGTAGAGAGAGATGTGATGTATTTGGATTGCAGGGAATTAACAAACAAGGTTTTGATTATCATAGGCAGGTGCAAGAGATGTGCTTTTTCACAGTTACTCTTCAACATATATATTGACCACATGGTGCATGAAAGTGGATCAAGTAAACTGCAGCAGCAGCTAAAAACCACATAATGACTGTAGAGAAGGAACAATCTAAGCAGGGAAGAATAGATTAAGGCAGTCTTATTTGCACGTAATTTGTTCCTTTGTGAAAATGCTGAAGATCTTAAAAGCCTTGGTAAATGCCTTTAAGGGAATATGACAGAGAAAGGACCGAAAAAATCAATAGTCTTGATTCTTTTTCTCCTAGTTTGCATTAGTGTAACCTACTGGTTGGGTCTGTGTAATTTGGATGTCATCTAAATTTGCAGTTCAGACAGACTGCTAAATGTAGCTCAACAAGACAGAGCCTTGTCTGGCTGATTGTGACTAATGTACAGAAAATGAGGTGTCTGATAGGGAGCTCAAAACTGCCATTCCTCATGTAAACTGGAGATTTCAATTTTTCATTCCTTTTCAGTTAGAAATTACATCAGGAAACAAAGCATACATGGATAATGCCCAGGAAATCTGGCTTTTGCATTGACAATTTTTTTTTGCAAATCCTGCAGCTTTCGCTGATGTCATATAAGATTAACCAATTAGTGAATTAAAGAGAAAAATGATTTTTTTGGGTGTCATTAATCAAGATTATTTCCTTTACCCTGGGGGAAGGAAATACCATAGGCAACAAGCTGCAATAATGCTCAATGAGCTCTAATTTATCTGAACGCCTTTCCCAGCAGAAAGCTGTACAACTTATTTCTGAGTGCATTCACAGGACTGCTTTTTAAGCCGCTTAGGCCTGGCCAAAGAAATTGTAGAGGAAATTAGTTTCTGCCCTTTTAACAGATGCACTGGGAGATGAGAAAGCATGTCTTCAAGGGAGTGATGAAGAAATGGGTTGACACAATGACAGCCTCTTACACATCTCTTTATTGAATACAGGAAGACATAAGATCCTTCTAATTGCTCATTTTCTACCTGCCATAGAGGACAACAGGAGGAACAAAAGATAAAGAAACAGCACTTGTCAAATGATCCTAAGGATCTAATTCTCACAGAAGCTTGTCTAAAGAGACTTCATAGTTTTCTGACATGTTATACTACAGACCCATCTTGTCTGTTGAGCAGTAGAAGAAGATGAGAAAATGCTAATTACTCAAACTGCTGTCTCACTATTTATAGGGACTCTGATCATGAAACACGCAGGGATATGCTTAACCTCACAGGCTTGCCAAAATCAACAGTAAAGTAAAACCAAAATGGTAGGGTGATCGTTTGATTAAATCTCTGGCTTGAATTTGGAAAAGTAACTGAATAAATACTGGATTTTGAAGCTTTGGCTCAATAGCTAGAACTGTTTATTCTGTATGTAATTAAAATAGCCACAAGAAAGAAAAACTTATTGCAGTGGAAAATGTGGTGTCATGTCTTGTAGCAAATCGAAGTGCTGTGTTAACCACAGCATAGCTCTGCTTGGAAACTGCTCCAAAACCAAATGGTGCAAAGACTTCCCCTGGTTTCAGTAAGCATTGCAGGAGGCACATAGGCAGCATCTGAGTACGCAGTGTGTGCCACTGAACTGGGAGCAAGAGGGAGAGTTCACTCTAGCCTGGAATTGGCTGAGGACTAGAGGATTTGGAAACATTGGGTTACTCTTTAATATGTTTCACTTTGGAATTCATTACTGGGATAAGTTTTGGACATTCTTCCTTCCTCTTTTCCTCCCTTTCTTTTTGTTACTTCCCAAGACGATGTAGGTTTTCTTTCCATCCTTCTCTACTGCCATTTTCATTCTGACAAAAATATCTTCGTTGATGTGGGGTTTTTTTACATGCTTGATTGTTACTGTGAGTTCACTGCTTATTGGAAACGAATGGTTCTAGAAAACGTCCTATTTTAAAAGTATTTTTGGATTTTTATCCAAAAAATTTTTTTGCAAAATTACAGTAGTACGCTTTTTGAAAAGAAACCATTTATGATTTTACTTCAAAATAACTTTTTGCTATAAATGAAACGTATTATTTTTAATAAAGATTTAAGTCAGAATATTGCAATAGTTTAAAAAAATCTCCAAAGAAGGAACGCTCTGGTCACTGTGGTGAGGCAAAATAGATAAAAAAGAGTTAATAATTTTTTGTTAGACCAACCAACTTACATAGCTCACATTGTTGGTATGAAGTAGGTATGGCAACCCTGAAAAAAAAGGCAATTTCAAGATGATCCAATGACCAAATCTTTNGCTCTCCTTATGATTCTTTCGGTGTAAATCTTTTCCCCGTGGTGGGAAAATGCTCCTCCCTCCATTCTCCTCCACTGTATCCACAAGTCCGTCTAGAAACTTCAGCATGTTTCTGACATCTGAGGTAATAGATATCATTACAGCCTTGGCCAGAACATAGTACTGCCGTCTAGCTGGTGTTAAGGTAACAAAGCACCATGAACTCTGGGCTTACTCCTTTAGGTTCAAGTAACTAAGTAGAGCTTGATTGTGGCAGGACTCAGAGCAAAAGAATCATGTGCTCTGGTACTGCAGCAGGCAAGGAGATGCTGAGGCCAACATCTCCTGGTCTCACCTTTCTTTCCTCTTTCATCTCTGAAGGCAGGAGTTTCCTCAAGCCTCTTTGTTCTCCTAGTCAGTGCCATTGGGCACAGATGAAGATTGGAGCCAAGGCTGTGTTTGCTTCTTACAGCAGCAGCATCCTTCTGTCCCAGTGGTCCCTAGAATCAAGAAACATCCTGTGCAGTGACTTTGTGTAGCATAAAACCTAAAAGAAGAGAAGGGTGAAAAGGGTTGTTATTCCCCTGCAGAATTATTTAATATTAAAGCCACAAAGAGTCTTGCAGCTGACTATTAAAATATCATTCATTTCAAGGGTGTTTTTTGCTTTCTGGAAATGCATACCTTGTCAGCTCATGTTTCCAAAAGTTTCTATCCAAATGGGAATGTGAAGAATTTATTTAAAGCATTTAATATTTTTACTGAAACACAGGGGAAAAATGTGATTATGAGAAGAAAACACCCCCAAACTATTGCAGTAGTTAAGATAAAATGGCTAGAGTTTGCAAAATTAATTCTTAAACTCCATGCCATAATACATTTTTCTTCACACTGAATCTGAAAATATTAACTGCAGGGGAAGAATTTCAGTCACCATCCATCCCCGCACGTCTCTTTGCCAAGACCCAAACAGCAGCACATGAGGCATATGTAGCACTCTGTGCCATGCTCTGATTTTATGACCCTCTGCTCATTGTATGAAATCTAAGACACATGCGAAGACTGAAAATTTATCGTCTCTTGCTGTAGCTGCACTGCATATGCAAAGGTGACAGTGTTACAGTTCTTCTAAGACCTCCTCCCTAAGTGCTTCAAAGACAAGAGGAAAACTCTTAGTGAATTGATTGCCAAGGACAGGACCTTGGGAATACTATGCACAACTTCTTCTACAATATATAGAATACTCCACTAATGTTTATAGGTATTTTTCCTTTTTTTCTTTGTGTATGTATCATAATGCAGCTTTAGAGCAATGTCTTCATTTGAGGTTTAGCTGAGTTGGGCACCTGAGTTTACCAATGAAAAAAAATCACGAATAAAGTTCTTGCTTCCTGGGGCAAAAGACTTGCATGCTGGAGAAAGATGGCATTTTCTGCGCGTGCTGCTTATAACATCGATTCTGTTAATTTTTAGAACTTGCTAGCTACCTTAATGTTTGGGGTTTTTTTTACACTGATTTCAAGATTGTTAGTGTTGAATTCTATTGGAGGTGGGAACATCATCAACATTAATGTAGTGCTTTGCACTCTGTGTCTTCTCCTATCTTATTCAAACCAGATTTTCTTCCTTTTCCCTCCCGCCTTAGTACTTCACCTCTGATTCTGAGTTCTGTTTTCTCATTTTTCTTATCTCCACTATATCATATCTATTTTTCTGTACACTTTCTTGGTATTTTTACTTTCCTGTATTTTTCCTACGTTTATTTTATTTTTCGGTTTTAGCTTTTTTCCTCTGCCACAAGCTTTATCAGAATTTCTTCTCTGTTCTGTCTCTTTCAAAGGTCCATGTCATCGATAACTGTACTGAGAGATGTAAAAAGAGTTTAGATCAAACTCAGCCAAGTTTTCCAAGAACTTTTTTCACTGTAATAGTTATCCTCATTATGCACCTATAAACTATTTGCAGTGGTGACTGGGACAATTTCTTGTTTATTTTCTCTTCTTCCAATGAGTTTAAGTGGCCTTTACATTAATTTCTCTGCATATAGATCATCTTATTGTGATATTACTCTCCAGCTCTCTCTGTTGCATATTTTTAAGTTCTCAGTTAAAATTATTTGACAAAAACCACTTGACTGTGTAAGAAACAATGTCATTTAACCTGTCTTCGTGGGAGGGAGGTGAGGGAAATAAACAGACTCCATCCTGACATTACAGAATAGTCTCTCTGAGTGATTAACATCTTTTACTCAGCTTTCTATCTGGGCTTCATATTGCCACCACAATGCCATTTAAAAGGTTCTGTAAAGAATCCTGGTGTGTGATCTTGCTGTTAAAGCCTGACTGACTCTGTTGTTATGGCTTTCTTCTGTGTGGCACTGGCTGGTTTTAGAATATAAAGATTTCTGAACCAGCTGCTGCTTGAGAAAGATGAATCTCCAGCAAAGGACCTTGTTACATATCTCTTTTTTCACCACATTCCTTTGTAACGTCTTTGTTTTCAAGTAGTGAATGTTCTGTTTGGTGATTCTTTAAAGGTGTGTTTTAAAGTTTCGATTCTGTCTTCTGACTGTGGGGCTCACAGGAACATTCTGTTTGAGGACGAAGATCTGTACTGGTTCCTAGGCAATCACGCTCATCTTACTTTGTTCAAGCCATCCCTTCCCAGCCATTTTGCTCTTTCCTTATTGTGAGTCACTTGTAGCCAGCTTCTCTCTTCCACACTCAGTGATCATGGATTTTCATGTTTTTCCTCAAGTCCAGCTCCTTGGACCTCCTCAGTGACATCACCATCATCAAATCACCTGTCTTCTTCGTTTCTCTGCCTCTTTCATATCCCCTCTATGAAGGTAGTTTCCCCAGAGCACTCCCACCCACAGGAGGGGCAGAGCTTGGACCTCAGCACTGTCCAGTAACATATTTTTCATGAAATTCCTGTGTGTAGCCCTTCTTCCTGGTCATTAATCTTTTGTCATCAGGAATTTGCCAGGGGAAAAAAGGAAGTCTTAATTACTAGAGTTTTAATTTCTTATTCATTTTGTTCTGGAATTTTCACCTTCTGAAAACTGATCAGCAAAACAATGTCTTCATTTTCTGGAAGATACTTCAAGATGTAGGCAAGCGTTCAGCTGTTTTCTACTTCTTTGACAAGCTGCTTTAGGAAGGTCTGAGTGTATATGATAAGGCTATAAATTTGATGCACAGATGGTCCAATCGTCTTTGTAATTATTGTATTGCACCATTAGGTACACAAGGGTTTCATTTGTTTAAGATATATTTTTCTTGTAATTGGAATCTGTCATGGCAGGTTGGCTTATCTGTTTGCTGATGGACAAAATGTTTGTGTAACAGGTTTACTGGGATAGGTTGAGTTCAGTGTGAGGATATTTTTTCCCCATCTTCCAATAAAGAATAAGTCATATGAAATATATGGTACTGTTGGCTGACCTAGTGTTGTCATAAAGATAATACGTCCGTTGAGAGAAGCATTCTGTTTGAGGTTAGTGATTTGTTTTCAGAATGAGTTTCCTATTAACATTAAACAGAGAAGTAGTAATTATTTGTAAACTGTTCATTTAAATCCACAATAAAACATTCCCGCTTGCTCAGGGTAGAAAATAGCATGGCTTCTACAAAAAGATGATAAAAAAATAATGCTTAATCATTTGGCTAACAAAAGCCTATATCCATTTTTGTCAATTCCTGAGATTTAATTAAAACACAGAGGTTGATTCCAAACCAAACCAAACCAAAATCTAATTATCATGAGTGTTAATTACAAGTCTTGCTTTAACCGAATGACTAATAGAACAGAATGGCAAACGCCTTCCCAACAGCAAACAGATTTACTGACAAATGAAGCAGGATGCAAATTGAGGGCATGTTCTAGCCTTTGAAATCCTGCTTTACCTCTGCTGTGAATAATAAGTGGGAATTGTTATATCCCATGTTGGGGTTTGTTTCTCATGAAATTCTGCTTTCTCTTTGAGGCCATGGAAAGATAAAATGAAAATAGGGTAAACGCCTTAATTCATGACTCTTCTTCTCTCCAGTGGTGTATTTTAAATACGTGAATACAGAATAAAGCAGGAAGCCAGCCTGCTGGAGTATGCTTCCAGACAGCTACTGAAATGAAGTGGAAGGTAAAATACAGGTTTCAAATATGAGTACTCCCAGAAGACAGACATTTATAAAGAGCTTATAACTGGAAGTGGTTTTGGACAGCTATTAATGCCAAAACTGTGCCTGTTGTCAGAACGTTGTTCTCCTCACACTCAGGGAACCTCAATGAATTGCTGCCGCAGTACTGACAAATGTTATAGCTTTTCAATTTGCACTACAGTGATGAAGGTTTTGGTTTTGTTCTTCCTGTTGGCTATATAGAAAGCCAACGTACTGTTTTGCTTTGTTCTGGAATTTAAGGTGAAGCATGGCATAAAATTTCAAATCATCTGGGAAACTTTACGTTAATTTAGGGACAAAGGAATCCAAACATGGAAATACTTGTAGGATAGCTGAGGCATTTATTTGCAAAGATGTGAAGGAATAAGTATGTTCAGAGGCTGAATGCGATTTGCAGATGTTAACCATCTACCTAATTCTGTGTTCTTGACATATTCTATAGAGGCAAAAAACCTGTAACGAAAGAGAAAGTCATTCACAAACAAAGCAGTTTTCTAAGAAGGGATGTTATGAACGAAAGATCCTTTCTGCTTCCCTAATTTGATTGATCTCCATGGATCTCTGTACTTATTTGCCTTTTTCATCCAGTTATTTTTTTTGTTTCCTGCCCCAGATGATCAGAATCTATTGCAACTTCTAAGATCTCCATGTATTAATTATTTTTAATTTTAATTTTTCCCTACATATTCACATATTTATTTCTGTAATATAGTCCCCTTAGCAAAACGACAATTCCAGGTGATTCTGATGAGTACAGTGATATTTTACATTCATATTACTGCCTGAATTACAACACCTCAGAGTGTTTTCCAAACATGTGTTGTTTAACCTCAACCTCCATGAAGCAAGGATTGTTATCATCATTTTACAGACACAGTAAGATGAAGGACTGAAATATCCTAAATCTAAACAATAAATCAGCAAATAAAGAAGTAAGTGGATACAAATGAAAAGTGTTTCCTCAGTGTCCAGTCACTCTAGACAGAAGCTTTAAGAACATTCTGTCCCGTGCTATAAAATCTGTTCTCTTCTTTGCTGCTGTGGATTTAATGGAGCAGGTAAAAATGCTAAAAGTCAGCTGCCTGACTATCCACCAAAATCTGGAGGGCTTGTTTAGAAAAAATAAAAAACAACAGTAGTGATTTCATTTGTTTTTGATGATTACTAGCAAGAAAATCAGACTACCCTCACCTTACATTTGAAACAATACAATCCCTCTGAGCAGAATTACCCCATGATTCAGTCAGTTTTGGTTCTATATTGGCTTCCTTGCAATTCTTATTGCTCCTTTGCTGCTTTGAGAAATAAAACAGTGATACTTTTCAGGGTGTTATGTCACCAAAGGCGTGGTATTGTGTGAACTGGATCTAGTTAAGAGTTGCTCATTTCTGTTTAATGACAACTGTTGCAAAGAAGAGCCTGCTTTTTCTGCTTTTCTTTTATTTTCCTTTAATTTTGTGCTATGAAATTCCAGATATTCTATGCTCAACATGCAATTTCAAGTCTTAATCCGAGGGGCACCATTGGGAATTGCAGAATGCTCTACTCAATGGGAGTGGGATTGGTACAGCAGCCCCCTGGTGTGTTAGAGCATTACATCAGCTACTTAGCAGCAGCATTTTTGTACTGTTTATATTCAGATCAGATTAAGTCCCAGTATGATTTTATTCTGGCCTTGTCTAAATTAGATTAGTGCAAATCAATTGAGTCTTTCTTTCAAAGAGGTAATTTGTTGCAGATATCTTGCACAATCAGCTGTTGAAACGGGATCAGTTGATATGGCATTCAACAAGGTTGATCAGTTAGACTGAAATGAAGCGGTTTGGTATTCATTAGAAAATGTATTGCTTCTGTGGCGGATGAAATTCCTTTTGGAGTAAGACACTACAACTGACAGTAGTAGTCCAAAGCAACACTTATTATTTATTGATGTTGCGTATTCGTTTTGGAAAAAAGCTGAGTTGGAAATCATGCAAGCATCTGTTACATAGTTAGATTAGATAATGTAAATGTTTAGAAAATGCAAATGAAGATTGTGATAATTAGTAATGATGCTTTTCTACTTTTATTAATAAGGTAATGCTTCTGGCAATTACATTTAAATTTCATATGAAGGTTCAAAGCACTGGAACAATTGCCTGTTCAGAATAGCAGAATTCAGGGTGAACTTCCTTAGCGATCTGTGCCATGGGCACAGAACTAGAAATCACTTGTCTCTGTCTTTCATAACAGAACTATTACCCTTTCTTGATATATCTCATTCTAGGAAGAAGGAGAACTGTATGCAATTGAGAATGATTGTCTTTGAATTTCTATACTGAGGCAGTTGTAATAACATTTTGAAATAAAAGACAGCCTTCTGTGTGTTAATTTTAGGTTATGCAAACATAGAAAGCCACATCTGTCCTGTGTAGGGGGAAAGAACAGAACAACTGTCAATTTAAAGCAACCTTGATAGGGCATTCTTCTTAATTTAAACATACATTTGTGAAACAAGGCCTTTCTGAAATGTCTAGGATCTGCTCAGTGTTGACATCTAAGTCTGTCTTGTTGGCATAAACCAGTCCCAAATCCTGGCAGAGACACAGGAAGGAAAGAACGCTGAATGTTAACAAAGGCTTCATTAATATTGATGTGTAATTCACATGGCAGTGAAAAGCTGCATTATTAGCCACTATTGTCGTGGTTCTGTCATTAATATTCAATGAGGACGTGTCAGTATTGAAATTCCCTGACTTCTGGTTACCCCAGTGGTCCAATAATAATAACAAAAACTATGCTGGAGTTAGTGGGACCCTGATGTTACCTATGTGTTAATCAGGCTCTGCTTTGTTTTTTGAAGGTTTCTGAGTTCATACTGATGACTCTTGTGGAATGGAGGGAACTTTACTTTGTTCTGCCATCAGAAAGCTCCTGCATCTACAGTTTAAGGTAGCATCCCTCCTTTACAGCTCCAAACTGGATCTCTGTTGGAGAAAGCTATCGCAGGATGTAATTTCATACTTGGTTTTCTGAAAACACCCCACTCCTTCTCTCCTAGGAAACCACTTACATGCTACCAAATCAAATAGAAGTCCTTGTTTCAACTTCAATTATAAATAAGTTGATTTTTTGAAGATGTGCACTAGTGAAAGACCCCATTCACACACAGCTTTTCCCAAATCAAGTATTTGTTTGTCTGAGATGGCTATCTATTTGGATGAACACAAAATCCCTTTACCATTTGTATACATAAATGATACTGTGATGCAGTATTTCTGCACATGTACAGGCTATGTTCTATTGAGACACATGGAATAAAAACTTTATCCATGAAAGTGTTTACATTGACATCAGTGACACTAACGGCAATGCATAAAGGCGAGTATACATGAATTTGCAGGCTGAAGGCCTCAGTGTGTAATTTAAAGGATACATTGCTTGAAGACTTAACTGAGGTGGTACTCTGATTGTATGAATACAGTGCTTTTACACTGAATTCTCACAGAATTTAACTTAAAAACCAAGCAAATATGTCTATGCATCTTGAAAAGCCCATAGTACAGGAACAAATCATATATGTATTGAGATACTTATTTATGTATTTATTTACAATATGCAAATCTAAGGCCTTGGAGAGTAGTCACCAGGTGCATTGGACTTGCAGCATGCTACAAATAGGTAGATTCATCTCTGTATATTTAGTTTTCCCCAAATATCATTGGTAGCTACAGAAATTAAATACATTATTTCAACAGTTTATAGAGACAAGGATTTCTTGTCTTCTCCTTGTGACAGTTGCTAACAGTAAAGCAGACAGTCCTCTCCCCCTCTTCAAACCAAAATGTTCACATCTGAATGTCGATCTTAGTGCATTCCAGTGAACCCCAAGCTACCAATCAAACGGCTGATGAAATGACAGTCTTAGAGATGCATTGTGACTGTATTGCAAACTGCTGTCATCTTCCATGTCTGTTCCATGGCACTGTTGGCTTTAGATTTCTTTTTTCATCCCATTCCAAGACCAGTACTTCAAATTCTGTCAATGCTAGAAACTTCTAGGCCAGTTTGTTTAGGAACCCAAATGGTTCCTGTACTTGTTACTGCAGAATAGCCTAGGGACTCCACAGTTTTAGGTCCAGATCTCTTGTAAAACTTCTACCTACTCCCAGCCACGAGTGGGTGTCATACTAACAAAAGGCTCCAGCGGCACACAGGCTAGTTAGAATGAGAAATATATTAGAATATCAGTCTTTTGGTGTAAATGTATTGCCAAGCTAGTACTTTGGTCAACTGCTTGAGTGCCATGTACACACTCTGTGGTGAAGCATCCAAATAAAACAAGAGCTCTTTGCTGACCCTTTCCCTCATTTAGGTAGTGTTGAGAGACAAATCAGCAGTGGGAATGGGAAAAGAATTGGGATTGATTTTCGCATGTATTATGAAAAGGGTTTTTTTACATTTTCCATGCCATTCATAATTCATTTTGCATAATATGTGATTCTACTATACCACAAGCTTCTCATTGTTTTTTTAGAAGTATCCTTAACTCACTACTAAAAAATGAAAATAAATACCGAATACAGCTGGTGTAGTACCATAATCATAGAATCATAGAATCACCAGGTTGGAAGAGACCCACCAAATCATTGAGTACAACCATTCCTATCAAACACTAAACCATGTCCCTTAGCACCTCATCTACCTGTGCCTTAAACACCTCCAGGAAAGGTGAATCAACCACCTCCTTGGGCAGCCTGTTCCAATGCCCAATGACCATTTATGTGAAAAATTTTTTCCTTATG
>WAAB01018922.1:17280-73717 GCA_013389865.1 Piaya cayana
AATCCATCTGAAATTGGAAATGGGCAGATAGTCCATTCACCCTGACTATTAGTATGCCCATGTCCTATTTTGGTCTGTTTTGTCCCCAGGTGCTCTTCCACTTTGCTTTAGGCTTTAAGTCTAAGTTCTAACAAGATACTTTTAAAGTCATTCCAAGACAAAAATCATCATGTCTTTCTGATTTTAGCCAATCAGTGCTGACTATGCTTCTTAGTTTCTCATGTCTATTGTTGTTTTCCCCATCTCCAAGATTACAAATAAAGCTGTCCCTACTGCTTTATGTCAATACTACACTTAGTTTTACATAAAACACTTCTATTTTCCTGAGAGGTGTTTTTCTTAAAAAAAAATTTAGCAATGCTTTACTGTAAATGATGAGACCATATGCTAACATCTGGGTAGTGGCAGCCCCTAGTAGTTTGCTGTGAAATGAATGCTACCCAGATTTCTAGTTTGTGCAAAATTTAGCTGAGGGTAAGTCCATTTATCCTTCTACATTCCCAGCTGGGATTCTCTATGTCCTCATTTAAACAGAATTTAAAGTGAGTGACATGCAATCAGGGAGTTTTTAGAGAATAGTAAGATAGCTGTCATTTTCCTTGTGCACTTAACAGTTTCATTTTTTATTTTTTTTCACCAAATAACAATGGCACTTACAAGCACAAGAACCTACCAGGAAACACTCAGGTTAATGTCTAATGCTGAGCAGGACATTTTGCTGGAGACAATTCACAGTGTTTCTCTATAGCTGCAGATTGGCTAGAACTTGGTGTAGTTATCTGGCACTCTGGGATCAGGGAGACCTAGTTGCTATCCATGTTCTTTGTTCCCAGTAGTTAGAGCATTAAAAGTGTTTTACAGAGAATGACTACTTATGTTGCCATCTCACTTTAGGACTTTGAATCTTAAGCCCTTTTGGCATCCATTTGAACTGTATTTCAACTGTGAAAGGAATGTGATCTCTAGGTTGGAAAGGCTTTCAGTACTGTCATGGCAGAGGAACCACTCTTCAAGGGTAACCAGTGTTCAGAGCTGCTTACCTAAATCCTCTGGGTCATAGTTGCAACTTGAGGCATTTTCTACTTTCTACTTGGGAGATGAGACCAACATCCACCTCATTACAGCCTCCTTTCAGCTAGTTGTAAAGACTAATAAGGTCTCCCCTCAACCTTCTTTTCTCTAGACTAGAAAGCCCCGGTTCCCTTATTTGCTTCTCCTTAGATTTGTGCTCCAGACCCTTGCCCAGGTCCATTGCCCTTCTCTGAACACACTACAGCAAGTCAATATCTTTCTATTACTGAGGGGCCCAAACCCGAACAGAGTTTTCAGGGTGCAGCCTCAGCAGTGCAGAGTACAAAGGGACAATCACTTCCCTACTCCTGCTGGTCACACCATTTCTGACACAAACCAGGATGCTATTGGCATCCTTGGCCACCTGGGTACACTGCTCGCTCATATTCATCTGGATATTGAGAAATACCCCTTGGTCTTTTTCCACTAGGCGGCTTTCCTGTCACACTTTCCCAAGGCTGTAACATTGCCATTGACTTGACTGGGTTCTATTCCCATGCTGCATGGGCTCCTCCATGGTGGTTGAAAGTCAATGACCAGTGTATCAGCTTTCACCGTCTCTGCTGATTTGTTTCATCCCAGAGGGATTCAAGTTACCCAGAAATCCACACAGTGGCCCTGACATGAGAGCTGCATGACGTTGGTTAGCCTTAGTTTTGCCACCAGTGTGGACTGCTTGTCCTTGCTGGATGATGCATAATGTGTATCATCAATGGAGATAAAAGCAGTAAAACAACACAAATGTAAATTTGCACTAGAGAGCACAGCACATGTCGTCGAGTTTGTTTTGAAAAATGGCAGACACCTCCTCTACTTTTAAAGATATTGTGCACAGTAAGGAAAATCACCGCAATTTCCCATGCCACATGAACTAGAGTTTGGATTTATGAAAGCAATTCTTGTGTTTTTCAAAACTTATTTTAAATATAGTTCAAGAATACCGTATAATTTTAGTCTAGGCAGCTCATTTTCCCCATCAACCAAAGCATAAATGTATACAACAGCATATTACAAGGAATCATACTTAAACCTCTCAATATTTCCAGTCAACCTGTATATTAATACAAATTAGACCTCCTACTGGCTTAATTCTGTAAACTGAGCAAAATACACTCCCAATACAGCATGTATTATAAAAGATACATACCAAAGATACTGTTAAGCTAATTACTATTATTTTTCACTTGAAATAGCGCATTTATATTTTTGATAAGACTTTGTATCATCTGCTTATTTTCTAGAGCTTTCAGAAATACAGAGATGGCATACATAAACCACAAGAATCTATATTATTCATGTATTATTTTAAACTTTTAAAGATCTTTTTAAAGTTTAAACTTTTTCAAGTTCTGATTAACTTTTTGGACTATTTGAATCTTAGCATATGTGTCAAGATCTGGTAGGAAAGAAATTAAAATAATTTTCTTAGAATTAATACTTCTCCTTTAGATGTCAGGGCACTGAAATTATTTGAATTGTCGTGTTTCCTTCCTGGAACAAAAAGACAGTATTACATACAGTTGTTGATCACTGCTTTTAAAAAAAACAAACATCCCTTTTCCTGATTGACCAAGTGACTTAGAAGCTTAAAATATAATTTTAAATCAGTGAAATTTAGTTAGTGTTCAACAGGTAACACATTCCAGATGAGAGATTTCAAAGGGTTTAAGATGGTTTAGTTAGTATTTGCCTAAATTTAGCTCTTCTGCCTGCAGGCATTTAAATACCCTGGGATGTCTCACAGAAGTTATTTTTGAAGGACATGTCTGCTGAATATAATTCTATGGAAACCTAGACTGCATTGACATTTATTCTTATAACATCTATGAGTGGACATGATCCAGGTAAGGCCATGCAAGGAAGACAAGAATCAGATAAAACCATATTTCCATAATATTGCCTAAACTTCCAACATGACTTTTTAAACATTTTTTTTTCCTCCGGCGAAGACAAACTTTATAATCTCTTTTCAATATTTTACCTCCCTCAGTTAATTATCTTCTTGCTCCTTGTGATGTAGAAAACCTTTTTATTTTCATTTTCTCATATTTAAAGGTTGGAAGTATGCTGAGGATTGAACTGAGATCTCACTAGCTGCAAGGCAGTACTCTTACTATATAAGAGGTTATACTCTTAGAGGATAAGCTAATGAACAGAATGAATCAGCATGAATCTCTGCAAGGATACAGGACAAAGTCATCCTATGTTATTACACCGTGACTTGGTATTATAGGATGGATTCTGTTGAACTATATAAAAAAAGATTGTGGCAACGTCAGGTATGTATCACAGATTTTCTAAACCTAATGTAGATTTCTACCTTTGTAAAGCGGAGTTGGAGGAGAAGGAAAGGCCAAGTAGGCCAGAAGGGCCAGAGAGTGGATTGGAATTGTGGGCAGAAGTTGAAAAGCCCATAAAAATCTGTTTAACAGTCCAAAGACAGAGAGGACAGAAAGTGAAAAGTTTTTAACAGTAGACAGATTTTATGGCAAAGAAGTAAAGCATTTCCGTGTTTAACTGTGCTTACAATTAATCAACTTTTAATTCTGTTCATTAAGCTTCATTATTATGAAGCAGGGTGTTATAGTCACAAAGGAGTGGATTTGATTAAAATTTGAAGTGGAGTAATTCAGAAATAGTACCGCCACCTAACAGAACTAAGCAAGATTCACACATAGGGTTCTGCCTCATTAAATACGAGAGGGTTGTTCCGTCTTTATCAGATCAGTATTTGGCTCTAGTTCCTTTGACCTTCTTATTTGCCTTACATACATTTGTGGGGGGTGTGTGTGGGTGTGTGCGTGTGTGTTTATAAAACTATATAGCATAGTTTAAATAGAGCTGCAAGATTGATTAAACCTATTGCAAAGCAGCTCAGGTGGCAGTGTGATGGTTCTAACTTGTTGTGATAGAAGAACTATATTAGCTAGACTAACAAAGACACGTAAGAGGACAATTGTCTCAAAGTTTAATTCCAGTAGGAAATTTCCTGCTTCAAGGAGCAATTTCTGAAGCATTCCCCTTTAATTAAAGCCAGTCTGTGTGTGAATTTTCTTAACACCCAATTCAGCTTTCATTAGATTAACAAACTCCAAACAAATCTGGGCTGAATGTATTTTTTACTTTCCTCGGCTAAAGGTGTGTCTACCTAGCTTTGAGTGCCATTTCCAGCCTAAAGAGTTTGCTGTAATGTTAACATAAGGCCAAGTATTTTGTTGATTCTTGATCCTATAATAAATCTGAATTCAAGTCCAGCCAGTATCTCTTTCTATTCCTGTTGGATGTGTTAAACTCGTGTGCCAGCTTTCACTGTTTTCAATCTTAATGCCTCTTGACTTGTTTCAGAGTTGTTCTACAGACTTGGTTCTTTTAATTGACAATGCCTGGATCATGAAAACACAGACTGCTTCCCCTTGCAACACACATATTTCTTTTTCTATTATCCAAAGAAAATTGCAGATGGTAAATCTCCAAAGTTGACCATTCTGGGATTTTCTTTTCCAGCACATGTTCCAGCTTCTGTAGGATAAGGAACTTGAAATTTTTTTAGGAATTGTTTTAAATCCTTTTCACTTCCTTAGGAGTTTTAAGCCTTTCAAGTGAATGCCACAAGAATCCACTTGGATGTATGAAGCCAAACATGGAGTCTGGCCTCAGGAAATCCATGGCTCTCGTTTCCTGTAGATCCCTGGGGAAAAAATGCCTATTGTGAAATCTTAATGATGTCCTGCCTTTAGGAATTGCTGCTGCTGCCTTTCTCTCACATAATTACATCTGTTCTGTTGCAATCTGCAATGAACAAAACTCAGGACAGGCCAAAACTTGCTTGCCTTATTGACACAAACAGTCTGACGGAAAGCCCTGGGATTATTCATGTGAATGAACTCAGCAGGGTGTAGTCCACTGTCTCGCTGCTATAACACTCAATTTTGGAGAATATTCACAGTGTTTCACGGATTAGTCTGTGCCTTGCTGCTGAGGAGCGTTCTCTGTGTGCATCATGTATTTCTCCATGCACTTCTTAAGTGCAAGTTCAGTTTGCTGCCTAGAAGATATGGTGCTGTTATTTGCTAAGAATCTATTTTCTTGATCAAAACCTGACTCTGAATCATGTCTTCAGATGGTGGTAACGGTCTTTCAAATGGTGCTGAAGATCAGATCTCTGCTCTTCTGAGTTTGGAGCAAACTCAAACATGCAACTTTGTTGACCCGGGTCAGTGCTGTCATGGCAAGGCGGTGGAGGAAGCTGCTGGCTGTGTACTGCTGATTATTGAGATGTGTAATGAAGTGGATTGGCTCCAGCAAAATCCTGGCAGTCTGACCACTCCACTTAGTGCAGTCATGCTCCTAATCTAGGGATGTTTCCATCCATACTAGGTTTTTTTTTTAATTGTTGACTGAATGGACTATCCTACTTTTGACGTGACTGTTTTTCTAGAGTTTCAGTTACTAGTTTGTTTCCATCAAATGGCAGGGTTTGTTTTGTGGAAATGTAGTAGCAAATAGGTCTTTCAACCATTTTTTCTACTTGCTTTATGCTTTGAAACCAGTTACTTAAAGGCCAATTATTTTCCCAGTTCAACAAATTCTAAGCATTGGCTTTTTCTTGCCTAGATAGATAAAAGCTACGAGGACTTCTAAACTAGCTTAGATTTTTTTCTGGTTTAGCAATAATATAAGGGATTGTGTGTCTTTTGTCCATGTTAAATGCAATACGGGGCAGTACTGTGCTGCAAGATATCTGGGAATAACTTGTTCTTGGGGAAATCCCTTTTCTTGCTGAAGCCTTCATAAGGTCTTGGGATATCTAAAGGGCAGAAGTGTAATATGTGATATGAGAAATAAGGAATAGTAGGAAGATTTAACAATGGGCCTATTAAACATCAATATTTTAAAATGAAAAATTCTTATAGTTTGTTATGAAAAAAGACTTTTCTCAATTTAGGTAAGAGGACTTGGACTTGAATTTGCACATTAACACCGATGACTGGTACAATCTTAGTCTTTGAACAGCAGGTAAAAAAGCATACAAATATAATGACATAGAAGATATTTTAGGGCTGTATTGTTCATCAGAATATATGGGATGTAAAGTGTTCATAAAATCTCCTTGCTTACGTTCATAACATGAAAGTAGAAGCGGGAATGGTAAACTTTGAGCACCTAATTTTCTGTAAATTTACAGAAAGTGTTGTTATGGAACAATTTTCCCCCTCCCTAAGTTATGGGGAAAAAAATAGGACCATGAATACAGAAAGAAAAAAATCTTGGAATAAGATCTCCCTGTAGCTCCTTACTCCTTTCCCTCCTTTCCTCCAGGACAAAGGTGCAAAGCACTTTAGAGGAAATTCTTATATTTATATAAAATAAGGATTTTTTTTCTACTATGATCTAATTTTCAATGAATAAGAATGACTTTCATGCTATGTCAGACTCAGATGGGATTTTAGTTGAATTTACCCTGAGCTATATGAACATTAGAAAATGAAATCTTTTTTCCATAGATATGAGTCTGTTCATGGCTTGTATATTACAGTTTGCCTTATTACATCTCATGGATTGAAGCCTAAGGCTCTGTAAGTGAGTTGCCCAAAACTGAAGGACCCTTACAAGCTTTGACAACCAACAACCTGCATTAACAAATGATGTGGATTTTTCATTTGAAGTGGGAAGAATAAAGAATATTGCTTTAAGTCAGTGAGGAAAATGAAAGACTTAATATAGGTTGAGTACAAAAGATGAGTCCAAACCAGATTGCTTTCTGTAAGAATAATTAAAAGGAGGCTCTCTAAAAAAGATGCACTCTATAACAAGTTCCTTCTTCAAGGGTTTTTCATTTATTTTCTCTATTTCTTCTCCTCTTTCAGCACATGATTATCCGTCGAGTGCCACCTTCATTAGCAGTTAAATTAATGTACTCTGACCAGGGCATTTCTGCTGAGAAACAGATGCTGGTAGACTGAGAGCTGGTTCTGCATGGTGGTCACTTGGCAAAGCTATGTTCTGATTTTGATACAAGACATTAGTAGACTGGCAGATGTTTATAAACCGTAGCTGTTGAAACATAAGACCTTTAGAGAAGTTTTTGAGCTCCTCCATTATCTGGCATGATTTTTGCACAAGCCAAATACCCTGCTACTTGCCTCTCTGCAGTTAGTATTTCTGAAAGCTTTGTGAGATATTCATGTGTCTGGCTGTAATCCTATTGGTCTCGTGGTGCAAATCCTGAACTCCATCCTCAGTGATATTTATAAGGTGTGTTAGCTGCCCTTTCAAAGAAGCGTATGGTGTCCTAATTTCTCAGAGAGGAAAAAGGTATCTGGATGTGAGGTTTTGTAAAATAATAGAAATTTTGAGAAATGAAATGCATCAGTCATCAAAACGGACCAACGTGCAGGAAGTAAAATACGAATAAGGTGCTCCCCTGAGATTACAGAATAATCAGGTTCAGTTCACACACCATGAACCATAAAATGTGGTCACTGGTTGGTATTATCTGAAAAAATATTTTGATAAAATAGATGTTTTCTACGAGAAAAAAAGCTACAGAGTGGAAAACAAATGTCCTCTTATTTTAACGGATCCCAGGATTCTATTTTATATCAACTCTTTAATCACTCCTGCTGAAATGAACTCCCCTCTGCTAGCGTTAAAGAGCAACATTTTGCCAGAGCTAGGGAAGAGTTTCTGATTTTTATGTGGATTGGAAGAATTCTCTATATACTGATACAATACACTGTTCCCCATAATTCTTTGCGACAAAGACCCACCCTGTCTTTGAGGCTTTTATTTCATGAGAAGCACGAGACATGAGATTTCTCTTGTGTTCATGGGGAACGTAAATAATTGTTGAAATGTTATACTTCTAAAAAAAGGAGCTGAAAAACTGACACAAGCATAACGGGTCTCTGAAGCCCAGGCAACTCAAGAGAGTGAGTGTTGTCAGGACGGAGGACCCTTGTCTGGCAGTGGAAATTCTGCTTGTGTTTAGCTATCGTGACCCAGGATATGGAGGACTGTATGTAATGAATGTGTGTCAGGATTATAAACTCCTCTCAACACTCATTTGGAGGTATCATTTAATCTCCGCTTTTTTTTTTGACTACATATTTAAAGATACATTTAGAAATGTAAAAAAATATAGGTAAACTCTGAGGATGATATTCAGAAGCAGCCAGATGCCAAACTACAATTGAATATGGTAAGTGCTAAATACTAGTTTGCTTTATTTAGGCTCCTAAGAACTACAAATATGACTTTTTGGATTAGGCTCTGCACCAGCTGTAGTCAACAGCAGCACAAATCCGGAACTGTACTCTCCTAAAAGGAGGTAAAACATAGTGTTCAAACTTCTATCATGTAATTCCTGTGGTTTTTAACAAATCATAAAAGTCCATCCTAGTTTATAGTGGAGGAAGAATGCAAATATCCAACAGCAAAATACGTTGTCCTTAGTTCAATCATCATCATACCCCTGAAAATAGCTTTTGGCTCCGCATCTCAGAGACCTAGTCCAGTGTTTTTGCATGGTACAACTGCTTGACATCTCCGGTTTCCTGCCTTTGGAGGATCCTGTGTATCTTCCTGCAAACTTTTTTTCTCAATTAGTTTGTTTTACGTTTAAGAATGTTGGTTTGGGATCAACTTCTAGGGAAGAAATTCCTTGACACCCTTCAGTATGGATCTGAATCTGAAATAAAGAACTTTTCTTCTGCCTAGATCTGGCTGATTTTTTCCACTAAATATAAAATATGGCTATTGATATACTCACTATCTTTCCTGCTCCACCCCATTCGAATTGTCACAGCAATGAAAATACTGTGGTTTTTTTATTATTCATGATTATTTTGCCAAGTGAATATGAAAAGCTTTTAGGCAGTAGCTTGCTGTTTGTTGAGATTGCATAAGTCACCTCAGCTACTAACAGCAAAGACATTTTGATATTTATCAATTCCTATTGTATAGTGTTATTTTCCAGACTACACTGTAGTTTAAAGGTCAATTATGAAGTCATTTGAGATTTACTCATCCTAATGTTGAGGTACTTTCACATGACAAAAATTATTAGAGTCTGAAGCTGTCGAAAACTATGAGAAAAAAAAATTCTTGGTCTATTTCCATGGGTGGTTTTTTGGTGGTCACTTGCTTTTGGGCTTTTCTTTTATTATATTTTCTTTTGTGTTTCCTGGTTGGAATTTGAGAGGCAAAAAGAAATTCTGGGGCATTCTCAAAATTCAGAAAATGCATTGGTGGGACTTTTTCCAAACAATTTTGTGATCTTATACGGATTTACTGAGATCAACCTTCTGAACAGAAATCATATTTCAGAAACAAAAAGGAACTCATGAGCTGCTGAAGCAATCTTATATTTTGCACTCCTTTCAGATAATGCTAGACTTTTTTTTTCCAGGCAAAAAAACCCTAAACAAAACACTGAAAATGAGAAATACAGGATATTTCAGCTGTATCTTTATGTTCCCACTGATGTTCATAGAATACATATATCTAAATTCCAGATGTTTTTATTAAACTTAAACTTTGTTCCTTTGTTTCCTTAGAATTTGTCCCTACCTATAACCATTTTACAAATAATCTATAGGAAACATAGATAAAGAAATGATAGCACAGGTTAAGGTACAAAATAGAAGGAGAGAAAGTGAGAGGACAAACAGGGAAGAGAATTGGACCAGCCACTAAGTCTAATGTGTTGAAAGAGGCCAAATGGACTGGAGGCTTACTATTAAATTTCCATCACTGTTGCTTTATTACATTGTACCTCCATCTCTTTGTCTGGAAAATTGAGATAGTGTTATGTTTATTTGCATAGCTAAAAAGTAATGTCAATATACAGCAGTGACAGCTTCAATTGCATGTTGTCCAAACATATCTTAACTGACTTGTAAATGTTTCATTAGGCATGGGGTAAACCCCAGAGCTCTACTTCACCTTTCCCAAAGTCTCAGCTATTTCTGGAGTTACCCCAGGTAAGTATGGACAGTGCTGAAATCAGTATGTTTGCCAGAGTTTCTTTGTCCCTTGTCATTCTGCATTATTTCTGTTAACTTGCTATTGCCTCTTTTTAGGCTGTTATCATCTTCTGTGCTTTTTTGTCTTACTGGGGAATGAACTGCACGTAACCAGCAGCAGTCTTTTTTCCCTCATCAGCTAAACATGGGGGAATATATGAATCCAGATGTGAGTCTGATTTTCTTTCCCAGACTTTTTTATTTTTTTTATATTACTTCATTTACAATCATGGAAGCTGCGAAAGCTCCATCCCTGGAGGTGTTCAAGGCCAGGCTGGAGGGGGCCTTGAGCTGCCTGATCTAGTGGGATGTCCCTGCCCATGGCAGGGGGGTTGGAACTGGATGACCTTTAAGGTCCCTTCCAACCCAAAATATTCTATAATTCTGTGAATAATTGTGAAGGGTTCCTAGAATGCCATGATTAAGAGAAACTTAGAAAGATTTTTGTCCCTTTACTTTGTTAATCTGTTACTTTAGATAACTCAGTAGAGCTCACTACCTTAATCAGGTTTACACGCTAGTTTAGTCACTGTGGAGTTGATGGTGTGCCATACCCTGGGATAAGATCAAGCAGGTTTTAGGTTCCACAGTTCTTCCAGTGAATGCCTGATATAATTCTGTGCTGTTCTGAGAGGTTCATTACACAAAAGCACATTACATTTGCTAGGTCAAGTAAGGTAGAAAGCAAACCTTTAATTCTTTCCTTGTGAGCTGGTAAAGGCAGAAGAAGAGATGATGTAATTTACTGAAACACTGATTTTTAATTATGCTAGTAAGGAAACCCATGCCATCCTGTTGCGCCATGAAATGAGAACACTGTCTGCTAGGCAGCGCTCTTTACACATTGCAGCCCATCTTTTCATCTTATTTATGTCAGTTTGTACCCAGAGTTCTTTTCTTGCCTTCACTGATGCTCCTGAAGGGATAGTATGAGCTGAATTTGAACTGCTTCTGAAAGTAACTTTCAACCTGTGTTTTAAAAGTACAGATCTTTTCTTCTTGAAAAGCATTATAGCTATAATTCCTCTGGTCTAACTTCTGCCATTTACAAGCATCTAGCAGAAAATGGTTGCTAAGGATCTATTCCCAGACTGAGCTGCAGACACAGCACTCTGTTAACAATTTTACCACCCATTCAGTTTCCCTTGTAGTTGCCAATGACTTTTACAGCAGCCCATTTTCTCTATTACCAGTGTTAGCTCTCCTGCAATAGAAAGCATTAGCATATTCAAAGCATCTCCTTTTATTGTTTTGTAAGATGACCTTAACAAAATCTCCAGTCCTAAATATGAAGCAACAGCTGAAAGAGCTTACAGAACAACTAAGGATCATTGCAACAGATACTACAAATACTCTAATTCAGTTTAGAGCTACTTTGTTACTTCCAATGCTCGGTTTCTAAGAGCACAATAGGTCTGATTGTTTTCTGTTGATGGTTTTACATTGATAAAACATAATTGAATACAATTACAGACTTACTGAATGTGAGCGAGGAGAAAGCACAGATTCTGGATATTTAAAACACAAGATTGTTTTTCATTCTTAAAGCTAAAATGAGTCTCCTATTTGACATGATTTATAGCAGTGAAGGCAAGTCTGATAACCACCCAGGTTCAGTCTATAGCTCCTAGAATGGATAGATTATTATCTTCTTTTATTAAATTCATGCATGGCTTGCTGTTGAAGCTGTATTTTAAAAGAAAAACAAATACTGTATATCTATATCCTTCTATCAATCCAATGAATAAACTTCCCACCATGCCTGATCAATGGGGAATTTGGTGTGAAATCAATGTCCAGCTCTGGCCCGTAGCAATCAGTTCTCCTGAGAACAGTATATCCATGTTAATGTCACATTCAAATAAGAGCAAATTCATATTACCCTGGAAATCAGTGAACCTTTTACTGTTGATTTAAAGGTGGGGTGGCTATAGGGGTGAGGGCCTGACACTTTGAGTAGAGTTTAAAGGGCTGTTATTCTCTTCATCCTTAAAAATATGACAACTTTGGTCTTGCAATTTGACAGAGAGCTGAACACAGCTGCATCACAGATCTGTTCCTATATGAAGTCAGGCAAAAGAAATAGAATTTCTCCCCTGTTGGTAATTTTCCAATATGTGCTTTACTTGCTGACTGTAAAAGGTTTTTCCTTTCTTAGATCCATACATCTAACAACACCTTTGATAATACCATTTTTTACTAGGGATTGGAGGGGCTCACAAGCTTTGTATGTCAATACCTGTTTCATTTCTTTCCTGACCACATGCACCCAGCCTGAATAGCACCAGATGCAAATATTCAGTCCTCGGTTTGTTTTGACAGGTTGCATCAGCGATAGATACATTAGATCATTCCTTAGGCCATTCATTTCCTGCCCCAGGAGGAGCAGAGCAGATAGGACTGCAGGGCAGTGACTAATAGTCATCTGGAGTATCTTCTGCACATCTTCTGTTTCAAGGGACACCCTAGTCAGACTTGCACAGATGTCATTCCTGGGACTGTAACAGGTCACATGAATCCTGGAAATGCTGACACATCAGCACTGATAACTTGGCTTTCTAGGCCTTTGGCTATAATAGCAAATAGATTTCTTAAACTCCTAGATTTATCTACTCAGATATATATGTGTGACCTTTCCATTATCCCATAACTCTCTGGTGTTTAAGGCATTGTTGTGTGGGTTTTGTTGATTATGGTCCTGTAGATTTCAAAAGCTCTTTATTAGAATATATTTAAACATCAGTAAACATGGAAATGTTCAGTGACTTGGTATTATCAGAACTTGAGACACAATGTTAAACTATTGTCTTGAGGGTGTTGAAAATAACTAACAATCAGCTTCAATGTCAAAAATCTTGCATTCCTCATAGTATTATTCAATACTCTAGGTAACAAAGGAGACAGCAGTGAAGTTTCAGTTACTCTTATATAGAAATATAGGTAATAGTCAATATATTGTGCTTCCTTTTTTTTAAGTTGTGCAAAATTAAAGAATCTCCCCAGCAAATTCACCATCTGTTTATTTCCCTCTGTTTCTTGACATGTAAATGTGAAGGCTAAGGAGGGTTGTGACAAAGGTTGTTTTAGTGTATCTCTGCTTAACCCTGGATGCAGAAGCAGTAGTGATAAAAAGGGAGGAAGGAGCTGTTCAGGCAAAAGAGAATAGAGAATGAGGAAAAACAGAAACACTGAGTGGACAGCAAGCTCTGAGTGAAGAAATGGTGAAAACAGTAGAAAGGACAACAGTGAAATGGCTAGAGGAAAATACAATACAGGTCTTCAATAATCATACTTGTGACCTTGTGTCTAGAAAATGCATATAATGTGATGCTGCACTGGGCTGACCTTGGCTAGAGGCCAGGTGCCCACCAAGCCACTCTATCACTCCCACCTGCAGCAGGATGGGGATGGGGATTGAAAGTAAGAGGGAAAAAATGTTCATTGGTCAATATGAAGGCAGTTTTATGAAGTAAAAGAAAAAGCCACATGTAGAGTCAAAGGAAGACAGATTTTTTTCTCAACTTCTCATCAGCAGGCAATGGCCTGCTTCCTGGGAAGGAGACCTTCGGTACACAGAGAGGTTGCTCTGGAAGATGAATGTTGTAATAACAAATGCTCCCTCTCCCCTTTTCCTTTCTCGTAGCTTTTACTGCTGAGCAGACATCACATGGTATGGAGCATCCCTTTGGTGAGTTTGGGTCAACTGTATCAGCTTTGTCCCTTTCCAAGATCTTGCTCACTCCCAGTCTACTGGTGAGCAGGGAATATTGGAGAGACAGTTTTGATGCTGTGTGAGCACAACTCAGCAGTAGTCAAAAGACTTGTTTTATTGACACCTTTCTAGCTACCAATAAAAAGCATGGCACTGTGAAGGCTTCTGTGGGGAAAATTAACTCCATCTCAGCCAGACTCAACACAGATGCCTAGTGTCTTTCACATTCTCTATCCACACTACTTGCTGCAGTCCTCTGTTACTTAGCCCCATTTTAGGTTGCAATAGGTAGGGTAATTCAAAAAGACATGCTTGATTAGTCAGTTGCCTTTGTAACTGCTGATTATGAGGTATTGTTGACCTGTTGGTGAGGCCATGCAAAATAATAGGCAGCTGTTCCTCTCCTTCCTCAAGGTCCCTGACATGAAAAATCCCACAGGACTCACCACTCATATTTATCTGATGTCTATGCTCAACAATTAGGGGACACAGAAAGCAAGACATGGCAAAGGAAGGGATCTCTTGAGTCATCAAATCTGATACTTTGCTGTTGCAGATTTCCTCATTGTCTTATTTTTTTTCATGGGCTGATGAAGGACAAGCTTGAAACTACCTGATTTCCCCCTCCTGCTCAAAACAGAAAGCTCTTCCGGAATCAAACATTTCTGAAGATTAGGAAGTCCAGCCTGAGGGTATTTCTGGTTAGTGTCTGCTCATTAGTTCCTGTGACAACATTTTGCTTTAGCCTCATTACCTCTCCTTCCTCCTCTGACATTTACCTTACTAATACGTTTATAGAGAACAAATTATCTCTCCTCTCAGGCTTTCTTTGGCTAAGCTGACCAACATATACTTTTTTTTATTTTCACCTTCTAATTTAGACTCCCATTCCCCAGCATAAAAATTTAGGTTACTTTTTTTTTTCACTAAGGTTGAGAAGCGTTGAACCTAGGTCTCATGTGTGCTTCACGTGGTAGTACTGCATCTTTTGGAAATATTGTCATTTATACGGTCTTCTCACACCACACCACATTTGTGACTGATAGAGTAATCCTCAGTCCCAGTTATCGCATTTTTAACCTCTATGTTCTTTCTTTGTTGTTAGGAATAAAAAGAATGGTTTATTTTCCTTTGCATTTCTAGCTCTGACTAAGATTGACTTTGGCAATTATCACTTCCTCTACAGTGGGTTCAAATCAACAGCACATTTTAATATCTTAATTAAATTTTGGGTTGATTCTTAAGTACATAAGAAATCGATGTGAGCTGCAGCATATTTAGCCATAGACTATGTCTCCAGTAGGGAAGGGTGGAGATACGCTCTTAAAGGTGAGCACTGGGAGCCTAACATCTTCTGCAGTCTGCTCCCTGCTCCCCCTTTTCCAGATTTATGCTATTAGGGATTTAGAAGTTACATACTTGCTTAGACCTNCAGGGAAGGGTGGAGATACGCTATTTAAGGTGAGCACTGGGAGCCTGACATCTTCTGCAGTCTGGTCCCTGCTCCCCCTTTTTCCAGATTTATGCTATTAGGGATTTAGAAGTTACATCCTTGCTTAGACCTGTTGGGTCCACTCATGGACATGTCTGTCATCCATGAATTTTTCTAATACCTCTCTGACCCTGACGACAACTCTGTCCATAACCTTCTGTGTTGCAGGTTCCACAAGCTCACTGCTCCAGTGCGAAGACATGCTCACTGGTTTTCACCTCTTTTATACTGATACCCCGTGTTTCACTGAATGCCCCCTAACACTCATACTGCAGGAATGAGTGAATGGGTTTTGCATTTGGTTTATACACCACTTTCATCACTTTGGAATCCTTGATTAAGTCCCACTCAGCCTTTCCCTCTGCAAACTCAGATTCCCATCCTTTTTCATCTCTCCCGTGACCTGCTTACAGCTACCCTTTCCCTGTCTTCATGATACCTTTCTTGAGATGCAGGACTACACCAGTTAAACACCTGGTACTCAGTATGGGGGCTCACCATGGAATTCAGAACCCTCCAGTACGATGACTCCCTTTGTCTTGTTCTCAATAACCTTTGTCACCATGTCCCAGGATTTTATTGGTGTATTTGGCTGCTGCTGCACAGAGGGCTAATGATTTCAAAGATTAATATTAAACTGATTCATTCAGTCAATCTCAATCAATCAAGCCTGAATATGTCTACACACTTTTTTCCTCTCTGATTGTCTGTTGCCCCTTTTGTATGTTCCATCAGCCTGCAAATTCTTGAGATTGCCTGTTTAATTAGTTCCAGTAACTCTTTCCTTTTTTTCCCCCCCTCAGTGTTAACCCTTTGGAAAATAAGAACTTGGCAGCATTATTTGTTCTATAAAATTTATATTAAGAGTACAAGTACAAATGTGTATCAGAGAACAAGAAGCAGATTTGCAGCATAGAATGACTGTACTGCAAGAAACCCTAAATTTTGGAATACCCAAAGTCAGTCAGGAAGTATCCTTCCTACTTGATGCTGTTGACTATATCCTACAGAGTAGACTGATGGTTTGAATGTGCAAGGGGTTATTCGTAAATAACGTCTCTGTTTCTCCTCCTCAGCATCAGGTCTCATTCACGTCTTTCACTTCCCCAGGTCTTCTCCTGCCTTTGTGACTCCTTCCTTCACCAGCAAAATTATTGCTTATGAGCATTGTTTTTTTTCATATTGACCCTAATTCCCAGGGCCAAGGCAGAGGCATTTCTGTGTTTGAAAGATCTCTGTGTATCCCTTTTCATATATAGCAAATAATGTTGATTCAACACTAAGCAATAAAAGGACTGGGATGGTGTAAGCCGTGCCTCACGGGAAGTTGCCCCTGCTTGTAAGGACTGAACCCAAGTGGAATACTTGTCTCTTTTCTATAAAATGTGCAGCCAATTCTATATGATTTTGTCTGTTCTAGTATTTTCCTTGTGAACAGGTAGACTGAATGTAAGTGAACATGAAGAAAGTCTTGCAGGTCTGGCCCTCAAATCTCAGTGAAATCTTTCATTAGTTAAAGCAGCTTTTATTCATTCCGGGTTGGAAAAACAAGCCTGTAACTGCGATCAAAATTAAGCTCCTTGTGTGTGTGCAAATTATGCGTTTTAGCAACAAGCTTTTCTTACAATGCAGAAGCAAAACAAAATGATGGAGGGAGCAGAAAGCCTATTCTTCCACCTCTTCACAATTTCTTTAGAGAATGATTGTACAAGCCCTAGTCTTTGACCTCTGTGCTGAAGTGGCAATCTTTAATTACAATAAATGGGCTCACGTGAAGAAGGGTAAATCAGTCACTTAGTATAAATCATTATCATCTTCCTGATATTTTCCTATTATGAGCCCATTTTTGCTAGATAGAAGGATCACTAATTGTTCTTCTCATATATAAAAAATAACAACCACACAATAAAAGAATCTAATGAAAATAATTTTGAACTGAGAGCTTAAAAGCACAGGTGCAGCAAAGTCAACCCACAAATTCTGAAAATTATTTCCAGATATCAGTCTTCCTTGGAGCCAGTCTAATGTCCTTGTATTTATGCCAGAGATGCAAGTTCTTCTTCAATAAGTCTTTGTTGCCTAGCACAAACAGACTTAACTTGGAAGCATAAGTCTCAAAATTATAACATGATCGATAATGTCCTTCCCATCCCTCCCTTTTTTAAACGTAAATCTTATTTCCAGGCGTCTCACAATGAACCACGAAAACTTATTCTGGGCTGAAATATTTACTATGTAATATTTTAGGACAATAATACTATTTACTATTACTAGATTTGAGTTCCTATCACGTTAAATTTTTGGAAATAAATTTAAGCCAAGGAAGATCTTTCAAGATTCCTCTCAAAGGAACCTTCCCATTGGCTTGGTATGTATCCCACTGAGAAGTCTTTGAGTTGTGCAATTGTCAGTTAGCTTCTTATGTATATTTGAACCATTGCCATCCATTGCTGGAGATGGAGGTAACTCTAGAGCTGATTGCTACTCCCTGCTTCACTGTTTCTATACAGGAAAACCTATCTCCCAGTTCTCAGCTTTTGGATCTCTGTCTTTTACTGCCCCTTTCCTGGCCTTCTTGATCATTGCTTATATTTAAGTTGAAGACCACTGCAGATCCCTTCTCTTCTTGATCACCAGTAACCAAACCTGTGTTAGGAACAGTGGAAGAGGGAAGTAGTGGAAGGCCAACTTGGTAGAGGATGCACAGCTGGAGCTGTATTAATCCCCAGTACTCCCTTACCAGCAGTCTCTGAGTATGGAAACTATAGTATTTGGATAGTGAGAATGTAGGTGAAGCAGCTCAGGGTACAAATTAATAACTCTGCAATGTAGAGGAGAAAGAGAGGAGGTCGATGAAAGAGAGGAACTGGGGAGTGACTGGGAACAAGATCTGCTGGAAGGTCCTATATGCAAAATGATAAATGCATGACAGATATTCTGAAGGAACAGGAGAAAAAGAGGGAACCGGGAGAAAAGACTTTACTGACATTCTCAAGAAGTTATTCCAGTGGGTTCCAAGTTTGTCCCTGCTGACTGCTTTTCTAGACAGGACGAACATTGACATATACCTAATAGCTTTGCTGTATTTGATATCATGTAATTTATAGCCAAAAAAAAAAAAAATCAAGGCCATGGAAGAAAGACAGTGGAAATGGTAGAAATGTAAAACTGGGATAACCTCAAGACATCTTCTCCAGCTTCTTACCTGAGACACATCCAGATTCACTCAGGTGGTTGTTGTCATCTTGTCACAGCCTGAGTAGGCAGCTGAAGTAAAAGTTTTATAAGCTGTGAAAAAAAGCAAGAGTATAAAACTACTGAAAAGAAAAGAAAATTCTTCAAGATATAACACAATAGACAAAGAAAAGAAAAATGTGTCCAAGGGGAAAAGAAGATTTTAAAACAATGGAAACACAGGCATCTGTGTTTAATCAAAACTTGAAGAAACTATGCATACAGAATCGATTCTCTTTTGCTGCAAAAAGCTGGTGAGGAGAAACTAGGGTTTAAGACAACCATCACCTTTGCCCTCAGGGGAAGATGCTAGGAAATGTAGAATGCAACAGATTTTCTATATACTTTTGCAGCAATTTGGATTGCTCTTATTCGATATTTTTGATAGGTTCTCCATTTTTAGAATGGGACTCTTTGGTTTTGCTATTTTTTAACCACAATTTTAAAGCAAAGAAGTCATTAACATTGAGTTCCAGCAGGTTAAGGACATTCTTCTCAAATTGTTTCGTGTATTTCTTCCTAAATATATCAAAATAAAGGCCTTGTTTAATGTAGACAAGTAGAGCTATATTACTTTTCTTTAATTTATGCTAGTTTATGCACTTTACATCTGGATACTGCAAACCAACATTTGAACTAAAGACCAGTTTGTGAAGAGTAGATTTTGGGGTTTTTTTTTGTGTTTTCCAAGACTCTGCTATTGTTTCAATAGACACAAATGTACAAAATCTTCCCTTGTGTAATATTCTAAATTAGTTTAAGGAATTTAATATTTTGCTGGAAATCTTTATTTCTGATATTTCTCTGAGTAGACAAAAAAACAGTGCCTTCAGAAGAATTGATAAAGCATGTTTGCCTGCTGCTTTATGATAGATTCTGTGCTGTTTTCCAAGATGATCACCTAGAGAAACACCTTTTGTTGTCGGAAAGTACTTAAAGCCATTTTCCCTTCAGCATTCTCTACAGTTTAGTAAGAATTTAATTCATACTTCTGTCATTTCTTCAGCAGAAGTGTAAAAGGGATTTTTCTTTAACCAGCCAGCTTTGCCTATCTTACCTGTAAAAGCATATTTTTGAGGTCCCTATCCCTTAGACAAACTTGCTTAAAGATGTCTGGTAGGTTCAGTGTGGGGAAAAGACAGACAAATTCATGCATGCACACATAGATGACATAATTAAATAAGCCTCTATTCTTATGGAAACCAGATGAAAACGACTTTCTGCTTTAATTCTGTTAGTTACAATATAGGCTTCATAGAAAAATGCCTTCGTGTACCCAAGCAAATATCAAACTTGAATGGAGGTACAACAAATACACGCAAATAATACTCTCTTGAGACTATTTACCATAAGAGCCTACTGTGAACAGGCAGCAGAGCACACAGACTTTACAAAGCATTTTTTTATAAGATGTGCCCTATTCTGCTGCATCAAGAATCAGCAGAAGAAAGGTTTTAGCAGCTGCTGGCACTACTTAGAGCTGTTGCTCTCTGTCCTGCCAATGACCTGTAGTTTCTAAGATTTCCCCAAATACTTATGAGGAACGGTTGAGAGAGCTGGGGGTGTTTAGCCTGGAGGAGGCTAAGGGGAGACCTTATTGCTCTCTACAACTACCTGAAAGGAGATTGTAGAGAGGAGGGTGATGGCCTCTTCTCCCAAGTGACAAGGGACAGGATAAGAGGGCCTCAAGGCCTCAAGTTCCACCAGGGGAGATTTAGTCTGGACATTAGGAAAAAAATTTTCACAGAAAGGGTCGTTAGGCACTGGAATGGGCTACCCAGGGAGGTGGTTGACTTGCCTCCCCTGGAGGTGTTTAAGGCATGGGTGGACAAGGTGTTGAGGGGCATGGTTTAGTATTTGATAGGAATGGTTGGACTCGATGATCCTGTGGGTCTCTTCCAACCTGGTTATTCTATGATTCTACTTCTGGCACTATTTCCCCTTTCCTTAAAGCCCAAGGCCAAGGAAATACACGAAATCCCATAGGTAATTAGAGGAGAAATTAATTTTAGTGTGTTTTGGAATCATGTGAAGGATGTAACACTGTTCAGTGGAACTAGAAAGTAGTGGAAAGGTTTCTACTCACTTTCCTTGATGTGAAGATATATTACTGCCATGCATTTGTGGATTTTGAATCAAACCATTCACATTACTTTTATATAGTTTGATGTGTGTTAATAATGTATACATGCCTAATTCAGTGGGAAGAGTACCATGTCTAAACTTGGAGAATGTTAAATATGTGCATGTTATTAATTTCTGGCTTATGGGAACAAAGAGCTAGCTATCTTTCTGATTTTTTTAAACTTATCCCTAATATTCCATTTCTCTTGGTTCATTTAGTGAACTGAGTTTTGAGCATTTCAGTCCTTCTGTATTATTTCATATTGAATTTATTTCCCTCTGTCATAAGGTGCTCTGATATTTTGGGGGTTTTGTTCTAAATATAACCAAGACACTTCCGTAAAGCCACAGTTTTACTGTTGGCAGAATGCCATGGTTATTTAGCCTGTAACTATAAACCAAGTAAAATCCAGGTCTTCTAACAGCTTACAATATACCCTTTGTTTCTTACTAGGTTTCTTTTCTGCTTCTTGGTTCCTCAGACAATTCACATTTATGTTAACTGCTCCCATGCTTGAACACCATATTTTTGGCAGCAAAGTTTAAATGAAGCCCAAATTTAGAAACTTTGACCAGACCATCAGATGCTCTATAAAAGCAGAGTTGGAATGGGTTTGGCTTATAGCTGTTTAAAATCTGGTTTATCGGAACTAGAAGTGGAGGGAAATAGGACATGGTTGAAGGTAGACTCTTCTCTTTAGAGACTGCTCATCTAGTTTTGGCATAAGTAGTATCATTGGAACGTGGTGAGTTTCTAGAATCATTGAAGCATAGAATCATAGAATGCAAGTTTGGAAGAGACATCAAAGATCATCTTGTCCAAACTTTATTGAAAAATGCACAGCCTAGACAAGATGGGCCATCACACTGTTCAGCTGAACCTTAAAAGCAGCCAATGTAGAGGAATCTATTTTAAGAAATGCTGTTCTGTAAGGGATCCCAAGTACTGGGCAGATGATACTGCATAGGGTTTTATTTAATCTGTACCTGGCTCTCTGAAACTTAGACAATCAGAGAGGTACTATTGATCAGACAAAAATGTCCAGCATTATCATAAGTGCCTGTGGCATCCTGCCTTGCAGTGGCCACCCCAGGAGGGTGCTGTGTGATGTGGTAGGCTGTCCTGGGCTGGGCTGATGCTCAAAGAAGTATTAGCAGCATTCTACTAACATGGTATGCGAGTCCCATGCTAGGCTGAGCTAGTTCTCCAAGACTAACTGCAACTGGTAGAGAAAGAGACAGGCAAGCACATCCAGGAGGACAGGTGAATAAGGTGAATGGATTTAATCACCTCCTGCAGACACCTGTTTTCTTTCATTAGTAAAAGCACAGATGATCTGCTTAGAAATGGTTTACTTTTAGACAGTTCAAGTTATGTGAGATAAAATATGCACTGTATGCAAGATGGGCCTGTTCCATCAAGATGTTTTCTACCAGTTCTCAGTCATGAAGTCGTGGAGGTCTGATTTTATTCTCACTGGTTCTTTGTGAATCTCAGCAGGAAATGAAACAAGCCTGGTTCAAGTTGCAGGAGGTATTTGGCATTTTGTTACATCAGGCTCAAATGAGTACAGGCTTCTTATATTAAACCCAAATTCTCGAGGTGGCAATGGGCCAATAACAAAGTTTTGTTAATTTTGATCTATGGATCAAAACTCCTCATCAGGTGTGTTTGTGAATCCATTCAGCAGAAAGAGCTTGGCCGTGCTATGGTGGATTCAGCTTAGCGCTAAACCAAGCAAGATGATCCATGGGCATCTGCATACTTCTTCTGACTCTCATGCTTCCTCTCTGCTTAGTTGTGTGGTTGTGTGTGAAGCAGCTTGGATGCAACAGTGCAGGTTAGTGTGTTTAGTACCAAAGGTGTAACTTCATTGGCGTACAATTCTTCTTCATCATAAGCACTTCTAACAAATGCAAATTAAAAAGCCTGCCTCTTCAAGCAGAATGTGCTGTGCATAAAATGCATTTGCCAAATACTTTCCGCACTGAAATAATCCATTTTGTGATTTAAAAGCCTTGTAAACATGTCAGAATGGTTGGTTGGTTCTACCATCTTTGTGCCATCTATTGCACTGAATAAATAAAGGGGAATGCAATTTATTCAGTGCTTTGGAAGCTCAACATTTCTCTCACTGATGTGTGACAACTATTATCATATTTATTGTCAGCATTATACTCCTAAGCATGCAGGTGATGTGTTGTGAGTATTTCGTACTGATAAAGCCATCAATAACTTCCTCCCGGATCTTATTTGCTCAGTTGAATCTGCACAGCTGGCTGGGATGTTGGGAGGCAACTGACGAAACAAACCCAAATAAAGATAAACCAGGAAATGCCATTTTGCTTGCTAGAATCTTAACTGAAAACCAAACAAACACATAGAAAGTTTGTTGAGGCATTTGAGGGGCTAGCAGACACTGAAATTTGCAAGTCCCCTGTCTTCTCCGCCATGTGGGAATTTAGCAGGCTCTGGAAAGATAACAAGATCAGGACACAGACAGCACTATGTGATTCTGAATAGGCTACAAAAATGCCTTGCAGCAGCTAATATAAACCATTTACCACCTAATCATTCTGACATATTTATATTTTCAAGGGCACCATTGAAATGAAAAGGAAATTTAAAAAGGTCTCTCTTGCAGGGTATAGTCTACTGGAGGAAGCAGCTCTGCAAAGTCCCAGGGGCTTACTAATTCACTGTTCTCTGAGACACTAAGGAAGAAGTTCTGCTTTTGCAGTCTGTCAGCTTTACGTTAAATGTTTGTACAGGATCTTTGATCTCTTATTTATACATATTTTTCCAGGACAGGGAAGCAAACAGAAAAAGAAGTTCTACTTACGTAAATCTTTCTATATCCCAGAGGTCAAGAAAGACAACATTTCAAAAAAAGTGAGGGAATTTATCTTTGCCTCTTAGTTTGCAGGGGAAATGCATATTCTGGATCATACCTCCAGACAGGGCTTGGGTATATGAATAAATGGCTCAGTGTAGGTAACACTGCTGTAATTTTTCTGGGTAAGCTCATGTATGTATGACACTGGAGCACATTTTGGGTTGTCTCCAAAGTACCCAGGTTGCCTCAACTCTCTTCAAGCAAATTCCACCTGTTTTCTGACCTGCCGAGATGAGGTTATGAACCATATGTAGCCAATTTGTGATTGAGATTAGGATCAACTGAAGTAAAGCTGAGGAGTTTTATTGTTCTCTGCAAATAATTTCATCTCACTGTGAGGATGAAGTAGCCAAATTGCAAAGAACCCCAGATGCTATTTTTCTTACATGAGCCTAACATGAAGCATGCTTCTGACAGGTCTAGCACATTGTCTGACTTTGCTGATTTTAACTAGGCTGGAATATACTGTGCGGGAGGTACATCTTATTAAAATAACCCATAGCAAGGAGCTAGTAGCTCCTGTGGTAAATAACAATCTGTAATGTTGCTCTTCCTTTCAAACACTGCCTGAAAATCCAAAGGAGTCCTCTGAAGCACTTTTCAGCTCAGTAAAGACAGAAATATGCATGGTTTTAAAAGACTATTGTGTGTCTTAGAGAAGTTCTTGGGAAGTGTTGTTTTGGGGTTTTTAATTGCTATTGGAAATTTCTATATTGGTGTGCATTAAACTTCTTTTTTTTTAGTAGCACCACCTCTTCCCCCAAAATTTTGACTTGAAATGTTGCTTATTGAAAAGCTAACAAATGCTAATTCAATAATTAAAAAAAGAGAAATGTTTGGACATAATTACTTTTAAGACTGCCTAGTTTGTTCTGGAAATAGCTCATGGAGATGAAACAATACTCAATCCAAACAGTTATGATCACATGATGATAATTGAAGTGTCACGTATACAAATATATAATAATTAGCAATTAATACAGTGAAAAATTGGCAATTAAAACTAAATGAACTAGCATTGCTGAAGACCATAAAAAGACCATATCACATGATGACATAATTCCTTTGTTTTTAGACAATAAAATAAAGCATCAAAAGCATATTTCTGTCATTTATGTGAAATCAAGTAGGTTAATCATTTATGATTTTTATGCTTCAAAGCTTATGTGTGCTACATGCTGTAGAGAGATCTAAACCATTACTCTAAAGCCCAATGTACCATGCACGCTCCCTGCTGCTGCAGAGTCAGCCTCATCAAATTGAGCTTCGTCTAAAAGATATTTTAAATATATTATTGGATGAAAGGTGCTGCTTGATTATGCAAAACCAGCGTAAGAATGCTAGTTAGCAAAGGTACATAGCTCTTGGCATTTATTTCCTCTGAGAGCTCACATAATCAAACCTGGGAATACATATACAGAGACGTGAAGCAAACCATGTATTCCAGATGAGATGTCACTGAGGTTCTGGGAAGATGAAACATGAAGCTGCACTAAACATTTCCACTCAAATTGCTCATCTGAAGCAATCACTAGCTATTAAATACACCCTTGTCTCCTCCTGGGTAGCAAGACTAGGAACAATTTCACAAAGGCAGCGCAGGACAATGTAAACAGTATTAATGCACCAAACTGAAAAAGCCAAGTGGAATAAGTGGAAATATTGGAAAAACATACAACGCTATCCTATATTTAGCTAGAGAATATAGAAGAGTTTCCTTCACTGAGCTGACAGTCAGGAATTGCCTGTAGGTGAGCGTTGATCCATGGCACAGATCGAGTCAAATGATGTCTGCCTGTGAAATGGCTCGTGTTGCACTGAGTAGGAACCTCTCCTCTCTCTGATCACATTTGTGTAAATGGGATCTAAATTATTACTGACTAATGTCTGCCAAACATTTTCTTTATCTTCCATGGTAAAAATTTCTTCATGTTTGGGAGTATTCAATGATCAGCCTCCGACAGGAAGGCTTCCCATTGACTTGACTAAAAGCTGATCAAAATGTTAGGTAGAGCGTAATTCTCTATCAGCTCCTTGCTTATTGTAGCTACTAGCAAAAGAAGAAGGGTTTTTGCTTGGGTAGGGGATTGAGAGGGAGAAGAGGAGGAGGCTGGAATCAAGCATAAAATGCCAAGTAAAACCAGGCAGCTATGTTTCTTCTCAGGGTTACCTCAGGAGCAGCTTCAATACAGAATTCAACTGCATACAGTGACACACACATGCCATAAATAATAATGGATTTAAAAAATGTAATTTTCTATCAGGAGTTTGCATGCTTGCAAAAGCTCATAAATTAGTGGTGTTTATTCTCCACATGGCACTTTTGCAGTAGCTGATAATAGCCGAGTAAATGGTGGATGGGATGAATTCCTCTACTGATTTCAAATAAACCTTATGAGTTAGAGCAATAAAGAATGTTAAACAGTGTGCACAAAATAACATGCTGTTTAGATACTATATATGCTGCTTCAATAAACACTAAAGCATTTTAATCTTGTTTCCAACATAGTAAACATCAAGATAATAAGCTAAAGAAGAATACTATTCTTTAGAAGTCTTTCAAGTGCTTGTGCATTCTGTTGCCCTGTGCTTGAGACTGCTGGCAGATGCTTCTGCCGCTTTGTTTCTGTGTCACTGCAATGAACTTGGCCTGAAGTTCACATGAACATATTCATTTGTGATGAAATGTATTAGTGTAACGTAAATCCTGGATGGGTGAGCGCAGTTGCAAGTGGAGCACACCGCACGCTCAGGTCCTGCCAGGAGCAAATGGTAAAGCCAGCCGTGTCAGCAGCTAGTAGAAATTCTTGTTGTTTCACTTTATGCCACTTATTTTAAAAGAGCTCCCTCCTCATATGCTTCCACAAGAAGCCTGTAGACAAAAGCATTCCAAAGCAGCAATAAGCTAAAGCAATTAGCCTGAAAAAAACAATGCCCACCTAAAATGACCATCCCTGTTGGTCAGGCTGCAGAATAATTAACTGAAAAATCATGCTTGCAATTGAGGCAGGCCTGGGTTCACCCAGATGTAGAGGCTTCTATTTTAACATGGCAGTGTGTGCCCTCATTCCTGGTACAGCCTTTTGAAAAAAACTGCCAGGAAAACTGAGCGTCCTGGTTTCATGAGAGGCAAACTTCTATCACTTGAGTGAGACCAGGATAGGTCTTGATTGTTGGGCTGAAAGACTATCACGCTGAAGAGAAAGACCAGAAAAAAGTGTTCCCTGGTTCCTTAGTTTGTTCTCAGGTTTCTTCTATGAAAAAGGATCTCCTTGTGGCTTTCTCCCTTTCCCAGTTTGCTTCTACTGCACATGCTGGAGCCACCTCCAAATTCCTGTGCTAACACCCATGGCCTGAATGTGATGTGAGCAAGCCTCTTCCTCTTCTCAGATGAGGCTGAAGGCATCTTGATATCATGTTGTTGCCTTGCTTTGTGGATTAGGCCTGTTTGCTTGGCTGTATATCAGAAGAATAATGCTGACAATAGAACCTCCATTCTTCAGCCTTTAACTGATGAAGGCTGAGATCCAAGCAACACAACAGCTTTAAATCCAGCACAAGGACAACAGATAGCATTGCCATGACATGATGTAGGTACAGGTGTTATTGAGCAGCCTTAAAGAGAGAGTGAGCTTTCTGGTTACTGATACTGCTCTTGCAGGAAGAAGCCTGAGTCTTTGCTCTGTAATAAAATATTGCATGGCAGCAGAGTTCAGAACTTTCTACCTGTAAACCCAATATCACATCTTAGGGATCTCTTGCTTGTGCTCTTCTAGTGCAGGACTCATACATTGTGTTTTTATGGCCCACCTGTAATGGGAAGGTTTTTCTAGAGTTTCTGGTGAAGTGCGGTCTTGTGAGAAGTCTGAATATTTGGTGTCCTAGATCCCAGGAAAGTGTCCTGAAACAATTTACAGGGATATAAATGTTCCTAAAAAAACGGCAGATAAGCCCTGTGCTCAACATTTCCTATCGCCTAGCATGAAGCAGCTCCAGCTCAGAACCTGCCTTTATTTCTCATCTGCCTCTATTTCTCCATCTGTACTGTGAATCACACTGAGGAATCTTCAAGCTCTCCTTGTTGGCTTTAGAATATGCTTCATGTACTGATCTCCACCCCCTCAATTAATCCAATTGAAGTTAGCTACCTCACTTAAGATACTGTACTATCGAAATTGAGGATGCTTATGATACACCGCTGATTCTCTTTCAGCTTCAGCCTATCTTTCTGAAACTCGTAAGAGCCATAGGAAGGTGGAGGAACCAAAAATCTGGATGAAAGTCCCTTGACCTGATAAGGAAGCAGCTGGGACTGCTGTGCCTGCTGCAGCCAGCAAGATTGTCCTCAGGCCCTGACTGTGTGCTCTAGAGGGGAGTGAGAAAGATGATGTTTTGCTCTCTGGGTTCCACTGGTAGCTCTGACTGAGCAAGGAATATGTCCTTTACATGGAAACTTAAATGGAAACCACTTGGACCACTACACACAAGAGCCATGGATGCTACTGAAAGAAAAGCTGCTATAGTGTTTAATGTAGGGAGAAAAACAGGGAGGGGAAGGTGTTTAAGTCATTAAGTACTATTGACTCTGGAGGCTGTAGTACTTAAAAATTTTAACAGGGTAGTGACACTATTAACCTTGTAGAATGATGTGAATGAGGTTCAAAGAACAGAGAGCATTTTCTGGGTCCTTGCCATTCTTATTAGCAGAAGCTCTTGAAGATATGTGTGTTAATGAAGTAGAAGTAGTGGTAGATACATAATGCTAACGACTACAGTTTATCCATTGAAATGAATGAACTAAAACTCTACGAGTCAAAAATACATGACAAACACATTAATCTCCAAGCAAAGTGGAATATTTGGAAGGGTTAGGGTAACTTAAGGTGAAAATGCACCTTGCAAATATGTGTAATGAGGCCTCTTCTACAAAATCTAGATCTTGTACTTCAGTGAGTTTATTGCAGGTTCTCATCTCAGCTGGGCTTTATAATAGCATGGCTTGGCAGCAGGTTTAAAAATAACTCAAAAAGCAGCTATGTGAGCTTTGTGCAGCGTACTACTGAGCAAATGTACTGACCTGCTGTGACGTGCGTTGGAATCTGTTCCCGTCTTTGATTTCGTTATACTATTGTGATGCAGCATGTTCCCGGGCCTTAACAGAGACGTGTGGTAGCCCCTCATTCACTGAAGTGGTGAAGGGTTGCCCCCTATAGGGAAAGAAAATATAATTCATCCACCTTTTGTTTATATCAGGACTGGTGCCTGGGTGGAGCCTGGCAGGGGCTGAGCCTGGGAGTCTCTGAAGTGGCCTGTTGTAGGAACATGCCTCCTAGGATTCGCCAGGGAGTGAGAACAGAGGGAACAGCCAGGGAAAAATTATTTCAGTGCCCTAGATTTTTTTTTTTTAATGGTCATCCATAATAAATAAGCAACTTTTTACTTATTTAAGGTGCGTGATAAATTTGTGAAAGCAGTATAGTATCTTTAGTTGAAATAGCATGACTTCACAAAAATCTGGACCTTGAATTTAAGTGTCAAGTATGATAGTGAAGATTAGATTTCAGTTTCTGAATGCTGCTTTAAAGGAGGTTTTCTCAAAGGAGTTGGTCTTTACAGTTCAACTATTCCTATTCCTTTTTAAGTTATATTTGTCTAGCAAAGAGTTTCAATGATCCATTTTCATGAAAACTCTTTGAGCAAACCCATCTGCAGGAGCAATGTCTTTTTAATCCCCAACAGTAAGTTGACCTGAAGTGTTTAAACCACATTCATGTGTTACCAGAAATTTTTATGCTCTTGATACAGATGGTATGGATAAGACTCTCTTTTGTTTAATACCTGTGCTGGTATCCACTGTGTTTGAATAGCCTGGTTTTAATAGAAACGTGAAAACACCATATGGAGCCAGACGACCATTTCCTCCCTTCAGTGTATTTGTTGAGTTTGAGTTTACTTTAATGTGACATCTTATAAATCATGCATCATATAGTGACCATATAAGGTTATCTTTTATTGAAAGGATATTGGTGTTGAGAGCTTGCTATGCTTGGGTATTTATTAAGGAAACGAAAGATTGTTACAATATATGATACACCTTGCATTGCTAAACATGATGAGTTTACCAGTAGAAAAGTTTCTTTCTTTCACCCCTCTGAACCTAGAAGATAAAACACTGAAATAAAATTTGCCGTTGGTTTAAAGGTTCGTACTGTGAACATCCTGTTGGAGTCACAGACTGTTTGACAGTGCGTTTTGAAATCACTCCCAGGTTCATGTTTTATGTAGGAAGGAAACATACCTGTGGAGATAGCCTCAGGCAGCAGTAATTAAAATATGACCCTATGGCACATGACCTTAAGGCATATTACCGTTTCAACCCTTCACCTTGCAGTTGTTAAAATACTGGGCTTGGCTTATTAACAAAGCATCATCTCTGTGTAAGAACCGTGCTGGGGGAAACAGGTCTATCACCTTCCCCTTTGTTGGAAGGAAGCAGTAAGCGATAGCCCAGTTAGTTCATTGACGATGTAATATCTGTCCATTTTTTGCTGCAGCAGCTGCAGAATGCCTAAAGCAGGTGGTGAGGCATAATGAATCCATCAGTTTTGGAGAGAAAGCACAAATACAAACATAGTGGCAGAATAGAAACATCAAAGTACAGGTTCCCGTGCAACCAGTCTCCTAGTCCTCAAAATTTTCTTTGAGCTCTCACAATAATCAGATCTGTAAAATGTGTATTTGCTTCCTTCTACATGTGATGAGCTGCTAACCACTAACCGTTTCAGGAAGAAAATCCTGATTATCTCCTGGGAGAACCTGCTGCCTTGCAGAGAATGGGGTTACTTTCATGTATGACCCTCTTACACCCATGGAACCATTTAGATACAGGTCTCGCAACCTGTATCTCATCAGGGTGTGTTATGTAAAGTGACATGGCTTTTGCAACACATTGGGATTGACTGTACCATGATGGCAAAACTTGATTTGCTCAAGCTGCCTTTTAAGAAAAAAGGATTTATGAGCATTTCTCGCAGGCACTAAACTTGCAACAAAAGGAGAAAAAAATGCCAGCACAAATAGAAGAAAACATTCCCTTTTTGCTATAGCTTAGAAATGTTCTTTTCTAATCACTGTAGTGTACACGTAATCCCTGCAGCAGCTCCTAATGCTCAGGATGTAATAAATATTCTCTCTCTTTACAAAAGGAGAAGCAAAGGGCAGGAGAACTTCCCAGGTACATGTTCCAACTCTATCAGAGCCACATTTTCAGGCATTGAGCCCAGACTTTTGAAAAGACCCAAATACAGGTCTTAAAAATTCACAGAACTTGGATACTCCCAGTAGGAGGATTTTGGACAGATCTTTCCAAATTCCCCTGCAGCTTAGTGTAGGTTCATGAGGAATGGTCTCAAGGAGAACCCAGGTGAAGCAGGACTTGGTGCTGGTGATGATCAGTAACTGCAATTTGCCATTACTCAGTTTGTGGGGATTGTATTATGAGCCAGTGCTGCATGTGGAGGTGCCTTGTGTGCATCACACAGACAGAGTATGTTTGCTTATGAATGGGCATGCTCTGGGACAATTCTTGTTTGATTCCACATATTTATAGAACACTGCATCACGCTACATCCATAAAAAGTGTAAATAGACTTGACAAAGCAGAAGAGTAACCAGAGACAAAAGTGGCAGCAGAATAAATAAATCATCTACTACTACAGTCTCTCTGTAGACAAATCCTTAATGTTTGCAGACTCTGAGGCCAGCAAATAAAGGGCATTCAGAAGTACAAACCACAGTTAATGACTATATTACAAACGCTGACTGTGCTATCCTTACATTCCAGTTTGTTTGCTTTGTCTTCTTTATTTTGTTGCTCTTTCATGGAAGTTAATCTCATTATATTTACATTTGATTTCTTATAAATGACATCGTTCTGATTGATGTATTCATGTTTAAAGTCGTGTTTACTTCAATGGCAGAGGGACTTCAGACATTCTTAGTTTACTTCTGGTAGGCTACTTCAGACCTCTTATTTGCTCTCATCTATGTAAGGAGGAGCTGGGCATTAACCACTGAATGACCTGCTTGAAGCTCACACCTCTTTCTGAGATTGCTTTCCCCATCTATCCTTACCTCATTCACTTTTTTTTCCTTTTAGTGATCAGTCATTCTTCACTTGTGCTGCTGCTTACATGGACTGCAGACTGTGCAGTGACTCTGTGGTTATTATAGCAACAAAGAAGCTAGAAGTCAAGTCACCTCTCTGGCATCCTTTGGACATCACTTCTCCACACATGTGAACATTAAACATTTACCTTATTCAAGCATGGATGAAGTATGAACTTCCCTTATGATTTATGATCTCTTGAAATTGTCCTCATCCCAGCTGAGGCAGCTTCAACAGGCTGTGTAAACTTGTACTTGGAACACTATCTTTTTGGCAGCTAATGAAACACTATACTCTAGAACCCGTGAAGAAACTAAGTGATTGTGAGTGCAGGGTACAATTCAGCCTTGGCATAGTTGTCCTATTTTTCAGTTTAAAATAACTTTCAGAAGTGATTTTAGGCTTCATTTGGGCTGAAAACAAACCAAGTCATTTCCTGCACAAGCTGAGTTAAGGATGTGAGGCTTCTTCAAGCAGCATCATATTTAAACACATTAGAATCAATGATCATTTGAGGGCAATGGCCAAAAGTTATGGTCTAGAGCCTTGGCTAAATCTGGCCTGATGTAAAGGCATGTAAAACAACTCAGGATTTCACAGTTAAGTAGATGTTTGCCTGCTGAGGATCTAGCCTTCCTTTGGAACATTTGCTGTAACTGTCACAGCTGAAACATAGTAGGTAACTAAAAACTTTGGAGAGAAAAAACAGCAGTCAATGCACATGTGTCTATCAGTTTTACTCAGTGTGACATCCCTGTAGTATGTTTTCCAGGTTTGCTCATTTGAGGTAGCAGGATCCCCATAGACCTAGACAGAAGTCCAGGGGAAACAATGTGTTAAATATGCAAAAACTGTTTCCCTCTTGCTCCTCGTATTCTAATACAGTAAAAGTGCAGTGAAGAGAAGATTGAAAAATAAGAGCCAACTCTTAAAACAGAGTTGTGATCAGTAGAGCATGAACAGCAGTTCAGAGTAAATTTTATAGAATTACAGGCAGAAATTCCATTCAGATATGCATCACAGATTAAACAGAAAACAAAAAAGTGCACAATGAGCAGAGTAATATTTTCCAAGGGAAAATATATTACCACAGCTTAAAATGACAAAATATCAGAAAGATTTCCACTTCACGGTATATTATTTTATATTAGAAAACTTTAAAAGTGCTTTGGGCTGAGTTCAGAAGGGGAATACTTGGAGTCATTATTTGATACCACCTTATATCCTGTGTTAGTAAAATAAGGCTTGCATTGTTCTTTTCTGCTAAGAACAAAGGTAAGTTGTGTGAACCCCATAAACTCCTGGGGGATGGGCGTTTACAGGGGTGGTTCATTCTGACCTTGTTTTCTCTGAAGCTCGAGCTCATTGAGTCAGCTGTGTAGTTTCACTCCAGCCAGAAAGTAGATGGTGACTTTTGTTTCCCTTCACCAGGTTTTGCTCATCAAAATGAGCAAGAAGCCTCATTCCGCTATAACACCTTAGAATCCCAAGCGAAAAAAAGAATAAGACCTAGGCATTTGTATGAAAATGTATTGTGGAATCGGCTTGGTGATGCAAAAAGAAAATTAAAACTCTAGTTGATAACTTCGATTGCTTTACTGGTGCGACATTTTATAGCAATATTTATTTCTTCCTCTGAAACCACACTTTCTGAGGGAGATTTTAATTGGAAAGTTTCTCTTTCTCTCTGTTGTTCTCATGGTGTTGAAAGGAAGCCCCTCAGGGTCCCTTACATCAGCTTATAGATGAAGTGCTTTCTGCTTTACATAAAATAGGGATGCCTGAGACTGAAGAAAAGCTCAGTCTTGTGGGGTTTTTTTCTGATTAGCTGGTGAGACCATACAGCATTTCTCTCATCTGTGTTGTCTTTGTCTTCATTCTGGTGGTAAGGTATTTGAATGTTACAGTGATTATAGGAATAGAATGAATATAGTTCAAAGTGCCCGTTAATAACGTCTGGAACTGTGGTTTTGCTGTTCAAGATATATGAGGATTTACAAAGAGACATTTTGGAGACATATAGAGTTCAGAATATTGACCTAACCTGTATTTTTGATGCAACCAATTTGTTTCTATAAACATAAACCACTTCTTCCAGAATATGAATCAAAGAACCTGCCACTGTGTTGGAGTTATTTAACTATTAGAATAGGCTTCTGGTATGTTAGTCTTTGTGGCAATAAAATCTCCTTAGGGAATGAAAGCTAATTTATGGCCTGTTACTAGAACATGTTTAGTCTTTTCAGATCTAACTCTGGGTCTAGGGGATTACTTTTCTCCCTTACAGTTTAATTTATTAAACATGGCTAGACTGTGGTATTCATAGAATTCATGGGATTATAGAAAAGTAGATTGGAATGGAGTCTCTAGAGGTCATCTAGTCCATTCCCAACTCCAGGACAAAAACAAGTTGTACATGGATCTTCTCTAAGTGATGGAGACTCTACAGCATCCCTAAGGATTCCTTTCCATTGTTCAACTGTCTATAATACAGGACAATTTTTCTCTAATTCCTAACCTTTAACTTACTTCCTAAGTTATAAACCACTAGTTTCTTGTCCTGTTCAACATGTCCATAAAGAAGCAACTGTCCACTTTCTCTTTATGGCAATCAAAAATCAAAGATCACTGCTGAGTTTTGAATCAGTATTTTTCTCTCTAGACTGTGCAGGTCCAGCTCTTTCTCCTAGATGCCCAGATTTTTGGTTATTCTCTCTTGGACCTTGTTGACCTATATATTCCTTAAACTTAAGTGGCTAAAACCTAGCCTGGAGGCAGTGTCCTGAGGTCTTGAAGTGTTGGGCAAATGAAGGAAAAAAAAATTGTTAAGATTTTGTGTTCTGTTCTACTGTAACACAGAAATACAAAGCTTTAGTGCCAAGTCAACTGTTCCTAACTTTTTATTTAAGTAACAGACTACTGCTGTGGCACTTTGCTTGTCTTGTATCTTCTTTCTTGAGACTATTACAAAATGGTCAAGATCCTCTGGAACACTAGTCCTTTTCTGCAGCACGTGTGGAACCTCTCCCTGTAACAGGCAATGTATTATTTAATTACATTACAATCTCTTCTATCAACCAGTTCATTAGCATTGAATAGTATCAGGCCTTGGGAAACCTCTGTGGAATTCCCTTGATACAGCCTTTTACAGTGAACCATTGATAATTATCCTCTTAAGTATGGCTTTCTGACCACATTTGTGCTCACATTCTAGCAGGTTTCCTCAGTCCACATTTTCTTCTCTTACTTATCAGAATGTTACATCAGACAGTGTCAGAAAACTTACTTGTCTCAAGACATACGACATCTACTGCTTCTTCCACATCCACAAGGTCTATTATCCTAAGGGGGAAAGAAATTACATTAGTGTGACACAATTTATTCTTGACAAATCCGTGCTGGTTGTAACTCATCTCCTTGTTATCTTCTAGATGCTTACAAATAGTTTCTTTGATTATTTGTTTCAGCATTTAAAGTAATACAATTAGAAAAGCTGACAATTAAACATCTTCTTTCTGCACCTTCTGGCACATTCATTACCTGAAACTGTACTAAGATGTAAATTTTGTCAATTAGCCCTTGCCCTATTAAAGGCAGAAATAAAGCTGCAGTTCTATTTGCTTCTTTCCTGGCATGAAGTCCACAGTCAGATTCTGACCTCTTTTACTGGATACATTTATCTTTTATTCTTATTTTTTTATTTTAATAGGGAAATTAAATGAGGGAAAGCAAAAGTCCATGTGCTTATTTTTCTCTTTCAGGTGTAGCTGTAGCAGCCAGGTTTTGGCCAGTGGGGCAGAGCGTGAAAATCGCCCCTCACCTGTCTGCTGGGACTGAGAAAACTTGCTCTGCTGTCCAACCGTGCTTCTTCCAGTGGGAAAGCACAGATGCTCTGTGTGTGCTAACCAGCAGAGAGAAAAATCCATTGCTGCTGGCGGGGGACCTGGCAGTGTGGTTCCAGGAACAAGGTTCCAGGAACGCTGAAAGAAGTCAGGAGGAATCAGAAACAGAGGGATAAATAAGGGAATATAAAGCACTAAATCATTTCACTCTCTTTGCAACACAATTAGGAATAAACTCCATGAGATTTCATATGGCTGTGTCATTGTTTCCAAAGCCTGCTTTTCTTTAATCATCTAACAAGATACATACAAACTGTAAGGTTTGTAAGAGCTATTTTTCTTTGCAGTCAATAATCATCTCCGGTTAATGTTTATTGCATGATGTGGCAGGCAGAATAGAGTGACCTTCCCACTCCCTCCTCTGCTCCTAGCCTTCCCTTGGAAGGAGGCAGGTGTGGCAAAACCCTTGACAAAGAACTTACCTCCAGCCTCCATCCAACTTCAAAAGCCACTTGCTGTGATCTAAGAGGTTAACAACAAAACCACATTGCAACCCTTGCCAATAGATCTCGACTAACTGGTCTTAATCAAGTACAGAAATATTCTCCCTGTTCTCTGTATAAAGTAAATAAACCAATAGAGAAACAACAGAGAAATTGTATAATATACAATTGGGTGCTGGCCTACATGCAAACTTCTATATTGGATACACTGTTGTGCCTCCCAGCATCAGTTTCAAGGAGATTAGCACAAGCCAATTACACTTAAGCTTTTTTTGATAGGGCATGCTCATCTTTTTAAACGCAAATACTCAGAGAAGACAAAATGTAAATTAAAAGGGTAACCCATGTGGTCTACTCCATAGCCAGACAAAGTGAACGAAGATTTCTCTTCACCATCTCTCCCTTATGCTTCCCAGCCCCCAAGCCCTACCTTCCCCCTCCCCCTGATTCGATTGGGCAAGGTTTAAGATGTGCACCAAGGGAGAGTAAGGAGAGTCCTATGCCGCCATGTGTCTGAAGCTTTCTATTATTTAGCAGAAATCATTAACCATTCCTTTGTTAGATCATACTGCCTGTGAAAACAAGTTCAAGCAAATTCACTGCTGTATCCAGTGTGTTTTACTCAAGGGAACTACAGCTGTTTGTGCAGATGCCGTCGTACATGCACTGAATTGCTACTATTAAATTTTTAGCCAGCTGTAAAAATAAGAAGGAACTGCATCCATTTAACTACTGTTTTTCTTTTTTCCTGTTTAATTGAAATAATTCCTGAGCTTTTTTTTGCCACTTGTTATAATATTTGTTTTCTTATTCCACCACTTATCCTAATTTTTTCCTCCAAGACTTTGGAGATGACATGAAGTAGAGTTATGCTCACATATCTGAAGTGCCCCATGAACAGACTGTGAGCAAACAACAGTCTTGGAGATATGTCAACTACTCTGCTGTTAGTTTTGAAAAAATTACATTCCGGTTTGGAAAATCAAATAAGTTTTCCTGAAGTTTATGTTGAGCAGCATACTGGTATCTTCTAAAGGAAGCTAATGCGCTTCCTGCTTTTCTCTGGAAAAATATGCCAGGCATTGTTTAGGGCATAGATGGATTGTGATAAAAGTTTTGGATGAACAACGGAGTGTAAAAGACTAAACAGACCAATACAATAGATGGTTGATCTGATGTGTTTGGTGTTGTGTTCGGTTTTGCCACCCATGTTTAAGTGGGGGACAGTAGCAATTGACACATCACATTGTGTTGGGCATTTGCAAGAATGGAGTAATGTCTAGATCAGTCTTTCCAATGTACTGTTTTCATTATATTGCACTTTGGAAAGGACGTTACAGATACCCCTTTGCTGGTGGTAAGAGGTTTTCCATGGCATAAGCAGGCTTTTTTGGCTTAGAGCTTGGTTTACAAACTGCAAGGAATAATCTCCTGGAGAAAAATATTGTCTCTTACTTTGAAAGAAAGTTGCTGTGAGCAGATCACTATTTGAAATTATTTGCTATGCCACGTTTTAAGTACCTGTGGCTTGTACACCACTTGTGAGGACATAACTAGTTTACTGTTTTCTAGAGTTCTCCTTGTTCAGCTAAACAGGAACAAATTCCACCTGGCACCTAAGCTGGTGTCTATGCCTTGGAGAATTGTACCCAGGACTATGGGAGAGATTTACATCCGTCTTTTTCTCCGCACTCTGAAATATGCTCACATCTGGTCCAGAAGCACTGGTACACCATAGCTGAAGAGCAACCGAAAAGGTGAAACAGGTCCTTTGATGGGGCTGTCAACATTGTTATATTCAGGTGCCACATGGGCCTCTTCAGGGAGACAAAAACATATTGACTGCCAAAAGCCTTGAAGATGCAGTAGGAAAAGACCACCCGTAACTTGGCTAATCTTTTACTTCTTCCTTTGTCATTAGCCTTTCTAGTATAGGACAGAAGCTCTCTCTCAGAGTCCTCCACTCACTCAGGGCAGTGTAGTTCTCCCTGGATAGGAATCTCCAAGTATATGAGCTGAACCTTCCCTTCCTGCAAGTATTCATGAGCTCCCCTGCATACATGCAGGAAGCTGGTGTTCTCTGAGCTAAAATGCATGAAAAAATTAAATAATTTAAAAATTGGAATTAATGTTAGTATAATTTTTTTTTTTGCTGAGCTCATAATTTTCTTTTTCACATGCAAATCTCTCTCCTCAGTTAATGGGAAGCAGTTGTTTCTTTAACCTTTTAACGTAGGTATTTTCTCTCATTGCCTGTATGTTTGACATACCTGACCACAGTTCCTTGTTATTATTAATGTAACAATCATAATAATAGTAATAACTGTCTTCCTCATTTATGCAGCACCATTATCCAAACCTTTCAACCAGTCAGGGAAGGAATTAGGTCTTTCCAGTAAAAGGCTAACAAACTGAAGGAATGACGGGACACACTGTAATAGCTGGAATATCACCTGCCTGTGAAATTAATAAATAAGCAGTCCTGGGTTAGTCCTGGAGAGCTCATCCATGGGGGTTGTTTCTGGACCTTCTCCCCAGGAAAAAAGAGGCCATTGATAAAAATACTGTCTGACACGGAGCAGCGGATGCTTGTGTGTTTGGCTTCAAAGAGTAGCTAAATGGCCAGAACTCCTCAATTCCAGTGAAAGTTAGATACTTAATTGCTCTTCAAACTGTTTCCTGGCTGTCTGCTTGGGTGAATTGAGGGTTGCAGCCACTGCTCTGGCAGATGAGGTCAAGAGAATGTGAAATAGTTATATTTGTTTGGATTTTTATTAGTGCTCCAGTAGGTTCAATGTCTGGACATGGTACAGCAGAAGCTTGATTCAATGAATATGAATGTTTCTCTATGATTTAATTCTCTGCTCTGGTCAGAATGATGTCTGTCTTGCTTCTCTGTGACATCTTGTATATTCTTTGGTTGTTCAGTGACTACATTGTAGTCGTCACAGAGGCAAATTTTTCTTACCATCATTTAAACATTTTCCATGCTATATTCTGCAATGCTTTAAAGTTGTTTCGAAATTCAAGTTAGTGGAGAACGCAACAGTCTGCTTGTTCAGCAGTGTCAGCAGCAGAGAACAGAGTGGAGGCTCCCTCTGCAATGTTCGCACCTGCTCAAAGGGTTAGGGTGTGATAGTGGGAGCCAGTGCACTTCCAGGTTTCCCTGCATCTCCTCCTTCTCTGCTGTTGGCAACTCCACCAGTGCTGTTTTATGCCCTTTAGGTGCATGTAATCATGGGACTAGGGCTACAAAGACAATTAATGGTGAGACTTTAAAAGGGTATTTGGAGGAGTCACATGAAGGTTCAAGCTCTGCAGTGGTCAGCTCCCTGTGTGTGTTAGCAACTCCTTCTTGCACTACTATGAAGACTAACTTTGAACCTTTTTTCTTCATGCCACACCAGAGGCTGGGCTCAGCTTTCTTCTGCTCCGCAATCATCTTTTCCACCACTCAGAGAAACAATTGCAGCACTTTTGTCTTTCTTTCTCAAAGTCACCCCTTAGTGCTCTGTTTTTCCCTTGCCTTCTTGCACCTGTCTCTTTTCTAGTATTGCTGCTTCCCATTTTTCCTCCCTGTCAGTATATTGCCTGCCTGCGCTTTTTTTATCTAGCTAGAGGCAAACTTGTTATTCAATCAAAACTCAGCAGGAGTTTTGCTGAATTATTGTAAACTCACTGGGGCAAAAGCTGTGCCTTCCTATTCAACACTGAGATACTATGCATATTGATTGCGGCTGAGAGAAAATAAAAATGAATACATTCATATTGATTACATGTGTTCTTACTCACTATTAGAGTCACTGCACGGCCCCGGTAGATTTATGGTTTCCCTTTATGACTATTAGCAATAAATCAATTCCTTCTTTTTCCTTTCTCCTTCTCTCTCCCTTTTCCTTTAAGTGTTTAGCAGAATGGATGTGAATAGAGAAAGTGGATTGTAAAATAACTTGTGGGAAAGTTTGATGAGCTGCCCTTAATTTCTCCCTCACTTTGAAAAATCCCTCCTTGGTGCATTTGTGAAACCCAAACACTTCTCCCACATGCCATTCAGATGCTCTGGGCCCAACAGACACAAGCGTTATGCACCAATGCACTTTTTCTAATGAGCGTGCAATTTCTTCTCCAATATAATTATGACAGATAATATGACTGGGGACCAGACACGCAGAGTCATGATAATCTTCCTACCTGGGAAACCACAAATATTTGCATAATTCCAGGTACATAACGGAAATTTCAGAATTTTAAGCAATATGACCTTTTTTAAAAATTTTGTTTTCCAATGTTCTGTACTGTATCAGAGATCTGATGCAGTGAACAGCATTGTGAAGATTAGGCACACTGTGCAGAGCTAATTTCCACCCCTTTGGAGAGCCAGACTTTGATTCATTAGCAGGAATGGAACAATCAAAGTGCATTATGCCTATATTACAATATTGAATAGATGGCATAGAGCTCTGAGCCGTAAGCTAGGATGACTTTTCTGTCTGCCAGCCATGCACAGCAGATTTGAACAGAATTGGCAAACTGGAAGGAGTTAGAAAGAGGCAAAAAGAGTTTCTCCCAAAGCAGAAAGGAGGTAGATGGAATAACACCAAAGGTAGAATGAAAGGGCTACAGTTCATGGGAGTGAGCAATGGCTCTGGAGAAAGAAACAGTAATACTGAAGCCTGTGAATATTGGTAAAGGTACAGTAAAGTGAGAAAGAATATAATAAAGAGGAATAGACAAGGTGAAGAGAAAGTTCCTACCTCTCTCATGGAGAAGATACCCTGCTGTTGACATCTGCTAGGCTCAGGAGGAGTCTCCCTTAGAAAGATGGTAAAATTGCCTCACTCAACACGTTTTAAATACACTTAAACACTGGTTATCCAGACTCTCATTCCCTTACTCACATGGGGCCATAATTCGCTCCTGCAGTTATCCTTCTGAAGATGGGAACACTTGCAGAAAGAAAGAGTCTGAGCTGGATGCAGTAGAAATCTGGTCCTGGGTACTGCAAATAGCAATCATGCATTGTAGCAGACAGGGTTTAGATGAAACATCAGCTCTTTCCATTACCAGAGCGCTGCTTGGGCACATTGCCTTGCTATATGCCTTCCTGCATAGGTATGAACTGTAGGGAAAGACTTAAAGCAAAGTATATATTAAGGGGCTTTGCGGGATCAGGAGCTGGAGGGCTACTTACAGGAAAATACAGGAACACTCTATCTTACTTCCCTTCAACTTCAGAACCATCTCTGACAAACATATAAACTAACTTTCCTCCTTACACAATTCTGAGCAATGACAGTATCTCTACAGTCATTGGAAGTAACCATTTGCCAACGAACATCTCTTCTCCAAATGTATTTATTGAAAAGACATATTCATTTGTGTACATTTAATTACTGAGGAACAGATTTTGTCCAAATTATTAGGTAATTTAAACTGTTCAGTCTTTCCCAAAGAACTGTATTTAACCTTCATTTGAATGTAATTTACACATCACAGTGCCCCTGAAGCAGTTCTGTAAGCCAAAACACTGATCAAATATGTTTTAAATGTCAAATGTTTCTTCATTGTGGAGAGCACCAAGTTTTTGTTTAGAGATAACTGCTTTTGATCTGCTGCTATATTTTGTCTTTCCTATTGTTGAATTCCTCTTCATCAGAGGTTTCCTTCAACACTTTAATCCATACAACACCAGAGTTTCAAGACAAGTGAAGAATTCAAAGACATGTGGAGAGAACCCTTCAAAAGTTTGATGAGTACTAAACAGGATATAGATTAGTGTCTTGCCACTACAGACCCCAGCATTTGGAAGAAAAAAAACCCCTATTTTTAAAATGCACCTATTATTACAGGATTATACAATTTTGGCATGAATTAAGAGGAATGCTGCTAAGGATAAGCTTACAGCATTAATACAAATCTGCATAACTTTATTTGGTTTAATGCACTATGCACCTATTCTGCTTTACTCGGCTCAGGATCTGGCTCTTTATATCTAAATGTATCTTACACCGCAGGGACACAGATAATTTTTCTCCTGGCTTGCTCTTTCCTATTGTCTTGGACCTGTAAATTATATGTATTAAGTCCACAAGCAATGCAGTAAAAGTAAACAGCAAGAGATGGAGTCCCACAGTTTGAATGAATTATAGCACAAACTACAGTAGGTCTGACCTAGATTAAACTAGTTCAGTAGAACAAGTTGTACGTGAAGTATCTTGTATTTCAAGGTTGTCTCTAAGGTTGATTCTCAGTTAAAAAAAAAAAAAAGAGGAATGACTCCAAATGATCACCAGAGCATTACCAGTCTCTTTGGAACAAACGAAAGCTAAAGTACACTCCACAGCTCAGTCATAAAAGCAACAGTGCAGGAAGACTTTCCTGTAGCAGCATCTCCCACTGGGTGATAGCAGTTGAAAGTACTTACGATGATTATGATTAATTTCATTAGTGTTCGATTCACTTTAATACTTTTTCCCCTCTATCTCTGAATGCAGATAATTTTTCCCTGCAAGTAAATCCAGGGTGACAGTTTAATAGGCTCAGACATGCTTAGATCCAAAATGAGACTGTAATATTAATATACTATTGACCAGTTATGGATTAAGCAAACTGAGGGCGTACTTAAGTAAATGACTTCAGAGGGACAAGTTAATGTGCTAAGTGGTTCACAGGCAGCGATTAAAAATATTCTTCATTTACTTGGAAATTAATAGGTTTCTTTAATTAATCTAATAAAGCCAGCCTATGGTATGTTACAAATTTGGTGCATGCTTTAAAAGAAGATGCTGAGTTGCTGAATCTAGAAATCCCTGTGTTGCTTATCAAAGAAAGGAAGAGTCAGATATAAAACCAGCCTTGCAGATGGATGGAGTTTCCAAGAAGCTGTCTTTCGCATGAGTATGGTTACATTTATCCATTATGAATCTAGAAGTTAAAAAATCAACAGTGTCAACAATCCCCTATGTGAATTTAGGATTTGATTCATGCAAGCATTGTTGGGGATTTCACAATTAAATCTAGTCAAATGAGTGTATTTTTTCTTCCTTAACCATGCATCTTTCAAATACAATTGATCAACCATTTAAATAAAATAAACTACAATAAAATTTGTAAATAAAACGAACTGCAGCAGCCCATATGCCATGAAGTGTTTAAAATTGTGCAAAGGGAAGAGAGGCAGTGGGGTGAAGATATCAGCTAAACACTTTGCATGAGTTTGATTTATCAAGAAGATGCTTATATAATACAGTTATCTGAAATATATTAACAGCCGAACAACAACAACTACTTTATACTGGAGAGATTAATTTAAAAAGTAACACCTTGTTAGTAACCTTATTGTGGTTTGTGTTGCAAAGACACTGAGAGCCTCCATCTATTGAATGTTGCTTATGTGTCAGAACGAGATCACCCTGGCCCCCAGAGTTGTATAAACTCTATAAACTCAGAAAATGTCTCTATATGTGTTTGTACCTGCGTGGTTATCACAGAGTCAAAAAAAGCTCACTAAATGCTCAGAGATGCTCTGAATTTGCAGTAGATGATGGAATGGCCAAAGTTTGTGGTCTTTGCCTGATCTTTTTGTGGCATGTTCGCCTCATCCAGACCTACTGGAGATTCTCTAATGGAAAGCTGCACTATTTCCAGAGTAAAGGTCAGTCTATCCAACTTGCCTTCATTAATTCTACTCCAGTGATTACCTTCTCTTTAGAAAATCAAAACAGAAACCTTCATTATATTCGACCCCTTTTCCCAGCATTCTATTGCATGACCTGGATGAAGGCATCGAGTGCACCCTTAGCAAGTTTGCAGATGACACTAAGCTGGGTGGAAGCGTCAATCTGCTGGAGGGTAGGGACGCTCTGCAAAGGGATCTAAACAGGCTGGACCGCTGGGCAGAGACCAATGGCATGAGGTTTAACACGGCCAAATGCCAGGTCCTGCACTTGGGGCACAACAACTCTATGCAGAGCTACAGCCTAGGAGAAGTCTGTCTAGAAAACTGCCTGGAGGAGAGGGACCTGGGGGTGTTGGTTGACAATGACTGAACATGAGCCAGCAGTGTGCCCAGGTGGCCAAGAAGGCCAATGGCATCCTGGCTTGTATCAGAAACGGTGTGACCAGCAGGTCCTGGGAGGTTATTCTCCCACTGTACTTGGCACTGGTGAGACCGCTCCTTGAATCCTGTGTTCAGTTCTGGGCCCTTCACCACAAGAAGGATGNGCATTGGAACAGACTGCCCAGAGAGGTGGTGGATTCACCTTCCCTGGAGGTGTTTAAGGCACGGGTGGACGAGGTGATGAGGGACATAGTTTAGTGTTTGATAGGAATGGTTGTACTCAATGATCTGGTGGGTCTCTTCCAACCTGGTGATTTTATGATTCTATGATTCTATGACTGTTCCCACCTTAATGATGTCTGATCTGAGAGGGCTGCCGTTGTACAATTCTGAAGATCAGAAGCTTTGTCTTAATCACTTCAAGACTTCAAGAAATTATGAAACAGAGACCAAAGGTTCCATCATTTTCATTGTCCTCCTTTTTTCCTCCTTGCCCTAATTACTGCAAGATAGGATCCTTTCTCTCTGATTTTCCCAGCAGTTTTCAAAACCAACTAGACAAGTAGGAAACGCTTCTTCCTGGCACGTCTTACCTGTTCCTTAGCAAACCACAAGAACTTGGGAAAATGGCTATTTCCCCCAACTTGTTAGGGGAAACTCATTATCAAAAATGTGATACCAGCACATTTGTATTTCTCTGACAGCAGCTGCCACACACTCAGTGACCTGGCAGCCATAAGGATTGACCAACAGAGAAATGCACAATTGTGTACAGTACACACTAGCTGTAGAAGGGAAAGTAGAGAAGGGGGAAAGGACGTTTAACGTAGGACTCCATGTTAAAAGTTCTTCCAGAACCAATCTCTAGCTGTTGTTTATATTTAGCCCTCTTGCCCCAGGAACATTTGCATTGGAAAGCTTTCAAAATTTTCCTTCAAAGTTAGTTTGGAAAAAAGTTAATAATGATGCTTCCAGAGTTGAGAAACAACATTTTGGTCTCATTCCATTTGCCATATATGTGGATGCGTGTGTGCACATTTGCGTAGCAGGCAGGGGAGGAGAGGAAGTACTTTCAACTTGTACATAGATCCTACAGCCAGTGGAAAATGTATTTGAAATCCATGGAACCAGGTTGTGTTACAACTATGGGGGATCTGGCCCAGACAGCTGTAATGTGCAGAACTGTGGTTTGGAGAAAACTGGATGTAGCAGTACAGAAGGAAAAGCTGAAAGATATGTCTGGTAGCTGGACTTGTTTCTTTCATGTGTGAAGGACAGCTGTGCAGCTGCAAGGAGTGATGTCTATCGGATATGTGCATTTTCTCTCTCTTTTGTGGGTCAGATCAAAACGATTAACTGCTCTGAATGTTTGTGGTGAGTTCAATCTGAGGTGTGTCTCCTCCTTTGCAATTGCTACTGAGTGGCAAATAAAATGGCTAAATACTGCTGTTGTCAATTTTGTCACTAAGCGTGGAATGAAGCAGCTGGTGAGAAGCCTTGGACAGCCACTCTTCTTGAACAGACCACAGGCAGAGAGACCTTGCTCTAGGCAGGCTTTGCAAATGTGCCTTTTATGTGGAAAAGGCAAAAGAGAGAATAACAGCATTGTATTTTCTTCATGTCTGAAGTCAGCTGAGATGAAGAAACTTTGCATTCCTGCATTTAGAACCATGGTTATAGTGAAAAGAGGTTAATATTAGTTAGCTTCGTGGTAGTGATTCTCCAAGTCTTTTGCTTCAAATTATTGCCTGCTGGATGCACTAGGGCTGCAAGACACTGTTTTATTGCAAAAGGCATGAAAGCCCATACATCAATGGCATACAGAGAAAAAGTGAAGGGGAGGCATTTCTTATTCTAAGTTTTCTGGAATGGAGAACAATCTGGATCAGAGTCCTATAGACAGCAGAAGGTCTTCAGTAGGCAGCATAAATATGTTAAATACTGTCTTTCATTACTGGTCTTCTCATTCACCTCTCTGGAAAGCCATGATGGTGCAATGAAAGGGAAGGAAAGGTGAGACTTTGGGATTTGTTTATAGCTCTGCTGCTAACCTGTGCATGGACTTCATAAAATTTATTGGCGTAAGAGAATTTTTCCATAAAATTCATATCTTTGTAAGACAGAGATATGATATTTATCTACCATAAGTTCATTTCTTAGATTAAGTATTCTTTATTAAAGATATCACAGTGGTTGTTATTGTCTCGCAAATGAAACATTAGACAATGAGAGCATCAATTTCTGTGCTATTTACTTTGGGAAATGATTTGTCCTTAGCCATAAAACCCATATCCTTTTTTTCTAATTTGATCAAAAAGAAAAGACATTGCTTGTCCAGCACCATTTGACATGGGAAGTGACTCAATTCCTCACCAGCTCAGGAATCCAGGCTTTACTAATATCTGGGATTTGATTATGCTCACATGACTAGTTTCTGAGAGAAGCTGGTAAACTTTGTTTTGCTTCAGTTATTAGTTTTTAAGGCTATGAAAGGTCAGGATAAACCATCCATAAATGCAGCAGTGATTAAAACCTCACTTAGCTTATTGCACAGTATGTAATTGTTCATCCTATGTCACATAATAAAATCTAACGGAGATAACTGCCTGGCATTTCATTTAAAGGAACAGGCATGCACTACACATAGTGTTACCTACATGCACATCAGTTCTGTCTCTGTTTAGATAAAGCTGTGTAGTAAAATGGAGGATATTATAATCCGAATGCTGTAGCTGTCACTCTGCCTTTGCTAACTTTTCCTCGTAGTTCTCGTGAGTACTACATAGAACAGCAAGTGTAATAATAGTCTCTCTGATGGTGATATCCCTAAAAAGTGTCTTTGTGATTTACAGGCTCTCCGATTTGTGAGCAAAGTTGAGAAATGTCATCCAAACATTTAGAGCTCCCTTTTTCCTAAGAGCTCAGCTTTCAATTACTGCCAAAAAGTAGGAGCCAATTTTCCAAAGAGCTTCATATACTGAGTGCTTCTGACATAACATTGGCTTGAAAATGTGGCTATGACAATTGTGTTAGGAGCTATACTGAATGGCTTAGAAAAACTGGGTGTACCCGGAGCATCCAGTGCTGTTAAAAGTCTGCCACTGCGGTACTGTTGTGTTATCCCCTCCAAAGCACATGCCATTACGATAGAATTCATTACCCCTCTACTCCCTGTGTGCTTCCATTAAAAATTGGCACTGTATGTGCAATCCAAATGCTCTCTGGTGTTGCCTGTACTCTCCCAGGTGAACTGGAATACTGCTTCCCTAAGACTTGCATTGCCATGTAGATTATCATAGCCATAATCTCTCTCTTCTCTTTGTGTCTTTAGCATGACAGTCTGTAAATGCAGAATCTAAACACTGCAGAAAGAAATCTGCCTCTTTTGTTCCCTGGACTCCTGACTTAGTCTGCCACTCTGCCAAAGCTAGTTACCAGAATGGCAGCTGATAAATAAAGAGCAGGCTGCTGTTCCCTCTGCACTGTAAGTAACCTTTAGCTGTTAATGTATCCCTTGCTACTGAGGCTTCTCTCTTTTAACAAGTTCTCTGAAATAGTCGTCTCCTAATGTGGCTGCTGCTGAGTGCCCACATTTTAAAAGTTCATTTCCACTGCTTACTTTGAAGTCACCACTTTTGCTGCCAAAAACCGCAGGGCCGGGTATACCAGGGGAAGGAAGTCAAAAGGGAAGCTGCTAGCAATTCCAAAGAGGCTCTCAGCCAGCAGAGGAACTCCTCTCCTTGTTGGGGGCTGGGGTAGAAAAGACAATGTCAAACCCTGTCTTATGATGTTAGTAAGTGGCTGGTGACTTGGAGGGCAGAGGACTTCTGTGGCTACTGTCTACTTTGGTTTGTTTTCAGTAGTATCCTCCTTACAATGTGCTACTTTTTATTCAGTCTTCCAGTGGAGATGTCTAGCTTTCCTCCCTCCACACAAGTGTGTACCACATCTGATGTTCGGTGCAGTCAGAAGATCTTTCCTAGATCCTCAGTCAAATCCAGCAGATCTGTATCTAAGTGGCTCAGAACCTGAAGTAACCTAAATGAGTGTAAATGTTCCTCAAAAGTCTTTTATAGGTTAGTTCAGCTATGCTTCAGAGAAGGAGAACTGCCATCTTGGCCAAGAAAAGGGTGTCTGCTTCCTAGCTCAGCCTGGTTAGATTTACAAAAATACAGGCTTCTCAGTTCCAAAATCCCCTTCCCTGCAAGCCTTAGTTCAACTAACACGCTCAAAACACACCTACCACTGTACTGCAGAGACCTGACAATACAAACCTACTTTTTGAATAACAGGAATACTAGGAAACTTTGCAGTCAGGTAGGAAATGGTTACTGGACTACCTGAAGAGCAAACAAAGGAGAGTGTAACTCTGGACAAGTGAGTAAGGCTGTCACACGGGAGAGGAAAATCTTCTGCCTTAGCCTTAATTTCTAGAAAATCTAGGGAGCAGGAGCTAGAAAGCCAACTCCCCTTCTTCTAACTGGTTGCCCTAACCCTAGGTTGTGGACTTGGGTTTCCTCTAGCTTGTGCTCATGTGCCATGGCTCAGTCATAAGGTAGGCAATTGTGTGAAATATCCATGCCACTTCCTTTGGCCCTGAATGCACGACTTGGCTATTTAAACTAGAGGAGTATTTAAGCCGTAGAGGCTTTAAAACCTCAGGCCCTGACTAGGTCTCTCTGCCAGGAAGAAATGCAGTGCCTTACATACCTATCAGCTGGGCTTGCTAATGGCAATGCACTGTTTTTCTGTGAATCCCATTTCTCTGTGTATGAAGTGTAACAGAGTGTAGAGATTTAAATTAGATTTTTCTGCTCCATTCCTGAGCCAGATACCTGAATTCTGCATTGTATCATGAAGTGCAAGTTCCATCCTTAGGTTTAACCCAAAGTTCCTTTTTTGTTCTTGCCCCTTGCTGTTGATACCTCTTCATGATTGCTGAGGTGAACAGCAGCCTTTCATGGAGGACTGGAGCAGTAGCTGCCAAAGCTGTTATAAAAAGGTAGTTCAGGTGAGCAACTGATGACAAAGAGCAGAATATGTTTGACCTGCAGCTAGAGCCTGAAGAAAAGACAGACCTGGAGTGAAACAAACCTCAGCAACTAAAGCACCACAGCAACAGAACCTAAAAGATCTAATTAAGGCTTAGGGGCAACAGGGAGACAATGAGGGACAATAGGCATCTGAGGACAGGGTGCGTCATAAAAGGAGATCAAGAAAATCATCAGTTATCAGGAAGGAGCTTTGGCACACTAAATCGATTGCAACTGTAGTATCTAATTCCCCCCATCATAAAACAATGAGGAAAACAGATGAGAGCGCCTAATATTTTGGCAGCACCTGCTGTATTCTGAAGAGGAAAATGCTGCCAAAATGTCAGCCTCTTATCCTCTTTCCTTTTGTTTTTCTGATGGATTAAATTATACTTGGGACTTAACAGAATGTGCTTGCACCAGGGTGCTCTGTTGACCATTTCATGCAGCTTGGGTTTACAATCACATTTTTTACCAAACTCCCTATTGCATAACCTGTCAAATGTCTTTTTCGTCTGCAACTGAGATAAAGGACACATACAAACATTTCTGAAGTGCAAACAGAGTTGAGGGATGTAAGCAAGAGAGATGGACAGAATGTATGTGGCAGGAAATGATGTTTTATACTGCAAACCCACCCTACCACAATGTGGTAGCGAGGCCAGGATCTGGGTTCAGTGGGAGCATGTGTGAGCCCCTGCATACATGGATGTAGCCTTGTATGACTCTCACAGTGTCACACAAAGATTCAGGTCAGGGCTGGTATTGGACAGAGGTTCCCTAGACCCCCTGGGATGAGCTCATTCTACTGTGCTTGCTTCCCAGGTGTGAAATGGATGCTGAAAACGTAAGGGCTACTTTTTTCGAACTAATGTCATTGCTGAAAGCTTGAGCTAGAAGTTTCTCAAATCCATCTCTATAAACATTTCATATCATGTTGCATTTATTTGATGTACAGCAGCAGAAATCGTTTTTGTTTCTCCTGTGAGTGGGGAGTGCTCAGCTGGAGCAGATGCAGACTATAGTGCAATACTTAACCTAAAATAATTCTTTGTGTTGAGCTGGGCTAAGCCCCCAGAATAAACTTTTTTACAATTCACAAATCTTCTGAACTTTGGATTTGCCTTGAATTAAAAAAAGGGTAGTGATGGTAGGGAAATACCTCACTTTTTTATTTTAAAAAAAGAAATAATTATTTTCTGTTCTGCAATTAATAAGAAATCCTTGTCCATTTTAGGTATAAAAGAAACCTCACAGGCAATCTGGGGTACTGTGGTACTGTTTGAGACAGTGGACTCTGGAGCAGAAGTAATATTTGCACTAGGCTGTGAAATAAATAGGCATTTGATTCTGTGTTAGGATGTGAATTTCCATAGTGCCTTGAGGGACGTAATTTTTGCACTAGGTGAACAGTCTGGATGAGAAGACCATGCAGTGAAGCTGAACAGCTGTGTCCTGCCCACACATTGTGAAGCAAGGGAGAGGCTGGGAGCCCGAGGGAATCCTTATAAGACAACCGTTTCCCTGAAGTTTTTCAACAAAGAAGTTGTGCAAAGACGTACTGTCTAGAAATGGAGCTGGTGGGACTACCCTCCCCCCCTCCACTCCCACACAGTGCAATGTAGCATAAACATCAACTCCTGTCTACATGCTTTTGTTTATTTATTTTTCAATAAATTTGTTTATAAAATGCTGCCTGTTGCTTTGAAGTCCTGGGAGTGATGAGTTTCATGCCTATATTATACCAAGATTATGGTTTATTGTTAAAGGTGTAATATCAGGCCAGGAGGCAGTAACAGGTTGATGAAGTTCTTAGGAGGTCCCTGCTGTCCCTCCCTGGACATGCTGAGGAGCTGGTGGGAACTGAGTCCCTGACATCCACTCCATCAAACTGACTTCTACAGACTTTTTCACTCTGTGTGGCATTTAAGAAACCTAATAAAATGGAAAGCAAACTTTTAGCAGTACTGGTAAATCTTAGGGCCTGGGATAGATTTGGCACTATGCAGCTGGTAAGTGATTTGCGTTTAAGAATCTGAGTAGAGCATAGCACACTCCCTGTGAATTTAATTGTTTAATTGGGGGATCATTTTTAAACTAGGTGATAGATGAACCTCCTGCCATTCACAAGGGCTGCTTCTCTGCGAAGGAAACAACCACAACAGCAACAAAAACAAAAGACAAGATTCTCTGAATTATTTAGAGTTGCCAAAGGTGTTAAGATAGGAGCTAATTAAAAAAAGCTATCTGCAATGTGATGCTATAAAAGAATAATAAAATTCAAATCTCATTTGTTCCACTTCATGTTCTTCGTATGCATAAACCTCTATAAAAGGCAGCATCTGTGTTCACATTGTATGCTGAAAAGATATCAGACAGCCACTAATTCAATTGACATTTTTAACTGTTCATTGTACCATATATTTCCATTTACTACTTTTTTTAAGCCCTTTTAAGTGCATCGTGTGTAGAACAGGATAAAATAAGATAGAGCCGTTTACTTCCGTAATGAGATTGGCAGTGGGACCTGACAGAGCATTGAGCTGTCAAGTTGAGCACCAGCCATACTTGCAGGATTTAAAACAGTATTTAAAGCTTTTATACCAGCCAATGCTTGTATTTATACTATACTAGTTATGGGGATTTGTGTTGCAAAAGGAAGTACAATGGAGTATTCATTTGAATGAACAATTTAGAGATCATTAATCTGTTAGGATTAGAAATTAGTATATTCTGACATCAACACTACTCAGAACCATTTGTTAAACAATAACATTTTTCATCTTTGGTGACATAACAGAGGTTTTCTTTTAATTTTCAGTGAGAGACGCTCAGGAGTGATTTTAACATGCCAAGATGCTTATGTAATGCAAAGGAGAGTTTGAGGTTCTTTTTTTATTGTTGGTTTGGGTTTTTTTAAAGGAGATTTTTGGGGGGTTGATTTTTTTCTGCTTATAACTACAAGGCAAATTTTTCTTCTGACTGTTTTTTCCACAGGGGAAATTCATAATGAAATCAATAGGAATGATTGGTTCTTAGATCCATGGCAGTATTGGCTCCAAGCATACAAATGAAGCTGCAGAACAAAGTCACTTGAGCTCTCTTACAGGGGTGACATGCAAATGCATAAGGCTAAGAAGTGACCTCACTGCCTCCTTTGCTCTTTCTGTGTTGCCTCAAGGTGAAAGGAGGAAAAGCATAGTGGACACCAGCAGTACCTGTGGCTTGGGACCAAGCTCAGGTTTTGCAGCCCTGTGTGCCAGCACTGAACAAAAGCTTTTCAAAGAAACCCCTTGTCACTCTTGGAAAAAGAGGAGGCTTTATGGTAAATGCAATGATTTATTTTGGGGGAAAAAGAATAAAACCAGTGAAATATGTTCTGTGGTGAAAATAGAAATGATTCTTTCTGTTTGTGTATTTACTTTTTTTCCATTTATAAACTAGGGAAAATTTCCCAGCTGCTACTTTTTCAAAAGCCTTTTTCTTTTCCTCCAAAGCAGGGTCAGGTTTAGAAAACAAACAAGCAACCCAGAAAGTAAACTTGAAAGGGATATACAGTCCTCTGTTTAATCCCGAGGTGAACAGTGCTAAGCTTGCTATGGAAATAAAAATACCCGGCAGGTCTCGGCAGTCCCAGGGGAGGTGCTGGAGTCCAGGGGAGGGCAAAGCTTGCATCCTATCTACCCATCTCTGCTGTCAGTAGCATCTGAATCAGCTTCCTACACAACCACCTTTTGAAGCACTTGCTCCATGCTTCCTGTGAGGAGCCATAGGTTGCAGCCAGACCACCCATCAGCACTATTGCACTTGGTTATCATACAGCTGCTTGAAAGAGCTGGAAGGAATGCCAGCTGTCCAGTCCTCCACAGCTGGGCTGGAGAGGTCAGTGGGGAGAAGAAAGCACGTTGTCTGCATGGGACAATGACCGCAGCTGGCCAAGGGCAGCAGCAGGCTCTGCTTGGCACTAACTTGTCTAAAACACGAACTGAAGCTGTGTGGGTGAGAGGAGAAGAGAATTCTGTGTGTTTTAAGAGGAGAGCTGAGAAATGATGAGGTGCTATGCATCTGTAGTAAAACATGGCTGTTGCATGTGAGGAAAGGTGACTCCTCTGGTCGTAACCACACTGGGGTTCAGGACAGTCCTGCAGAACAGACCTTGCTGCTTTAGGGGAGCTATTGGACCTCATCATGACAAAAATCATGTCTTCAGGAAAAATCTGCTCACTTCTGTTGGAGAATTGCTTGACAGATCTGTCTGTATCTCTCCCCTTTCTCTTAAGGACTTTGGGAGAAACCTCATACTTGGATGTATGCCTGGCAGAATGGGTCTCTGCATCACTGCTGAACCTGAATTACATTAAACCTAATCTAAGTGATCCTAATAGCCTTTTCTGGCCCTAGAGTCTATAAAATGCATCAGCCTCTGCTAGATGAAACAGTGCTTTCTGGACTAACATCATAATGATTATTTCTTTAAATATTTTAATACCTAAAACTGTCAGTTTCTAGCACTTTCATTCCATTTTAACTTTCCCAGAATAAAAGAGTTTATATTCAATCTACAGAGAAATCCACCCTTCAGAATTTTTCTCTCTTCCCCTTTCTCCTCCACTTTCTTGGGACTCACCAGCTGAGCCATTATTTTTGGTAGCCATTTGATGCTATTAGCTAGCACTGCAGGCCTTTGATTCTTTGTGCGCATAAGTTAGCTTCTTAGCAAGTTGCTTAGCTTCTCATGATTTTCTGGGATAAGGTGAATCACTTCTTTCCAAAGCTTCAGCTGTTGGTCAAAGAATACTACATTAAATTTACTTAGCACAAAGCCATTACTACTGTGCTTGGCAAGGCTCTTTCCGTCTAAATCAATTGTATTTCTCATGTACAGTGAAACTAAGAGGAATGAGCAAGCACATTTGCAAGTCCCACCAACAGTGAAACCACCACAAGGTAAACACATAAGCAAATGCAAACACACACACATATACACATCCCACTTCTTGCCATAACAAAGGAAACCAGTACTAAGATGAGTAGAAGATCAGACTTAAAACAGATTTAGCTTAATTAATTCTGTCCCCTTGCTTACTGGGATTTGCCAGTCTCTGGCAGACCTGGGCACAGATGATCTGAAGACACAGGAAAGACTGAGCTCATGTTTTTACAGTCCAGTGAGAAACTGGAAGTAAGGAAAATCTTGCCTGAAAACCTGTTTTTGTTGTGCTTCCATCTCAGTTTTAGCACTACTTGGAGAACTAAATGACAACCCTGGAATAAGTAGTCCACATTTTGAGTTGTTTATTTGATCTTTCCACTGTTAAAAGTGATGTACTTTGGCACCCCAGCTCAAGCTGATCAGAAGACAACCAGCAATTCTTGAGGTTTCAAAACCTATTTTCTTTCCACATTAGAGCAAAGAAAAAAAGAAAATAGAAGCAGGTTGGGGGAGGACTGTGAATATGTCTGAATGACCTGAAGGGATCAGGTGAAGAAAAAGAAAGTGTGTGTGTGTGTGTGAGAGAGAGAGAGAGAGAGAGAAGCTGGAGTCCAGGTCCACGTCCTGCCCTATGATGAGCAGTTGGCTCCACATTTGGTCCTAGAGGAGAGACCCTCACCCTGGGCATGCTGTTATCTGGCCTGATGATCAGCAGTCAGTGCCCTCTGGACTTGACCAATTCCTGAGGGATGCTTTGGTGATAAAATCTTACCAAACATAGTTATAGTTCCTGCAGTTTTTGTAATAGATGCCGCTATAAAACTTTGGTAGATTGCTACCTTTCTTTCCTTTCTTTCCCCTTTCTTTCTGCATGCTCCACCCTTCTGCAGTCCTGAGTGACACATTGTCATGTACAGCTCAGTGGTGATTTATTTTTAGGAAGCCATTATGATGACACACCACTCACCAGAGGAGGACATGCACTTTCACCTCAGTCTTGTTCTTGGAAACATGGTGCCTCTTTTTTCCCCCTTGAGTCACTCATAACACTCCATGGTGGCGTATTGACTGAAGCAGGTGCCAGATCTTCTCATCCTTTATGCTGTTGTTAACAACTTACACAGAGTCGTACATTGTTTAAATATGTAATGAATGCTTTTATGTTCCATGAAAATCCAAATTACTTCAGTAGAGATGATAAAAAAAATGCTCTTCCTCCTTTCTCCAAATTCCCCTTATCCTGGTGGCCCACCTGTAGCTGGACACCACAGGTTCTGATACCCTTAGGCAGGATAGAATTTTTAACTCCACTATTCTATCTTGTGTTTAACTGAGGTTTTAGCCTATGAGTCAGAGAGCAAGAGGAGGATGGGACTTCAGAACTAAGAGAAAGACCTGGTCATGTCTGAGAAGACAGAAACCGTCTTGCAGGGAATGCTGAGGCGGAGTGCTGTGCATGGTTGCAAACCTTCCATCCAGAATCAAACCAAGATCCCTCCAAAGGGTCTTTCCATTTCATTTCTGCCCCAGACATCTATTTCTGGTCCACTCCTTGCAACATCATCTCTTTACGAGTCCTCCTGTTTTGTGTCTGAATCTCCGTGTTCATTTTGTGAGGAGGGCTAGATGATGAACATGAATTGGCTAAGTGATTAAGTGCTTAAATGTGTCCTGTTTACCACTGCCTTTTGTCTAGGGGAGAAAAGGAACTGATAGGAGGGATGGGAAGCGTTCTCTCTGTTCAGGAAAACTTACCCTTTTCAGTAAATGAAGCCAAACAAGATAAGACCAAGAGGGTCTGATTGGCGTGTTCCTAATTATAATATGCAAACACAACAGTTAGGCTGACTGAGTTAGGTTGACTGTCCTCAAGTTATTTAGAATACAGTTACATGTCTACCCAGTAATCTAGAAGTCTGAAGAAAATACCATTGGTTACAACTAGATACAACAATGAGCAGATTATCTTTTGACAAACAATGATTTCATGCTTTGTTGAAGCAAAAGAGAAAAAAGTTCAAGTAGGAGGGGAAAGAACCGAAATGGAGAGTTAAGACTGAGGAAATGCTGTAAAATAGCAAAATATTGATCCATGGCCTTAGTTACTGGCAGATATGAGGAGACCAGTATTACTTATAGGCTAGAAAACTGTGGTTTTGGGAGCTGCATGACAGCTAAGCTTTTCCAGATGTCAAGAAGTTCCTGTGCTTGGTGTGTACTGAAGGCAGTCTGGGCTTAAGATGAGTGATATCCAGTAGCAAATGTGGAGCCACAGGGGCTGGAGTCCTTTTTTTTTTTATCTTTTTCTTTGGTTCTCATCGCATGTTGGAGGCAGACAGGCTAG
>WAAB01018922.1:73929-86344 GCA_013389865.1 Piaya cayana
CCCTCCACAAAAGTGAATAAATAAAAACTTGAAAATGAATTCTGGAGGCAGCTCAGCACAGCTGCCTTCATCTGACTGGCAGCTTTTTCCTCCTGTTGACAATGCAGCTGCCGTTGCTGAGCATGCTGAAGCCGAGCATTATTATAGGACGAGAGGCTTTCTCAAAGCTGCATAGTTTTCTTGTCAGAGGTGAACATCAGCAGCAGCTTTGTGCTCCAGGCACATTCACGCCATCCCGTTACAATGACAGGTTTGAGTGAGATGGAGCCTGTGCTCTGAGAGCAGAAATCTATTTTGTGCCCCTTGTAAAATTGCTGCCTCCTTTGCCTGTCTGGTTTACTTAATGGGTTTTCTACCCTACTATCAGAAGCACATACAGCAGAAAGCAAACTTTAAGCTTACTATATAGTGCACATAGATTACCTGTTTAATTTTCCCACCAGGCTCAGAAAGTTGATTAATTTTAGATGTACTAGGGCTGACTTAAAGCCTGCTGAAATTTGTCATAAATCACTAAAATGAAAATATAATTCCATGTACAACAGTGGCAAAAAGCCCTCTTACATCTGTAGATGGGCCTAAATTCTGTTTCAAGTACATGGATATTGAACCACAGTTGATAAGGAAACAGATTAATTAACAGTTAAAATATACATCAAGGAGGGTGAAAACCGAGCATAGAGATATTGTAAAAATATGAAGCAGACCTCATATCTTCCTGCATTTTATTTCTATTGTTTACACAGGATATTTTCTCACTTGCTTGGCATGAGAAAGAATCCTGGTGCACTTTATGATATGGAGAGTTAAGTTTGCATATCATCAGCCTGGAAGCACCCAATTTTAGCATGCCATAGAAAACAGCAGCTGTTATGTTTCTACAAGCATAATGTGAGATCTCTAAATGTTCTTTCCTCCCAAAATGAGAGAATTTTGATAATGAAGACACACGGTTTGTTAGCAGGCTAGGGTGTTTGTGCATGTGTTTGCGGGGACACCTTTCTTCCATTTGCACTTTTATTTATGCAGCAGATGATGAGTCACGTTACATAATTACATAGATAGAAAGTTATTTGATGCTTAATTTTGCCTAGACAAATGTTAGTTGCTTCCTAAGCAGTATTTTCTCCCTATCAGTATCTTCCTAATAGCTGTGGATTTTTAATTACCGATAATTAGTATTTACATAGAGCCTTCAGCAAACAATTCCTGAAGTACTTGTAGTAATTACATATGTAAATAGTTATGAAAGAAAAATGTTTGCAGCTTAACAAAAGCAAAGATGAGGAAGTAGGCAGTAAACAGAGGTCAAGTTTTAATGTTTATAAATGTGGAGGAGGTAGGAAAAAGTCCCATGTGCTATTAGCCTGTCAGATGAAACAGAACCAAAAATCAGGAACTTCTGTGTAACTTTTCTTTCAGTAAGCACAGAAGTGAAGACAAGTTCTGTTGTTTCTGATTTCTTGATGCCGACATAAACTGTTGAAAAATATATGAGATGACTTTTCTTGCATGAACCTAGTGATCATATAGAAGGTTTGAAGGAAAAGTCTTGCTGAGATGTTGGTCTCCGTGTGATACTTTAGAGAACAGAGTGTTTTATAAAACAAGTGCTAGTGAAACAGAACTAAAGAATTTCTGCAAATCTCTCAGTTAAGAGTCCCTGCACAACACTGCTCCCAAAGTCCTTTCTCAGATTTTGGATAGGGCTATCAGAAATATCCACTATAAGCACAGTTCAGATGGATAGAGGGAGATAATAGACTTGTAGCACATGTGTGGAGGGAGATACAAACCCCTTTTCAGTACTGACTGCATAATTCCTGCCTATCACATCTAGCTCTTTCTTCAGCCACATTGCTAGGACACCGACTCACAACAGTCTCTGTGACCCCTAAATCTCAGCACGCCTCTTGGAGCTGAGATCATTGCTGTTACAGAGCTCTACTGTGCTCACACAATAAGACTAAATTATTTTTTAATTGTTATTTTTATTTTTCATGTTAGAAGTGGAAATTTGAATTAATTACTCATTGCAGAGATAAAAGCTTAGTTTTTTTTCTCCTTGCAAATGTTTTGGGAACCTGCTGAGCTGATCAGCTCTACCATCTGATCTGTTGTCTCTGCAGCAACATGAGAAGTAGATGAATTAAGGGCTTTGTCTGCTGCTTGTTCTTACTCTTTCTTTTTAACATCCTGCAAGTCCACCTGGGATGAGTAAATAGAAGTCTAGCCCAGATCTCACCAGTCGCATGTGTCTTGTCAACAACTGCCCAGGGGCAACCCATATGACCCTCCCTGTATCATGTATTCCATTAGTATAAATTATTAAAATGAAATATTTTACAAGTAGCTACAGACCTATTCTAAATTAATCCTTTTATTCCATTATGAGGCAATAAACCTTTAAATTTCTGAGAGCTCATCAGACATGCTGCTTCACTCAGGAATAAATATATTCAGATTCTGGGAGGCTTTTCCTCTATCCCGCTACATTCATATTAATCAGGCTTTCCAGCATTTGACTCCGCAGACAGCAATCATGTGTCTTCCTGAAGAAATCTGGTTTACAACCCCACAGGCAGCACAGACCACGTTATGCTCAGGCCCTGGTCTCTCTGAGGAGGTCTAAATGCTCTGGCAGTGAAAGCTGGACCCATGGCTGAACTGCAGCATAATTTCACAGAAAAAAAATTGCTGTTGCCTGATTGGTGTCTGTTACATCTGTAGTGGGAGCAGGTTAGTTCAAATAGCATCCCAAACTTTCCAAAGCTGCACTCAGAGGAAGGCTAATTTCTCTTTGGCAAAAGTATGACACACAGAGACTGAGGGCTGAGCTAAATCTATGCCTCTGGCTCCCTGATGTCACAGGATTAATGTCTTCCACTTGCTGGAAAGAACCAGGAAAGCGATGTACCAACACTATTTTACATCTATAGGCTAAAATGTTTTTGTAATATTTCATGCAAGTATTCTTATTTGCTTTTGGTACGGAGTGTAGTGGCATTTACACAAGCAGAATCTTCTTAGAACTAAAACCAGAAATATATAAATTGAAAAAAAACCAAACCTGAATGAGCGGGTACCTGTTTGGTGCTTTTAAAATGCAGATTTCTGTGAAGCCTCTTGCTGTGAGTGTGTGTGAGTGTGAGAGTGCGCTCAGCCCATGTAGGGAAGAAAACACTTGCCTTGCTCTGAGTGGACCCTGAAGTTAGGATTTAGATTCATCAGGGACAGAGTGGCTCCCTCTCAAGATTCCAAAGCATTTCTTAAACGCACTACCCTGACAGGACAGTATCCATTTGTTTCTGGGGGAAAGAGGAGCACAAGGTATTTCTGTTATCTCACCAGACCCCCACATTCAAATTCCCTTGCTTCTCTCTGTCACCCTCTCATGACAACACATCTACCAAGGGAGGACAGAAAGAGCTTGGCTGAGGTAGACTTCTGGCTTCAACCCATGGCTTGGCCTTGTACCTTGACAGGGCACCTGGACCTCTTCATCCCACTTTTGGAAAAGCAACACTTTCCTCCTAACAGTTAGTTAGCTCCCGTGATGCAAATATGGGCAGCCTGTGTTAGAGGCAAAGACTTAAATCCCCACTGACAGTAAATGGCAGGAAATGTATAAAGGAACCATAGGAACCATCACAAAAATCAAACAAAAATGTCCATTTTAGAATAAAAGTTTTAAAGTTGGAAAATCAAAGGCTTTTGAATTTAAGTGAAGGCAGATTATTCAGTTGTACTTGGTGGGGTTTTGGTGATGAAAGCACAGATATCAATTGACTCCACTTGTTGCTGGAGTTTATCTACCTACTTAACCATCTTCCTGCAGCCTGTGCTGTTCACTTATTTTCCTCCTACTCACATCATGAGCTGTGTGTGGTGGTCCAGGAGCAGTGGGAAGAGACTTGAAGGTCTTATTTGCAGACTTGAGATAATAAAGCTGTGGAAAGAGAACACAGAATTATCAATTTCTTTCCTTTATTATTTTTTTTCTCAGCCCATGTAGGGCTGGTGGCCAGACTGCACACCACTCTGCTTAGCCACTGGCACTTCACCCAAAGCACCGTCTCCAATCTTCCCACTCTTTGTCACCACTACTGCTACAGGCCGTGATGTAGTTTTATCTTTCTGCTCCAGCGATCAGTGGAGAGCCTTGGGCCAAGATTTCCAAAGCTAACTAATGATAATGAGTGTCTTTAAGTGGGGTTTAAAAGCATGGAGAAACTACAAATAGGAATTTGCCTCAGAAAATACTGAGCAGAAGGATTACTCTTAGAAGAAGTGAGGAGTGCCATAAGTACTGTGTCGATGTGCATCAAGTCATTCCTAATGCATAAAAAATTATTTTATTGATTTAAGCAGAGTGGATCTATTGGTCATTTTCTCCCTTGTCACAGAAGTTATTTACTACAGTTTGTCAGCTGCTAGCAAAACAAAAGAATATGTAAAACATGCCATGCTCAACAGCTTCTTGTCAGCCTATTGTCCTAGAATGGCAGTTATCTTAATGCACTTTGCCTTTCTCTGGCAAAAGGAAGATGTTCCTGGATGTAACACCTTAAACAAACAGTACACACAAAGATGGATAAAAAGTTTTCCATTCCTAAAAAGCATGACTTTGACTCTAATTAACCTAAATTTTAGAGGCACTGATATGTTTTTAATGTAGCTCCTGAAGTCGAAAGAGAGTATACAAAAAGTTGCTTCATTAACAGACACTTAAATCTCTTCCCTTTCAGCAGATTCTTGCTCCTCTTGGGGCTCTCTTCATCATAGATTTTCTCCATCCAACCTACTCAGCTTCCAAACAGTGACAGTATTTCTTTTCTGTGATTAAAGTATTGATAAGCACATCAGCATTTGGATAATAGAAACCTTAATGTTGTGAGGTAAATTTTGCCAACACAAGCTGTTTCCTTTCTGTAGCAAACAATACAGTTGCATTTGAATTAATATGGGACCTGTGTTATATGTGGGGTGGGAATGTAGACAGGTAGCTAGCTGAAATCTCTTCCTATGGAAGGAAAGCAAGGTATTTTTTCCCAAAGAGAACAGAATTTAAAAAAAACGGTAGGGAAAAATTCTTTATGAGAGGGTGTTGGTGGTACATTCAATAGTTTTCCAAGAATAGTTAGTCTTTTGTCATATTTACAGACAAGGGAAACTCAAATACATGTCAGCTATTGAAGAGTAATCAACTGTGTAGTGCACCTTCTTTATACTGAGGCCTATAAATCTTACTATGTGCTGTTATTGGTGTAAATGGAACAGATGTATTGATTATTTGTACCTTTGTTCTGACCTGGATATTTACTGCAGTCAGCCTGCTGCAAGCAAAAAAAGTGTATGTGATAAATTAAGATTATGGTGCCGTTCTATCTGGCAAATGATTGCTTCTGTAGAAAACAGAAATAACCATCATAGTTATAAACAGATTATTATGGATGAGTCAAAATTACATTTAACTCATTTTCTTTACTAGTGTGACAATAAAAAACTTCTTGGAGACGAATTATTCCCCAACAGGACTATTTTACTCCTTATAAGACAAACATCACTGATTAGTGTTTGCTAGGATATTTTTCCTCCTTAAGAACTAACTAAACAAAAGTTCTGAAAGGGTTTGGAACACAATAAGGATATGGGGCTTAAGAGAGTCTTAAATAAAGGGTATTAAAGTAAACTTACAGCAATCCATTTTACTATCTGAAAAACCGTATATATAAGTATCTCTGTGCATGTGTGCATAATTATGCATGCAAAATGAATGTTATATTTCTTCACCCATATGTATATGCATCTCAATTATCAGGATGCTCCTTATTTTATATGTGACATTTATATGACAAATTGGAAGCAGAATGACTGCATAGCTGAAGGCTTCTCAACAGCATACGAAAATCTGAATTTACAGCTTTAGGTTGGAGTAGAAGATCTTGCCTCTTCTGCCAGGGGAGAAACCGAGAAGATTAAAAGGTGATGGAAGTCTATGGAGAACCTCTAATGATATTTATATAAGGGTATTCCTGCTTTTGCATGTATTGAGACTGAGGATTTAGTGACCAATTGCCTCCTGGCTCTTGTAGCAGTAGCTGCCCCATACCTGGGGGCAGCCTGTCCCCATGGCTACTCTACCACCTCCAGCACTTAGATGCCCCCAGCTCACTTGGTCTCTTCCTACAGCCAGTCCTGGCATAAGAAATCCGTCAATCTTTCATCTGTACCAAATACTTCTGGCATTTCTAAGTGCTTACAGAATTTCATGCAGATTGAAAGGTTAAAAGAAATCTTCTGTTGTATATATTCTTCTTTTTACAACTCTCAGTCTTGAATATCTCTGAAATATTCTGATTGATACCATCAGACCCTCCATGATCACAAATGAGATTGTAGGCAGAGGAGGTTCTCAACAGTGAGAGATAAACTGGTTTTGGCCTTGGGAGGATGCATGCATAAGGTAGTCATGGTTGGAGAAACTAATATTGTGCTCAAAGAAGGTCTGGATGTACCGAAGAAAAGAGGAAATAAATAAGCCCTAACAAACTAGCACAACAAAATGAAAATTAAATTTCTGAATGAAGTCATACACTTGCCAAAGGTTGGTACTTTGCAAAGGAGAGGCAGAGAGGGCAGATACTCTCCATCCCACCCCAGTGAAGTGGAATTGCTCACATGTGGCGTTTCTGCCTGGGTGCAAGTGACCTGAACAAAGCTGACAGATTTGGAATGGCACCAAGTGACCACCAGAAGCACCTATACTGCTGATACTGAGAGAGAGAGAGAATGAAAAATGGCCTGGATAAATCTCATCTGAATTCTAGGTTTTAATTTTGAAACAGACTTTGAAATAATCTAAAAGAAAGTTGTTATGGAAAAATGGGAATAAGTTGTGCCTTATTTTTACCATAAAATTTAGCTCATGTAAGAGTATTCAATGGATTTCTCTATTAAGAAAATGATAGGAATGCTATAGAGTCAGTCTATGTGGAATCAGAGAGCACATTGCACCATAGCTTAGGAGCTGTCTTAAAATGGACATGATGGGGATTCACATAGAAAACCTCAGGTAGGTAAGGACCCAGCTTCCAAGGACGTGGAAACAGATAGGTTTAAAGAAGAAATATTAGGCTGAAGAGAGGTAATTAGCAGAGCTCCTCAAGGATGAAGTCTGGCACTGACTTCACTATTTTCATTAACGAGCTTGGCAGGACTGTTAGGAAATTAACTAACATTGAATCCAACTTACTGATGATAATGTGCTAGGAGGCACTGTTAATGGAAAGGAGTGACTGGAACACAAAAACTGGTCTGACTTCAGAATTACATTCAAGAGCTTGAAATAGAGGTTGTACATGAAGGCATAATAATTCTGCTATATATTAAAAACTCATGACTTGGAAATGGCTGTGAGGAAAATAAAAATATACCACTAGGGTGTCAGAATACACACCAAAACGTAAAGGCAGAAGTATTTCTAGTATGAGAGGGCAACAGAAGCAGAGCTGTGCAAAGCTCTCTTACCTTGCCTGAGTCCATGTTACAGTCACCATAAGGAGAGATGATTTCTGTCTGCAAAAGAGAAGGGCAAATGGCAAGAGTGGGAAAAGCAAGGTCTACTTTATAAGGGGAGACTTGAAAAATTGGATAGTTTAGCTTAGTGGCTAAAGAATGATGATGACTGCCATGTAGATGCATTTAGGGACTCAGCGTGACGAGGGAAAATATCTTTTCATGTTGAAAGACCTTCTTGATATAAGCCATATGGGAATGCACTTGTTTCATGATCAGAATACAGCTCCTGACCAATTCAGCAACCAGATTCTTAAACAATTTTCTGATTACAAACAGAGGAGAGAGAACATCCAAGGTCAAGCTGGGTGTGGTAATGAAAGGGAGCCAGTGATGTGGCATAGGTGGGGACTGGGTCCTTGAGGACACTTTCAGTCTGGTGTGTCTGTCTGTCTGTCTGTGATCTGCCAGATGTGTATGTAAAAATAATGCATTGCTTTCTAGGAGTCATCCTTGAGGAATACCATATTTAATGCCATAAAAAAAAGAAAACACTTGCCTTGGGGAATTATTTTAAGCAAAGAACTGGATCTGCTCCCATTTTTCCATAGGAGAAAAGGTCTTGAAAGACCAGTCCCTTCAAAATATACCCTGGACAGAGCAAGGTAAGAAGAACTATGGTAGATGAAGGGTGCCTCTTCTCCAGACACCTGCCATCTTCAGACTGCTAGAAGAAGCAAGAAGAAGCTCAAGCTTCTGGAGCTAAATCTAGTCCCTCTTCTCTATTAGGAGAGGAATATAACATAAGTTAAAGAAGCTTTGAAACTCTTCTAACTTCCCTGAAGAACAGGAATGCCTTAAAATAGGAGAACTCTGTTGCAGCACTTAATCTATCCCCATGGAATGCTGTTAAAATGGTGTCTATGGGCTCCACAAGCAATTGGAGAGTTTGGAGATGTTTATTCTCAGCTGTGTGCACATCAGAAGTCAAATAAAAGGGTTTCTTCCCACTGTCTCTGTAACTGTAATCTCTCTGAACATTGACATCTACTTTGATTCTTTAGCTGCAACAACTATGAATATTGCAAGTGCCTCTATTTAGACATACATTGATGGGTTAATGTGGCTCAAAAAAAGGCAAAGACCACATGCCAGGATATATTTCCTTCATGTACTGTCCAGGAATAAAAGCAGAAAAGTGGCAGACACAAAAAGAATGCCAGGATGCTGTTAATATCACTCACCCAAAGCAAACCAGCTGTTATGAACTGAGATAAAACCAGGCAAAAGTAATAGAAATGTTATCTATTCCCTGCCAGCCAGAAGTCCCAAGGTATGTGAGCTAACAATGTGAAAAATGTAAACCACATTTTATCAGTCATATTTAGAAATTATTATGATCCTCTTTCTGCCAACTATGCACAGAGACAAAGTGTGTCCCACAATGTTCTGTGCTCCCTCTTGCTCTCCACGTCCCCTCATCTTTGTACTATGCAGAAGAACTGTCATTGGGATGAGTAGTTTAATGCTTAAAAATGGCTTTGAGATCCTAAAATGCAGGAAAGTGTGGGGAAGGAAGGAATAACTGGGGCTACAGCGTTATGGGTGTCTAGCTTTAGCACTCATCATGGCCAGGAGTGACCCATGGCAGAGACACATGTAATAAGGGTGTGACAGGGAAGAGCTGGGCAGTTATGTAGCCTCTCCTTTCTCATCAGCACCACAAAAGAGCCCAGCCTGACATCATGATTGAAATATCAAGAAAGTGTTTACTATCTTGATTCAGGAAGCTTTTCTGGTGCCTTGTGTGGATAGGACCACAGCCTTCCCGTTTGCTAAGTAAAGAAAAAAGTGAAAACTCAAAACTCTCAGAGATCTTCAGGCAGTTAAAAGTGTGCTTTGCATGTAGTGCTTTCTGTTTCCTTTTTTCTTTCTTTTTTTTTTTTTTTTCNTAGCCTCTCCTTTCTCATCAGCACCACAAAAGAGCCCAGCCTGACATCATGATTGAAATATCAAGAAAGTGTTTACTATCTTGATTCAGGAAGCTTTTCTGGTGCCTTGTGTGGATAGGACCACAGCCTTCCCGTTTGAACCCTAAGTAAAGCAAAAAAGTGAAATCTCAAAACTCTCAGAGATCTTCAGGCAGTTAAAAGTGTGCTCTGCATGTAATGCTTTCTGTTTCCTTTTTTCTTTCTTTTTTTTTTTTTCCTGAGCATTACCATTCCACGAAAATAAATGTTTAAATGCTACTATAAATATTGATCTGGAAGGAAGGTGATAAAAATGAAGCATTGTTATGAGCATGTCACAGGGATTTGTGAGTGAATGTATTGACTGATGTGCTTCATAGATTCAAAATACTGATATTCACCAGTTAGTTTTCAGGGATTTGTAATCATATCTTTGAAGCATAAGAAATCAATTTCACACGTAAAAGACTTCTAGACAAAAAAAGCACAACTATGCATTGGAACAGAATTTGTAAGGCCATGTAAAATTTTTCAGGTTGAGAGCTATATTTAAGAGAGACAATAATACACTACATCTGTTCTTAGGACCATTGTGCCTCTAGGATGAAAAATCAGCTGTATTTTAAATTTTTCTGATGAAGGACTTGATGAGATAGCCCCTGAAAAAGTTTCTTGACCAGAAAGAAAAAAAAAAAAGTAAGAATTTGAACAAAAAATGGAAAGAAAATAGGGGAAATAGTAGAGATATTGCAGTGCTTGGAAAGATGGAAATAACTGTGAAAGATCTTGACCTAAACTGCTTGAAATGCTTTTGATAAGCACTTCTTGGAATCCACACTGAAAATAAGCCAAATAATTCCATAGAGTTGGTGTCCAACTTTCTTGATTGGTTGTTTGTATCTACAAAGCAAACAGGCATTAATTTACTCTTTATATTGGCACCAAACTTTAGGCACAGTGCCTGAAGATGGAAAGTCAAGGCTGCAAAAAGCAAGACTGTGTCCACATGAAAATCTGAGTCTTTACAAGTAAAGCCTTTACAACAAGTAAAGTCTTTACAACATCACAATAAAGAAGGCTCTTTAATAAATGTGTTGTATCCTCTAGTTTAGAAAAATATAGTGTACAATACGTATAATGTCCAATTTGGGCTTTTCCACTGACTTTCAAAGACCAGGGCATTCAGTTTGAAGGCACATAGTCCCCATTAAGAAATGTCATTTCTTAAGAGTTTGTGTTGAATATTCCAACGAGGTACTCAGGGACATGGCTTAGTGGCAGATAGTAATGGTTGGACTCAATAATCCAGGAGGTTTTTTCCAATCTGGTGATTTTATGATTCTATGATCTCTGTGTCTCTGGAATTACCCGAGTTGCTATCACCACATGTCTTTTGGAGTGAAGTGAGTAGAATCATAGAGTCATAGAATCACCAGGTTGGAAAAGACCCACCAGATCATCGAGTCCAACCATTCCTATCAAACACTAAACAATGCACCTCAGCACCTCATCCACCCGTGTCTTAAACACCTCCAGGGAAGGTCAATCAACCACCTCCCTGGGCAGCCTCTGCCAGTGCCGAATCCTTTCCCTGAAAATTTTTTTCCTAATGCCCAGCCTGAACCTCCCCTGGCAGAGCTTGAGGACATTCCCTCTTGTCCTGCGCCCTGTCACTTGGGAGAAGAGGCCAGCTCCCTCCTCTCTACAACCTCCTTTCAGGTAGTTGTAGAGAGTAATGAGGTCTCCCCTCACTCAGCCTCCTCTTCTCCAGGCTAAACAACCCCAGCTCTCTCAGCTCTTCCTCATAAGGCCTGTTCTCCAGCCCCTTCAGCAGCTTTGTTGCTCTTCTCTGGACTCACTCCAGAGCCTCAACATCCTTCTTGTGGTGAGGGGCCCAGAACTGAACACAGTATTCAAGGTAGGAGCAGTATGAATTAACTGCTTGGTCCTTTTTAATTTTGAGTGCTATGCTGCAATTATCTTGACTTGTCGAGCCTCTGTGACTTCCATGAAGCCACGTTTTTTCAGTTTTATTGATGAATACTGTTTTGTAATAAGAAGAGACCTTCTGGACTTTATGCTTACACCACATTCTTACAGATTGTAAGGAGAATGAAAGGGCTGGATTTCTATTTCAGTTTCATGATGGTTGCAATGTTTGTTTCATTTAGACATTGTCCTTTAGCTATGTAAGAACAATGTCTAGGGAGTCCTGCCTAGAGCAATACACGATAATAGAGAATCTAAGTTGTTCACGAAGAAAGTCTCTGTTCCAGGTTTGAATAGAAAATCTAGGTGACAAATAAGAGAAAAATATATCGTATCTACACCATCTAATGATGATGGTATAGGTAGGTGTCGTCTGCTGGGTTTTACTGCATTACTGTGTTTTGAGCCTGATTGTATTAATATCTGGGTATCTTTCTCAATCTATAGTTCCCATAGTATTTCTGTGTAAAAGAACTATCTGCTCATTCATTCCTGTGAATCCTTCTGGTTTATGGCAGCTAACGGTGCACATAGTTTAAGAGCAAACCTGTTGTTCCTTTGAGAAAAAAAGGCAGATTCTCACTAAGTGATTGTAGAACCCTCCAGAAGTTATTGCCATGTTTTCAAGAGTTGTATCTGGGCACACGCAATCTGTCTCTATTCACTGTGCACTTGTATCTCTAGTCCCTCTGTTAGTCTTTATTTCCTGCACTTGGGGCACAACAACCCTATGCAGAGCTACAGACTGTGAGAAGTCTGTCTGGAGAGCTGCCTGGAGGAGAGGGACCTGGGGGTGTTGGTCAACAGCCGACTGAACATGAGCCAGCAGTGTGCCCAGGTGGCCAAGAAGGCCAATGGCATCCTGGCTTGTATCAGAAACAGTGTGACCAGCAGGGCCAGGGAGGTTATTCTCCCTCTGTACTCAGCACTGGTGAGAC
>WAAB01018922.1:86704-132240 GCA_013389865.1 Piaya cayana
TCTCATTCTTTGCTGTGCTTCCCTGCCAGCAAAGCATTAAAGCATCTTCTAAAGGTGTGGCATTATGTATAGATTTGCAACTCCATTTTTATATTTTATGGTTTTTTAATTAAATTTCAGCTGACAGAATGTTTTTCTTCTATGAATTTTTTGAAAAACAGTTAAAGAGCAACTCTTCCCATCACTATGAAGATGCAGTCCCTCCTTCCAGCATCCTTCCTTTACTCTTGTATCTGAAAAGAGAACACTGACTTACTAGCTTGGGGATAAATGTAACTTGAACAATATGTTGTCAGCATGGGTGCAGATTTACTTTTATCTGTGTATCTCTGCAGCAGGTCAGTACAGATTAGCTTCCTACAGAAGTCTAGATATTCAAGTTAATTGGATCATTCATGCAATTGGTTCCTCTCTCTTGATAAAGCTGCCTCTGAATACATTAACAGCATTCATTGAGGGCAAAGCTAAAGAATCTATGAGGTGTGACATATGTTGATGGATGTCTTGGAAATCTCCTATGCTCGCATTTGAAAGTATGTTTTCACTCAACAACATGTTTATATTTCACACATTATGTCCTGGTATGTAAAATAATTCTAATAGTATTATGTATATTATTTGCAACAATACAAAAATTAAAAATAGAAAAACGGAGAAGAGTTTGTTGATATGGCTTATGAAACGAGTAATCCGAATAAACTGGCAATATTATGAAAGCTTCATTACCTGGGACTGTTAAAACCAAAATTGTTAAAACCATAAAAGCTATTTCTGTTGGAAACTATTCTGCCCTAATGGAGAGATGAACTAGTTGGCCTAACAAGCTGCTTTGATTTCTACCTTCTACATTTTTATAAAAATAGCATATAAACTCATTTATATGCCTTTTTGTTCCTGATGAGTGTACCTCATTCCTTCAGTTGTGGGAAGCCTAAATAATCTGGTTTTTTCCTAGCAGTTTAATTAACTATCATGGAACTTATAGGCAAACCAATACTAGATGATATGAAGGGTAGAAATTGTGGCAAGGAAAAGAGCAAGATTAGTTATTTAAATGACAATAGAGAACGACAAAGAGGGATGCTGACAGGACTATGACTTGATTAAGATGGAGCTTTTCATTAATTTTTGTAGAGCAACTCTAATTGTTACAAAACCTATGTTCAGCAGTTTTCCATCATTTTAATTCCATTTCAAGTGATTTTAATTTAATTTACCCAATGACTAATTTTTGGCCTTGAACAAGTTAATTTTCACTTTTTCCAAAGAGAAAAGTGACTCTAGCCCCTAAGACATGGATGGACATCCATTTTTATGTTTGAAAGGCTCTGTACATATGTTCTGTGTATAATTGCATGTTTTTCTGTACATTTACTTCTAAAAGCTTTGGCTGTCTGTTAAGTCCAAGATTACTGGGAAAACATAATGTCAATTTGGTGTTATAGTTTCCTATTGCTGTTCATAATTTCCCCAGCCAAGCCTTGCAGAAATAACAGGAACTACTAAATTCTCAGCAATGCTTAAGTAAATCTGTCAGACAATGTGACATTCTTAAATTGCTTCATGAAGTGCCAATATGAACCTTGTTAGTTAAGTTCATACCAATAAGTTACATTTGTAGATGTTCAAACCTCTATTTGTAAGTGTTCTGAGTTAAACTGAGAGTAATAAAACTTGATGGCATGTTGAGGAATTATGACCATTTGCTTCAGGGTTGAAGACTCCTTAGACTGGTCTCTAATATAAATCTTATTTCAACAGAGAGACAGTAGTGGACAACTTCCACAGACTGCACTAAGCCTTTGAACTGCTACGTAGGAAAGTTTTTAGCACAGTGTTTTGCAAGTACTATTTCACCGATCATTGACCTACAAATTGGTTGCCACAAATGTCTGATAATGAGAGTCTGAATTGTTTGTTCCAACAGGTCATATAATTTATATTGTATTGATTCCATATGTGGATTGGAGTAGCACATGTAAGGAAAATAAATTTATTAACCAAAAGCCCTGAATCTCTGGGGAAGGCTTGAAAGTAAAGAAAGGCTTGAGAATGGCAGCTTTCTTATTCTGTCTTCTACTTTTTGGTTTGTATAGGAGGAAATGAAAAGTAGATGATGTAAAGACTTAATGACTGAAGAGCATTTACATGAATTTTGATTCTCTGCAATTCCCTTACATCATATATATATTATATTCACTTATATCCCTTGTATATAGAACGTAACCACACATACATGTGCAGGTATAATTTTGCTATGTATTGGCTTATCTTTGTCTGGACTTTGTTGGATGATCCTGCAAACTGCGTTCAGAAAAGAAGCTAATTGTCACAGTTCCCCTTCCGTAAAAATCTATTGACGTAATTACTGCATTCATTGGGCTGCAGTTTTCTTTCATCGCTATGAACACAAATGACTGGCCTCTGTTCTGGCTTCTCTGTGAGGGAGCCCAGTCAGCCTCTTGCTTGACTCATTTCCTCACTATGTTCAGCATATGTATTACAGTATAGGTAGTGATTTCCAGGACCAAAAGCACAGTGACAATGAAATAGGAAATTAGTATGAATTTCGGCCAGATTTACTTGATCAGAGGAAGATCAAGCTGGGCATAAGCACAGTGAACTCCAAGAACTTTCAGCCCACGTGTGATTTGGGGTTCAAAGTGCTTGTGGGAGCTCAGGAGATATTAACAATAGGTTGGGTTAAGATCTCTCACTTTTAAGCCATTCCAAACCCTGCCTGCCCAGATGAAGGATGTAAAGCATTTCCTGTGCTGAGGACATTCACACCCCATGGGTGCAGGAGCTGAGAGTTTCCTTGCAAAGCTATAAGGGTTTGCAGCACTGAAAGTGGTGTCCCTGGCATGGAAACCACCCTTACATCTACTGTATCGACCTTGTCATGAGGGTTCCTGCATGAACAAGGCTTTATTAATGGCATGTCTACAGAAAGCAAGGAAGAAAAAGAAGATGCTTTTTAAAACTCAAGAAAATTCCCAGACAGAGTATGGGCTTGTTTTAGAGGTAATTTCAAGGTGCATCTTTTCTTTCCTTGAACTTTCTGAAACAGTCATTTCGGTCAGGCAAAGAGTGCAGAAAATAAATAGATAACACACTATATAGGTCTTGACTGGGAAGACAATGTGCTGCCAGTTTTTTGCTGCTCTTTCCTCACCCACTTAAAGCTGCAAATTGCACCTAATTTTACAATCTTTACTGTGATGTGAAAGAGATATTAGATATTGTTGCTCAGAAAAGGCTGCAGTTAAAGTGGCCTCTGCCTGTGCCTCTCTGCCTACAGTATTTTAAGGCATCTTGGGGAAATCATGGTGGGTATTATTTAGTCTCATTTTCTCAAGGCCATTTAAACATTGTTTTGAAAGGCAGGTGGACAAAATGACACCCAGCATCTTATTTTAAGATGTCCATTAGTGCCGTGGAATGTGTGGAGCTAGTAAAGTCTGGATTCCCTGACAGTCCAGACTTCACAGTTGTCTGAGGCAGAGCAAGGCTTGGCTTCCACCTTGCCTGCTTGTAAGCACCCTGAATAATCTACTCAGCTCAGGGATCACAGCAGGTGGACTGCATTGCAGCAGCAAGAACAGGGTTCCCAAATGGCTGTGCTCAGGTTTTTCAGAAATTATTGTAAATGGAAGCTCTCAGGCACTGACAATTTAGTGCTGCTGGGGAACAGAGGGGGCACCTAGGTGAATGTGACACTGACACATGACCAGCTACTTGTTTTTAATATTTTGTGCTGTGCTGAAATCACTTTCTTCTGGGAAGCTACTTGAATGAATTGATTTACTTGTATGGAACAGAGCATAATTGCCTACAGCACATAATGTGCACTCAGATAGATAAAGCAAGTGATATAACCCAATAGGTGACTTAATGTGGTGTCCAAGTCATGCATTTGGACACTCAAATTGGCACTTAGGTGCATAAAATCGACATTTACATGTCTAAGTGGCAATTTGGAACATCCAGATTAGGGATTAAGTTTCCCATATCTGAAAATTGAAACCCTGTCTTTTCACTCTACACATTGTTATCTGTTGGCTATGGAGCTTAAGTAAGCACAAGCAGAGTACTACTGATCAAATGAATGAAACATGCAGAGTTGTGCATTATTACATCAAATGACGTGTGACAAATTGTCTGTGGTCTTGACTAGCTGAATGAAGGGAACACACATTTGCTTGTTTTAATACAAGTATTTTAGGCACCTCAAATATGGGCTAAATATAGGTAGCCTGGGAATGTTGACACTAAAGAAGAAGTGCAAAAATGGAGTTTGCGTGGGTGTGCCTTCCTATACTGTCTATATTTATCAAGTTGAAACGCTGCTTCAGTCTTCAAGTAAAACCAGTAATGATACAGCCCTGATCGCAGCACCGAAAAATGTGTTTCTGAGAGGAAACAAAGGTCATCTTCTTTTCATTATGGGAATGATAGATATGATCAGCATTGTTAAGCCCCCTTATTGTACCCAAACAGTAAATTCTCAGTTTTATGGCTGCCATGTGAAGATCAGGCTCCACATCACAGTATGACTCCCCACCCACTAGTGTCATCAGCATCAGGCCAGAGGGTTATTTACACTGTTTGCAAGTAAGCAGAAGAAAGCATGATTAAGATTAGGAATATGCTTGATAAGTGTGTGAAGGCAAGTGAGAGAGCTGAAGGCAGTGGCTCACCCATGGGTTAACACCCTTAAATTAAATGATAAAATATGCCTGGAATAAAAAGAATTCTCACTGGGAACTTCTCCAAGCTCAAGCCCATATGTTACTGGCTAATAATTTCACACCTTCATCTGCCAAAGTAATTAGACAAAAGTGAAGCAGTACTCTGCTTATTTTTCTTGCTACTGTTTCATAATATCGGCTCAGAAATGATGGGTTATTTTAGATCACCCTAAATATAGGGGCCCACTGGGAGTAGATCTTTGGTACTCTGGCAGTTGGTTTGACTCACTATTTAGAAAAAAATGCAGTACTTTTTGTTAGGGGTGTTTTGTTTGTTCTTTAACGAGAAAGAAAATTTAAACAAATACATACCTGTAATTGATTATAGGTCCTGTTGTAAATGAAATAATGGATTTTTGCTGTGTCATGTGTACTCAAAATCAGTGCAATTCCACTGAAGTTACACAGGTGTAAAACTGGAGCAAAGAATCAAGTCTAAAGTGCTTATTAGCAAATGAGTAGAAAATGTCATCTGTGCTCTTGGTGTGAGCAGTTCGTCTAATCAGTATATTCTTACCTGCATTAAATGCAGGCATGCATATAACCAGCAATTATACAACTTTTGCTGCCTTGGGCTTCTCAGCAAAATAGGTGAAGCCTGTAGCCTGAAGTGCACAAAAAGATCATGGACTGTTCCATTTCAGAGACTGGGTAAAACTTAAATTTTCACTCTGAAGCACAAAGATCCTTTTCATTTTTTGTTTTTTTTTTAAAGATGAAAGAAAACTGTTCGTCTTTTAGACCAGAAGTTAAAAGATAAGATTGGAAAGGGTGCAAAGGGTCCAAAACACCCACTGTGGAAGCCTTAGATTGACTTAGATATTTCTTAGCACATAAACCAAGCACTTAGATCTAAGGCTGCTAGAAGCACTTCAGACTGCCTTCTGGACTCCAGTTCATTACACAGTTGATGGCGAGAAGGACACCAAAATGCTGGGACTTGCTCTGAAGAAGGACAGTCACTTCCCTCCTCAGTATGGAAATAGGTTGATCTATCTTTGACCACAAAACAATTCCTTAAAGACAGAATTAAAAGCCAAATAAAGAGTAGGCTCTATAGATGGCAACGGCATGCTTGGCTTTATCATGGATAAAGTTAACACTCTGGGCTGAATGTGTAAATGTGAAAAGCAGTTAGCACAGCTGCACCCTCAAGGGAGTATGAGGGTAGAAAATACATTAAAAAAAAAAGATGAACTGCAACTGAGACATAATGGGGTAGCTTCGGAGCAAGAGATTTGGCAGCTGAGAGCTGACATAGTTCTGCTGTGAGGTCACATGAGGAAGGATTGTGGCATCTACGCAAATCAGCCCATCAAACCATTTGTATTTTAATCAGATATGGGATAAAAAAATAAGGTGTAAAATTAGCAATGTGTTGCCTGCTTAATTTATTTTGTCTGGAAATCTTAGATGGAAAAAGGGACAATAATCACCTCAGAAAATACTGAACGTCCTATTTCTGAATCTGGAATGCCTGGAATCACAAAAGCCTACAATCTATGCCTATGTTTAAAGTCTAGTTCTTATTATAGTAAAAATGGTGCATTATTGCTTTGTCTTATGTTGCAAGCGAGAGGAGTCTGAGCAAGCTGAACAGGTGTCAGTTGTTCAGAATCCTGGAAAGAGTCAGCAAGGCAGTAGAAACTGAGTATCTATTCATTAAAATCCAAGAATAATGGCAATGAAAAATTATTATTTCCTGGGGGAAAAAAAGCAACGATTGCAAAACTAAACATTATTTGATTATCTTATTTGCAAACAATAAATGTCAACAGTATCCTAGACCCTTGTCAAAGGCTCCTCAGAGAATGCAAATGTAGCCTTTATCTTCCCCTGCCCTTTATTAAAACAACTGTACAGACTTCGCAGATAAGTAAGACAATTAAATGTAAATGATGTCATCTCCTGGCAGTCATTCACTTTAATTAGTCTAACCAATCACCAAATCTAAATAGTAATAGCTGGAAACAGCAATATTCAAAATCATGTTAGCAGAAAACAAAGGGAAAACGGTGACCTTTGTTTTTAACTAATGGTGTAGCCTCAGCACACTGTGCTTGGTAATTGAACCAATTGCCCTTGTCATTTTTAAAAGTTCTGATTGAATTTAAGTGTCAGTGATTATTGTACAAGCCCACATGAGGTGAACATTTGTGGTGGCAGGTGATGGGTTTAGAGGTGAACTTGTAGCTTGCTCAGAAAGAAACAACCCAGGAAGGTAAAGCTGCTTCATGCTACATCAGTGCCTCTCACCTGTGTTCCTGTGACGGATTTGCCCTCTTACAACTGCCATAAAGGGACGTGTTCAATCTTGGGCCATTTTCTGATGAATTGTTACTAACAATGAAACTAAATACCCCATCTCTTCTCCTCAAGCCACCTCTCCCATCCCAGGAATGGTTATCTCCTTTACACATTTTTCCCCGTATATTTCTAGACTTTTTTTTTTTTAACTTGGAAGTAAGATACTGGCTTCTCAATCTGCTCTTCATGTAAATTACTTTACAACATAGAGCATTGTGTTCTGAGTGTTTTCAGTGCTTGAGAAGGAATACATGATACTCCGTCAACAATGCTTAATGTTTAAAAAATCAGATAAATTCAGCTCTTATATCTTTGCTGTAGACCTACAAAATTAAAGTCAAAGACCATTAATGAATGAGTCACTGAGAAAAATTAAACGTTACTTTTTGTGGTTTTTGTCTGTATGTTTAGTTTTCATTACTCAGTTTGTCCCTACACTGAATGTGCAGAGCATCTTCAAAGAGCAAATATCGACTAGGTTTATATGGAGATGCTCCATACAGCTTTTAAGAAATCAGTTCCTGTGACAATGACACTGTAGAGAAATTTCCCTTTGAAGCAATATTGTGTGACGTTGCAGAGGATATTGCAACAGAAAGGGAAGAATTTTTTACTGAATGTATAGTTGAAATGAATGGTCAGCATCTTCATCAGGGATAAAACCACAGCTGGTAAAGCCAACAAAGTTACCGTGATTCATTGAACTAAGGGTCAGGATCTCTGCTTTCAGTCTGACTGACTTCAGAATTAGAAGTGCAAAGCTCTTGCTTTGTCTGTTTTGATACGCTCCTGCATGGTGCCACCAAATTTCATCCAGACAGTGGTAGCACTGAAAATCATATGAGTGTTTGACGGCAATTTATCCTCACACACATGTGCACACCAAGTACACATCACGTGATACACCATAATGTTTAAGAACTTTTGTTTAAGACTGCAGGTAAGGGAAGAATGGTCACATACGTTCATTTGTCAGCTGTGAGGCAGACTTCAATGTGGCATTAGACACATTAATTTACCACTCTTATGATTTGTCCTGGTTTATAACGCAGTGATAACAACGTTCATGAACTGCTTAGCACTCAGGTAAGGGACTGAGCAGTAGTGATGTTCCATAGGTACCAGACGGCTTCTGTGCTTGTTTCTTTCCTTGGCAGGAAAGAGAGGAACTATAAAAGAGAGCAGGGATTGAAAAGAGTTGCAGTGTAGTGGCTTTTTCAGTGCTAGTGAAGTATCAAGAATTTAGGAAAAATTTAGTCCCCTTGAGTTAGTCCCCTGGCCACAGGAATGTCAGGGTGAGGATGGGGATGCTAGGCTCTGACATGTGGACTGACAGGGCATAATTTCCCTCAGTCAGAGATTTTGATTTGATTTCATTTATTTTTATTTTTATTTTTTCTTCCTGACATGTGTGTTGTGTAGATACAGAAAAAGCATGTAATTTATTGCATGCATGAGAGCTGATTATTCAATTCCAAATCCCTCACAATTGCTATCAGGCTGGACTCAGACTATTTATGGTAGGTGCCTTAGTTATCTATGTCCAAGAGAGAGAAAGTGGAGCAATTCAAATCACCACTGCCCAGAGCTGCCATAGCTCATCCTTCTTCACACCCCTGACAATAGTGAGGCTCTCTAATTTAAGAATTTAATCTGCAGATATTATATATATGTATGCTTATACCTATGTAAATATAGATACACACACATAAATAAAATACTTAAATATATACATATATTATTATATACATATTTTGATGCTAGTGCCAGCAATAGATGTCCAGAGCCTGGAGAATGAACACAGGTCAGCAGGAGAACATCTGAAGAGCAACAGAAAAGATTTCCAGCCACTGAGTATGTGGTGGGGGGGGGCAACTTAATTGCCTCTATACAAGCACAGCAGCCTGAGGTATACAGGATAAACAAGAAGAGTTAAAGCTGTACACATGCCTGCAGGGCTGTGATCTCATTAGTGTCGCCCTATGATCAGAGTGTTGGCATGGAGGGATACAGGCTCCTTATGAAGGGCATGAAGTATACGTCACCCTGAATGTCAATAACCAGCTGGAGTGCATGGAGCTCCACCTGGGGCTGGATGAGGAACTGACCAAGAGCCTACTAAGGTGAAGGCAGGGACAAGTGACATTACAGTAGGGGTCTGCTACAGGCCACTGGACCAGAGCAGATGAGGTCCTCTATAGACAGATAGATGCTGCCTCACATTCACAAACCCTGGTCTTCATGGGGGATGCCAACCACCCCAGTGTTTTGGAGGCACAGCAGAGCAGGGCATAAGCAGTCCAGAAGGTTCCACTTCATTCTCCAAGTGACAGAAGAATCAACAAGGAGAGGTGCTATGCTGGAACTTTTTTTTTACCAGCAAGGAAGGGCTGTTAGGGAATGTGAAACCCAAAGAAAGTCTTGGCTATAGCAACCATATGTTAACAAAGAGGGTGCACGGAAAACTTACTGCCTTGGGCTTCAGGAGAGCAAACTTTGGCCTCTTCAGAGATCTGCTTGGTAGAGTATCATGGGATAAAGCCCTCGAGGGGAAAGGGGCCCAAGAAAACTTGTTAATATTCAAGGATCACCTCCTCTATGTTCAGGGGCAATGCATATACATCTCAACAAAGAAGAAGTCAGTCAAAAACACCAGGAGGCCTACATGGATGGACAAGGAACTCCTGGACTAACTTAAAAGAGAAATCTACAGGGAAAGGGAACAAGGACAGGTAGCCTGGGAGAAGTACAAAGAAATTGAGTAGACAGGAATCAGGTTAGTGAATCTATAGCCATGATAGAATCAAATCTGGCCAAAGTTGTTATGGGTGACAAGAAAAACTTCCATAGGTATGTTGTTGAAAAAATGAAGTCTATGGACCATGTGAGAGGATCAATTTTGAGACCATCTAAGGATCCCAGAGACATATAAGTCCATGGGACCTGATGAAGTGCATTTCCAGGTTCTGAGGGAACTGATGGAAGAAGGTGCTAAACCATCATATTTGAGAAGTCATGGCAGTCTGGTGAAGTCTCCACTGCCTGGAAAAGGGGAAACATAAGCCCTCAATTTAGAAAAGTTTTAAAAATACACCCAGGGAGCTACAGGCTGGTCAATCTCACCTATCTGTCAGCAAGATGAAGGAGCATATCCACCAAGAAACTCTGCTGAGTGGCATGGAAAATAAGGAGGTGGTTGGTGATAGCCAATATGGCTTCACTAATGGCAAATCATGCCTGATGAATTTGGTGGCCCTCTACAATGGAGCTACAGTGTTGGTGGATAAATGAAGAGTACCAAACAATTTACCTGGAATTGTGCAAAGCATTCTACACTGTTCTGTGTGACATTCTTGTCTCTAAATTGGAGACATGGGTTTGATGCATGGACTTAGTGGATAAGGAATTGTCTGGATGGTCACAATCAAAGTGTTGTGGTAAACGGTTCAATTTCAGTGGTAACAAGTGGTATTCCTCAGGGGTTGGCATTGTGACCGGTGTTGTTTAACATCTTTGTCAGAGACATGGACAATGGGATTGAGGGCACCCTGAGTAGGTTTGCTGATGATGACCTGGAGGAAAGGGATGCCATCCAGAGACACCTTGACAGGTTTGAAAGGTGGGCCTGTGCAAGCCTTAAGAAGCTCAACAAGGCCAAAGGCAAGGCTCTGCACCTAGGTCAGGTCAACCCTGATCACAGCTCCAAGCTGGATGGAGAATGGGTTGAAAGTAGCCCTGAAGAGAAGGGCTTGGAGGTGCTGGTAGATGAGAAGCTTAATACGAGCCAGCAATGTGCACTTGCAATCCAGAAAGCTGACCACATCCTTGGCTGCATCAAAATAATTGTGACCAGCAGGTTGAGGGAGGTGGTTCTTCCTTTCTAATCTGCTCTTGTGAGACCTGGATCTGTTCCAGTGAGTCCAGAGGAGGTCCCCAAAGATGATCAGAGAGCTAGAACACCTCCCTTGTGTGGACAGGAGGAGGAGTTCAGCTTGTTTAGACTAGAGAAGAGAAGGCTCTGGGGAGTCCTTAAAACAGCCTTCTAGTACTTAATGGGAACCTACAGGAAATATGGAGAGGGACCCTTTATTAGGGAGTGTAGTGATAGGATGAGGAGTAACAGATTAAAGCTGAAAGAGAGTAGATTTAGATTATATTTTAGGAAGAATTTTTTTTTACTGTGTGAGTTGTGAGGCACTGGAACAGGTTGCCCAGAGAAGTTTTGGATGCACCTTTCCTGGAGATGTTCAAGGCCAGGCTAGATCAGTCTTTGAGCAATCTGGTCCAGTGAAAACTGTCCCTGCCCATAGTAGGGGTGTTGGAACTAATTGATCTTTAAGGTGCCCTCCAACACAAACTATTCCATGACTCACTCTATATCTAGCCAAAAATTTCTAAGATCTAGGCACCATATTTTTTCTACCATTGCTAGCGACGGTTGTCATCAAAGAAACTTGTCCTATCTCAGGTGTGTTATAAAGTTGGGCTTTGATTCACAAACAGATTCGTATCCCTGAGGTGCAGAGACTGACATCAATTTGTGTGAATCCTGAGTTACCATTGCTGAGTGTGCAATGCGGATCAGACCTAAATCTTCCTAAATGTAAACAGTGGATATATATGAAGCCTGGAGCTCTCATTTAAGTCTTTTCATCTCTATTGCCCCAACTCTTTCAAAATGGACTCTGGGCAGAGTTTGTAACCATTCCCTTGCAGCCATTGATCCGTTTCACTGTTTTAAAGTAAGTAAATTTTCTTCTCAGTGGGTGAACTGCATGACAAACCACAGGCAAACTTCTGAAAAACTGCAAACACTTACACTTTACTGCAAATGTAACCATAACAATTCAAAGTACTAATTTTCTACCTCATATAATATGTGTAAGTATGCCTTAGCAACACTCATGGGAAACATAATTCAACAGTGCTTCTGTCTTCCTTACCTTGAGATGGGAAATTTCTGTCACATGCTTAACAGAAAACCGGCTGGCTGAGCTTCCCATGTGCTTATCTGCATTATTTTTTCAGGAACACGNGACCACATCCTTGGCTGCATCAAAATAATTGTGACCAGCAGGTTGAGGGAGGTGGTTCTTCCTTTCTAATCTGCTCTTGTGAGACCTGGATCTGTTCCAGTGAGTCCAGAGGAGGTCCCCAAAGATGATCAGAGAGCTAGAACACCTCCCTTGTGTGGACAGGAGGAGGAGTTCAGCTTGTTTAGACTAGAGAAGAGAAGGCTCTGGGGAGTCCTTAAAACAGCCTTCTAGTACTTAATGGGAACCTACAGGAAATATGGAGAGGGACCCTTTATTAGGGAGTGTAGTGATAGGATGAGGAGTAACAGATTAAAGCTGAAAGAGAGTAGATTTAGATTATATTTTAGGAAGAATTTTTTTTTACTGTGTGAGTTGTGAGGCACTGGAACAGGTTGCCCAGAGAAGTTTTGGATGCACCTTTCCTGGAGATGTTCAAGGCCAGGCTAGATCAGTCTTTGAGCAATCTGGTCCAGTGAAAACTGTCCCTGCCCATAGTAGGGGTGTTGGAACTAATTGATCTTTAAGGTGCCCTCCAACACAAACTATTCCATGACTCACTCTATATCTGGCTAAAAATTTCTAAGATCTAGGTACCATATTTTTTCTACCATTGCTAGCGACGGTTGTCATCAAAGAAACTTGTCCTATCTCAGGTGTGTTATAAAGTTGGGCTTTGATTCACAAACAGATTCGTATCCCTGAGGTGCAGAGACTGACATCAATTTGTGTGAATCCTGAGTTACCATTGCTGAGTGTGCAATGCGGATCAGACCTAAATCTTCCTAAATGTAAACAGTGGATATATATGAAGCCTGGAGCTCTCATTTAAGTCTTTTCATCTCTATTGCCCCAACTCTTTCAAAATGGACTCTGGGCAGAGTTTGTAACCATTCCCTTGCAGCCATTGATCCGTTTCACTGTTTTAAAGTAAGTAAATTTTCTTCTCAGTGGGTGAACTGCATGACAAACCACAGGCAAACTTCTGAAAAACTGCAAACACTTACACTTTACTGCAAATGTAACCATAACAATTCAAAGTACTAATTTTCTACCTCATATAATATGTGTAAGTATGCCTTAGCAACACTCATGGGAAACATAATTCAACAGTGCTTCTGTCTTCCTTACCTTGAGATGGGAAATTTCTGTCACATGCTTAACAGAAAACCGGCTGGCTGAGCTTCCCATGTGCTTATCTGCATTATTTTTTCAGGAACACCTTGGTGTGTGTGTGTGTTTTTCTTTAACCCTTCACTAGCTACATGGTAGCTTCACTCAGCTAATAAAAATACTATATCCTGACTTCCAGTCTCTCCCTGGGTTAAAAAGTAGGAGAGGAATGAGAAAATATGAGCTGAATGCTTCATAGAAAAAGAACCAAAAGTGAAGACCATGTGTCAATAGGAGAGAAATAGTTGTCTGCTGAGCAGCTTAACCCACATCAGCGACTACTCAGCACACTGCAAGGAATCAGCAGCTGGGTGGCTGCTTCCATGGTAGTGCTAACATTTGTATTTCTCATATTTGTATTGTACATAATGCCAGGTTCACACATACGGGAACGTAAAGACTCAACCTATTATTTTTAGAATAGGAGAAATATGAGGCATAAGAAAAAGGAATTATTTTTAGCGTAATTTATACCTTATAATGTGAGACATAAAGATTAAGATCTAGTGATATTTAGGATTGGCAGTATTTTTTACCGTTAAAATCAGTAGTAGTACTTGAACAAGCTATTTTATTAGTTAATTTATGAGTTAATTTGGATTCAAAAGAAAGCATAAAACTCAATGGTCTGATTTCTGTCCTACTCACCCAGTGAAGTCTACATCATAGCATGAAAAATTTTCATCTTCCTGTGTCCAAGATTTGATGTCTTATTTATGCACAGCCAACAGTGTTTAGGAAAGATGAATTTGGTGGGAGAAGTAGGAAGTCAAGTAGGGAGCATTTTAAGATAAGGTCCAGAAGGGCAGATAAGCTGGGACATCAGCAAGTCAAAAGTCCACCTAGTCTAAATGCCTGTTTCTATCAGTGAACTCTATTAGATGCTTAGAAAAATATGTAAGAATTAGGCAAAAACACAGTGACATATTTTTGTGCAGTCTTCTATTCCACAACTGCCAGTAGATCAGAGGTGGTACCTCTTTGCTCAGTGCCTCCTAATAGGTTTAATTCTATGAACTTCTCTCCCTACATTTTAAATCCGTACAAACTTCTATCAGCTACAACAGCATATGTCAATGAGTGGTGTGATCTATTCCATGAACGATAAAAGACCTCCATCTGCCTGTACTGAGCCTATCCATGTGGTAATTTCATTTCATTATTGTTTTTAGCTTACCCAGCTTCTCATTATGTGTCTTGAGGTTCCAGGTGTCCTCACTAAACAGTAGAAAATGTCTCAATCCAATATTTCTCTAGGATTTGGATGTCTACAGCTAGAATGAATACAAGACTTAGGTAAATATGGGATGTCTGATTCAATCTTTCCCTCATTTAGGTGACAATTTTGTTGTTTTGGGTGAATGTCTTACTCTTCTTCTAAAGCATTGTAAGAGAAAAAGAAGAAAATATTTAGCTCTTTATATTAAAATCTACTGCTATGGGAGTTGGCAGAAAGTGGAACACACATTTTTTAATCTTCTCTGACCATGTAGAATCTTTGTCTTTTTCAGACTTTTTTTGAATAGGGGATTCAAATCTACTTCTCAAGTACTGATGAGGTGCCCAAAACACTGCAGTCTAGGTAACTGTGACAAAGATCAAGGCTTTCCCTTACTAATAAAGATGTTAAGGAATGGAGATGGGGGAGAAACTCCATCTCTCCTCCATTGTACTGACAGGGGCTTACTATACTGTACTGTATGAAGTTAAAGAGAGAGGAAGACAGAAGAAAAGTGAGATTGGAGCATGCAACTAGGAGGTTGGACCTAGTTCCTGCTCTAGAGATTTTTATGTATTTCCACCCAAGTGTCTTTTGAGCAGGTGCTGGGGAAGTTAAGGGTGAATAACACTCTGCACAGGGCAGGGTCTTGGAAGGAATTTTGACTACTGTCCTCCTTGGCAGCTGAATACTACTTGAGTTTTGCTAGGAACACTGACATCTCATCATGAACCAAAGCCTGCATCTTGGGGAGTGTCACTTGCCAGGGAAACCCTAAATCAAAAGTCATGTCCTACTGACTCAGAGGTGGCAAGATAAAACTAGCGGTGGGCAGATTTTGAGGTACCGTGTGCTCATGGTGAACCAGACAGCCACTGGCTTTCTGCAAAATCTTCATGTTCATGATCAGAGCTAGCAGTCAAGATGTAAAAATCCTTGACTGTAATCCCTTAGCATGTGAGCTGCTGGAGTAGTATTGCAAACGTTGTATGAGGAAGGACTTCACAGTACACTAACTAAAATATGAGGTTTTCCTCTTTAGTAATTTCACTTGAAATCTCCCTAAGTTTCACCAAGGAGTTCATTCTAGCTGCACTTTTAATGGGCATGAAAATATTTGTAATACGAACTGTTTCTCAGACATAGAAATGGGGATAAACTCAGTTTCGCCTTCCAACAAATTTAAGATTAAAAAAAAAATTTCTGAAGTCAAGACAAGGCAAAGTGGAAATCTTGCAAATATGCTTAGCCTGAGATCATGTCGCCAAACACAGATGTGACTCACTGAAACATTTCATTTGAATGGGTTTGAGATATTCCAAATGGTTTGTAGCTAATCTTTTTGACATGTTTTTATTCTTAAAAAATAAATTGAATTTGAAAATACAGCTATTTAAACAGAGAATTTAAAATTAAAAAGAACACATTGTTTTCCACATTCCTAACAGACATTTCTGTTCCCGCCGTCCTCACCTCCCACAATTCTCCTGCCCTAGTAATTAGAAACAGGAATTTCTTTGCAAAGTTCCCTTTAAAAAACTTTATCTTTCCTAAATAGTTCCACTGGATGACATTTCTGCTGTGTCTAGAACTGCCCTCAAGGAAATGCACTCGTTCAGACATTTAATTCAAGCCAAGGACATTTTTGACACCCACAAGGAGTCTGCCAAGTGACTATGAGCATCATGCATTATACTATCATTCCAGTTGTAGGAAAACCTAAACCGCATGAGTGATTTGAACCATGATTCTCTCCTACCTAAAAAAAAAAAAGAAATTCATGTACGTACCACAGCATTTCAGTTTTGACTGAACTCTGCCTACAATACGTCAAAACCCAGGAGGTTGAAGAACCTTATTCACTGTTGAGCAATATTAAGTAAATATTCACCACCACATTGAATGTATGATAAAACTTTAAACTTCCTGTATTCTAGTGAACCTAGGGAACCTCTCATTTGAATGAGACACAACTGAGGCATTAGTCAGACAGGAGATGAGATGCAGTCCTATAAAATAACCACATTAGTATGAAAAATGAGACATAAAGCAAACTGTCCCCATATGTTGCTATCCATATCTGAGAAAGATATTTTTTTGAGTTTTATTGCAATGATCATCAAGGGAATTTACAAGCCCTGGCCTGGAATTGATATTAATCTAGAGGGGAGAAAAGGGGGACAACTCAGACAAAGCGATATCCAGGAAATAGGGACAGATGGGAGATAGATGAAACAATAAAAAATGCATTGGCAGGGAAGACAGAAAACACTTTCCACTGGAATGCATTTGGGTACGAAGTGTGGTGTTCTCCTTGTGAATACAAGAAAAACTGCTGAGGGTCCTACCACTAAGTCCTACTTACACACAACACAGTTGCCTATCCTACTGCATTACGGATTACTCTCAACAGCTTTTTAATGTACTTTGAGAGATACAGTATATGTATCACGTCGTTATTCCAGTCTTTCAATCATCATCATGATACAAAACCCCCATTGTTTGGAGCAGATGCATTTTTATTTGCTAATGTGTTCTTGGTTGTCACAAATTTACCACAGGAAAATTTAGTACCCATCTTCAAAATGCTGCTTACTTAAAACATCCCCCAAAACCAATACAATAAATAGCATCAAACAACTCATAATAAAGCAATTTTACTACAGATGTTCATTATGCACATTGGTCTCCATAGCAGCCTGTGTCTTTTGGAGAAATATTTGAAATTAGTTTGGAAAAGCAGGAATTAAAATTAGCTATTTCTCACAAAATTGAGTAAGATTAGAACCACAGGCATGTCACATTGCTCAGTTCCAAAGAGTGATTCCCCTTTCCCCATCCTTTAAAGCATGTTTATTAATGTTGTTGTAGACTTAGGTATCACATCCAAAGCTACTGTGGATTCCAAAAGACATCATGCCAGTGAGTAATAAATATTTACACTTTAGAGATCTGGTGTTTTTCTCATTAATACTTCTGAACACACTCCTTATGGCCATTTTCCCTAAAAGTCCATTGGAAACATACAGTGAATGTACGGTTTGCTGGATTAACTGTCCTGTGAGCTCATGGTCTGCCTTTTGTGCCCTAGTTTCCCTACAATGTTATGGAAGCATTTATTGTGCGCTGTAGCTGTCCCCAGTGACTGGATAGAGAAGTCACTCCTGATGGCATGAACTTACTTGCACTCAGAGCCTGAATCCACCGTGGTATCAGGATGGCTTATTTTATAGATTCATATACAATTATTCAGCTCACATTTTAATGTACAGTTTTGACTGACTGATTAGATGATGATCTCCTATCTTGAGTACAAAGCTACCAAACTTTCTCTTGGAAGGCTGCATGGCCTGAGTAAAAGAATGACAATTGTGCTCTAACTGTTCTCAACATCTTTATGCTCACATCACTACTTGTGGTACTCATCAGCAAAAAAGAATAGGATTTTTATGAGATCATTACAGTTTTTTCAGCATTTGAGCCTTTCTAACCCCAAATGGCAGGAAATTTCATTGTGTTAGAGGAAAATAAAAATTATTAGTTTTATTTTTACAAGTCTAAACGTTAATTTTTTTTTTGGCATAATTTCAGATTTAATATTATCCTAACCAAGCTGGTTTTGGTTTTTGCTTTTTCCTCACCCCTCATCTGAATGTGGTAAATTTTTACAGTGAACTCTTCTCTAGTAATATGTCTAGTAGTTTAATCTGTGTGGTCCTTTGCCCTTGATTCATTCATATTGGATGAGCAAACATTCAGTATTCAGACAAAGCAAGCAGAGAATTTATCACTTCCTGTGGCATGTGGACCTTGACAGGCTTAGGTACCCTGAGTAAAGGAGAAATGTGTCAGAACAAAAATATACAAGCAAATGCTGCTGTATATTTAGATCTTAAATGTCGACTTTTTTCTCTTGAATCCAACTTTGGAGGAGTTTGTGAGACAAAAAAGATGGAATTCCCATTTATTAGTGATAATAGTGTGTTAGGAATAAGTTTGCTTCCTTCAGAGAGCACAAGGGAATACAGGAAGAAGCAGTGAGAAGATGGTATCAGTCAGAGTTGAAGGTAACCGCAAAGTAGCTGTGGAATTAGTTCCCGACATTGCCTGTGAGTTTTACGTGCAGATGTGGCATTCATCAATTCCCAATGACATCAGCCTGTGTGTTGCAATACTAGGATACGAGACATGATTGATTAATATGTAGCTCTGACTCCATTTCCTGACCTAATAATTCCCGTTTTTTCCGATGCAGAATATAAAGGCTCAAATGAAAGAAGAAAAGGGAAAATGAGATCCTCTTACTTCATCCTATTTAACAGGAATATAAATGAACTCCCTATTGAATAAGCAAAAGATTTGCTGAAAAGTGCTAACTATATTTGAGAGTACAGTCTGAATTTATATCCATGAAAAAAGACATTTCTCTGAGTCACTGATACGTGGCAAGAGAAACATTAAGTGTAATTAAATATCACGTTAAAAGCTGGTTTTGGAATATCTCTATTCCCTTCTAGGGCAGTTTGGCTTCTGAAATGACCTTGTTTCTGAAACCTGTGCCTGCGCCCTCAACCCATAAAGGCAACTTAATAAACCTTCCAGACCTGAAATGAACATTTTGATGACGCTATGAATACAGTATGTGCTAAAGATCTTCTATTCCATTTTCTATAACCATAAATAGATATGCTTTAATGGTCTGATGCTTTTACCTTAAAAAAATCCAATTTAGTTCCCTAGAGCTGTAGTAATAAAAACTCCTGACATTCTGTTTTTATTTTTCAAAGAAGAACCTGTCTTATAAGGGCTTTTCTGTATTTGTGGACTGGCCAGATCAAGCTGGGTCTTAGAATCAGGTACCTTTGTCAAGAAGAAAGGCACCTGAGAGGGATGTGATATGGACTTCTACACTTGAGACAGGTGACAGCAAGCCTTTCAATACATGAAGCCTATTCATTTTTTGTCTTGAAAATAGCTTTGTAAATGTCAGAGCTTAAAATTCATTTGGTTTGTCTTTGCTTTCTTTCAGCAGTATTTCTGTCGTTCTGAGTTTGAAGAGAGGAGCCATCCATTTCTGTCAGCGCAAACTCATCATGTAGGCAAGGATTCTTCTTTTTACCAGGCTTGCTGTGCCTACTTCTGGCTTTGCTGGGTTGCAGGAGTTGAGGGTGTGGTTTTTGAAAACACCCACACAGCAGACAGGAAGAATAAGGCCTTACAATTTTCCATTTTCTTTGGTTTATAAACGTAAATACACATAAAATGCAAATATAAGGTAAAATACTCCATGTGGAAGAAAATGTATCCCTCTCCTGTGGCATGAAATATAATGTCTTAGATATTTGAACTCAAATCCAAAAAGCCAATAAAGGTCTAAACATGGATGCAGCATTTTGCTGCCTATTACAATAAGGGTTGACATTGTATTGAAAGCACATTTTTTGTATTGATCTGACAGTATAAGAAGTCAGTCTTCAGATATCTCAGAGCAACCAGCATGGGGTTACTCAGGATGTGTGCAAACCATATTCTAGTAGTTTTCACTAGGAATGATAACGGCAATCTTGTGTAGACATCGTACTTTTAAATTTTGCTGATTATTTTTTGATATTTTATTTTCCTCTAGAGTTTATCTTCAAAATACATTCATAAAGCCTTTGCAGCTTTTAATCTCTTCACGAAAGATATAATCCCCATCTTTGTTTATTTGCTTGGTTTGGTTTTACCTATCAGGATCACTTCTACCCTACTCGTGTTGCAGGCAGTTTTTTTCCCCTTTATACAGAAGCACAGGAACTGATACTATGGACAGGAAAGCTCTGTATCCTGTATTATATATTGTGTCCAAAAGCAAGTAGAAACCTAACGAGCAATGTAAGACTGAAGCAAGTATCTTTCGACATTCCTCAAGAATATCCTCTTAGTGGCCTGTGGTTGAGGGCCTCTGAGGCAGAGCAGATGTAGCTAATAAAGCCAAACAGGTTATTTTCTCCTACTGATTTGTCCTTTGTCAACCCAGATTACTACAAATGCAATTTTAAAATTCATTTTTAGAGAGGAATGCATAGCACTGAGGCTACAGAAAAATTGCCCATGGATTTGTTGGTTGACTAAAATCACACTTTGAATTCTTCTCTTCTGGTCAGCGTGTTGGATAGCAAGAAACTGAGGCTTGTCCTAAATGTTTGTGACAGCAGCCATTAGGTCTGAGCACTGGAAACTTGCAATGTGCTTAAGATCTCCAGGGCTAGAGATTTATATGGCTAAGACAAAGGGAAAGAGAGCAGAAATAACTGGGAAACCACTGAAATTCAGGAACTGTAATGAAGTTGGTCATGGCAGCACAGGTCCAGCATTTGAGGCCATTAAATCTGGCAGCTTAATACTAGAGGCAGCAAGCTCTTGCTGTTCCTGTACTCTGTGGTGAGAATGTCAAATAGCCAGGGCAAGGTTTATAAGCACAGGTATCAGCTTGCTGGAAAAACAACAAACCCTCTTTCAGGCACATAAGCCCTCTTTTATGTATGAAAAGAATGAAACATAGGTTGAGAAGAGTAGATGTTTGGACCTCCATGGTTAGTTACACCATTTCTATCATTGCAATTATTAGTTAATTATTTTTCATTGCTAAGAGCCCCTGGGGATTATATCAATTTAAATTACAAAGCAGCAAGGGGAGCTTCACAAAAAAAACGACCCTCTCTGTATAAACATGAATTTTGTGCAGAGATCTAGGAAAATTTCTAACCCAAAGTCTGTTATTTTTGTGTCCTGCTTCAGGCTAAGCTTCAGGTTATTGTTGGAATGGAAGTTTGGTTTAGAAAGACTGAAAGAGAACTCAGCTCATGGTTTTTATATGAGAGCTGAAGAAATTCCTGGTCAGCACCAGCCTTCTAAGATCTAATGAACGTAAGAGCTGTGCTGGCATCCAAAACTGAGGCAGCTTTCAAGGTGCTTCTTCATGTTCATAAAAGCTTTTCCTGAGGAACTAAAGCCCTGACCTGGTAATCTTTCCATGCTGGGAGTCTGTTCTGCAGTCACCAATCCATGCTGCCAACTAAGTAATGGATTTTCTTCTCCTGAAGCAGAATCGACTCACACAGCCTTTGGCAAAGCAAACATTTTCCCCTTTTTTGTGCTCCCATACTTCTCAGCAGAAGTTCTAAATCTTTATTCTTCTAAGAAAAGGCATATTAGAAGAGGAAACACCACCCCTTGGATTCAATTTAACTTCTCCAGAACACAGCTCTGTGTCTGATTGTACCACAGGATCAGTGTTCTTTCCATATCACATAGGTGGTCAAGGAATAAAACTCATCATGGAATTTGGAAATGGGGAAACTGACCTTTATACAGAAAGGAAGGGAAACTGAGCTGGAATTCAGAAACAAATTTAAAGGAAAATAGGAGATGACAAGGAACTGAAACCAGATCTCCAGTACTAGGTTGGAGCCTTGTATAAGAGCGTATCTTATGTCCTGGAATTCAAGAGATGTGTTAAGGTAAATATCACACTTTACTGGTTTAATAAATTTGCCTCCCACGAAAGACTATTAGGTGTGGATTCTGTAGTGTATGTTTTGAGCAAACATGGTTGACTGATATTTATATGACTAGGAGATTTTGCAGTGCTGATTAAATAAATATTTGCTTTAGAATATTTGCATAATGATACTTGGGTATATAAATGTGCATTCTCAACATCCCTATTTTCACGATCCCATTTCAACAAGGGGAATTGCTTCCATTCTGTTAATGAGGAAAAGACATAACAAATATTAAGAGAACTTGGGAACAGAGTAAGATCAAAGGTACTTTTATTACTGGATGCTATTTGCATAAAGAAAGAGTTCTTTGGTTTAAGAGTTTATTTCTTTTCTTGCTAAAGATTCTCATTTAGGGGCATAATCCTCTTCATGTGACATGACATTCGATTGCCAGGAAAGCATTATCAAGTCACATTTCAGTGATCAGTTTCAGGTAAGGGAATTAGCAGCTCTTAAGCAGAAGATTCTGTTTTCGTACACGTACTCCATGTATTAAAGTATTAATGCTGAAGGGAAACAATCCCACTTGCAGAGTTTTTTCCATCACGTGTCAGCAGTTTATGAGGCATTTGACATTATAAAGACAGTCACCATGATCTATCCTTCACGACACTCTTAGGGCAGAACTACAAGACTCACGAGAAGGAAGCTTAAACCAAAAATCAAGCCTATTAATACAAGGCTTCTGATGGATTTTCCAGCATATGATGGCTCTCCTGTGTGTCCTGTGTGTCTTTGTTAGACTGTAATCATTTGAGGTCAGGGAAAACTAACATGCCATATTTTGGGTACTAAATAAATACTAAATGCTCATGCACGTCAATAGCCTTTGAAAAAATAGCCAGCTACATGTAATATATCCTCAGGATCATTTTTTACTATCTTGTATGACTGTTATCCACCCAGAATCTGCATCAGCAGCTTAGGAGCAACCTGACACCAAAAGACCAATACCGTGCAGCTAACAAATTCTGTTCCATTTAATGGTTAAATGTAAGATTAGCTCATATGTGAAATGGATCTTGTTGAAAGTATTGGAGAGACAAAAAAATGTACTGGTTCAGATCTATTAAAAGATTAGTCCAACTCAAATTAGAGGGAGATTTCAACTTGCATGAGTTCAGACTCCATGTCTTGTTTTGACCCTCCTTCTACAGTAAACTAAACTAAACCCATCTTTCAAACTACTCTCCACAATTGTATGGGAACTTTGTAGCTGATGTTTTCTACTTGTAGTGTGAAAGAGTAAAATCATATGAAGATGGATAGTTAGTTCCTTCTATGATCTATACCATTTCCAGTTTTATAGCTGAAATAATGCAGTCCTCACTACAAGGAAGAACAACAACAGGATTTACCTCTCAGGTAATTACTCTCAACCAGTCTTTTGCCTCATATTTTATACTAAGTCTGGGAGCTCTTTCCCTCACTTTTGTCTTTAGAATAAAATGCATGATCGTATGAGATCTAGGACCCAGTATCAGAGAGTGTTCATGAACTTAGAGTAATAAAGAAGTTCAACAAAATATTATCCTTTTTTTTGTCACCTGGAAGTTCCTCATAGCAGAGTGATTCTTTGCTGCCATATGCTACTACTACCTAAACCAAATAATTTAATCCCAAGATGAGAAAGAAACAAGAGCATTCAAATAATGTAACATCAGCTTCACGCACAATCAGCATAAATGACGAAACAGATCCTGTCTGGAAACACATTTAGTCAAGGTCCCTGCAGGAGTTGCATACCTCTCTGCCAGGACAGGTAATGTTACAGCTGGGAAAAGAGATTTCTATGAACTGTAGAGTGCTCCAGAATGTGAGGTTGATGAGTCTCTGACTCGGGTCCAGTTATGGCTCCAGTTCAGCAAAGCACTTAAGTTGCACTGACTTTCATTCAGTGAAACACATCTGTGATTTGCAGAGTCTCTGTTGCTGAGCTGCACCTGGAACTGGAGAAAATGGTAGTTTTGGTCTTTCAGGGGATGTTGTCAGTTTTAAGCATATATTAAGAAACCAAAACAGCTCCCAAACACCGAGTTTATTTTCCAGTGGTACAGATAATGTTACACAATTACAGCTTGAAAGTGCTTTCCATTTCCACTACTTTCCATTCACTCTGTCAGATGTTCAGTTTGGTGTCTCTCTGTTTGGGAAATGAAAACAGATTAGTCTGTCTCATTTCTTTTTACAGCCTGATGCTAATAAATTTCACTCAGAGGTTCTTGTCTGTCAGCCCACTTGAAATCTCTAGCTGTACTTGCCACAACGAAACATTAACAAAGATAATTTCCATTAAGAGCTAAAGAAATTGCTAGACTGCTTATTTTAATCCATAAATTTCACTGTAATAAAAATACCTTAAAATCATAGAATCATAGAATAAGCAGGTTAGAAGAGACCCACCAGATCATGGAGTCCAACCATTCCTATAAACACTAAACCATGCTCCTCAGCACCTTGTCCACCCTTGCTGTAAACACCTCCAGGGAAAGTGGTTCAACCACCTCCCTGGGCAGCCTGTTTCAGTGCCCAATGACCCTTTTTCAGTCTGACTTTTAATTGATAAAAAAATATATCCTGTACTAACTTCTAGAAAGATTTACTGTCTTGTGTTCTAAACCTATTTTCTTTCACCCTGCCTCCAATTCACTCACCACATAAAAAATCTCTATCTATTGCACTTTGCTCAGTACAATGCGTGTCTGCACACTATCAGCACCTTGCTGCTGGGCAGGTTCCCAGTGTTGGGTTGTAAAGGAATGAGTGAACACGTGAGAAAGCCCCAGTCTGATCTGGTAATGTTCCTGGAGCAGAAATGGAAGATTCTCTGTGACTAATTCTGGTTGATTTTCTGTTCTATTAAGAAAGCACAATTTTTTGCTTACTCATCAGCAAGGATAAGCCTATTTCATTTTAGACTCGTGTCATTATATTTCAATGTATCAATTCATTCCTCTACTATGGGCAAATATATGTGGTACAAGCTGTATATATAACTATAATGAATAATCTCTTTCATCCATAGCACATGCCAAATTCTGTTTTGAAGTAGGCAAGTTTCATTGTATCACTAACATTATCATTTCAATAGTCTCTTCACAAAATGGTACCAATTCCCTCATGAGAAAGTTATATATTTCTTGGTTTGCCATCTAAGGATGCCTGGTTGGTTGTTGGTTTTTTTTTTTATTTTTGCTTTTTTTCTTTAGCTAAAACTCTTCTCTGACAAAAATTAGGCTTACATTTCCAAGTAATAGTATGAAAAGTTTTCTACTCACCATGAGAATTTTTGAAGTGATTTTGAAAAACCTCAAATAATTTGTCTCCTTGGAATTTATTACTGTCTTATACCATTAAGTTTACTAGTTATTTGGTGTTCCATTTGTGATGGGCTGTTTCTTAATTAGAATATGCATTTCATAATGCATCATTTTTCTTCCATAGAATCATAGAACAACCATGTTGGAAGAGACCCACCGGATCATCGAGTCCAACCATCCAACCATGAAACAAAAGACTCTGGTATATTAAAAATCGTATTGACCAACAGGGAAGCAGGACAGGGTGGGGGGTGGNTGTGTTCTAAACCTATTTTCTTTCACCCTGCCTCCAATTCACTCACCACATAAAAAATCTCTATCTATTGCACTTTGCTCAGTACAATGTGTGTCTGCACACTATCAGCACCTTGCTGCTGGGCAGGTTCCCAGTGTTGGGTTGTAAAGGAATGAGTGAACACGTGAGAAAGCCCCAGTCTGATCTGGTAATGTTCCTGGAGCAGAAATGGAAGATTCTCTGTGACTAATTCTTGTTGATTTTCCCTTCTATAAAGAAAGCACAAATTTTTGCTTACTCCATCAGCAAGGATAAGCTGATTTCATTTCAGTCTCGTGTCATTATATTTCAATGTATCAATTAATTCCTCTACTATGGGCAAATATATGTGGTACAAGCTGTATATATAACTATAATGTATAATCTCTTTTATCCGTAGCGCATGCCAAATTCTGTTTTGAAGTAGGCAAGTTTCATTGTATCACTAACATTATCATTTCAATAGTCTCTTCACAAAATGGTACCAATTCCCTCATGAGAAAGTTATATATTTCTTGGTTTGCCATCTAAGGATGCCTGGTTGGTTGTTGGTTTTTTTTTTTATTTTTGCTTTTTTTCTTTAGCTAAAACTCTTCTCTGACAAAAATTAGGCTTACATTTCCAAGTAATAGTATGAAAAGTTTTCTACTCACCATGAGAATTTTTGAAGTGATTTTGAAAAACCTCAAATAATTTGACTCCTTGGAATTTATTACTGTCTTATACCATTAAGTTTACTAGTTATTTGGTGTTCCATTTGTGATGGGCTGTTTCTTAATTAGAATATGCATTTCATAATGCATCATTTTTCTTCCATAGAATCATAGAAGTGGGGCGGTAATATCCAAATCAAATAGACACCTCAGGCTGGAGTTCTCATCCAAATTACATTTGCCTCTATACAGCTTCATTGCCTCCTTTCTCCTAAGAGGCAAGTAGTTGTATCATGGCTGATGAAATATAGGGAAAGCCATACTGAAATAAAAAAGTAGGAGTGAAAAGCAGGAGGACCACTGAGGAACAGTCATCCCTGAAAATACTTAGTGCTTAAACTAAAGTCTGAGTTTGGAAAGCAAGTTATGAGGGAAAGATTTAGGAATTCCAGCCAAATCTAATTTTTTAGCCTGCCTTAAAACTGTTTACAAATCTGACCTTAATGCTAGTTATTGACATTCTTCTCCCACAGGCCATTGATCTAGTAGATGCAGTGTTGGAAGCTTGCAGAAATATTTAATGCACAACTAAATTGGTTGACTGAGTTAGCAGGGACTGCGTCAATGATGGAGGACTAAAATTTTGGAGCTTATGCTGTAGAAAATCGTGTCGTAAGTTTGATTCTGTGGAGTGACAGACAGATAGCATTTGCTTCTACGTCCTGACAGAAAAAAATTATGACATTTTCCAGGCATAGAAAGATGTAACTGGGGTAGAATTGCAAGATATAGCAAATGTCAAGGCAGGAGAGTCAGAGAATCTGTATTATCTCAGAAACAGGGCAGGAATGTGGTCCATCTGACCCTCTGTGTCCCCCTTCTTCAAAGAGTCAGAGATGTGGTTTCTTATATGACCAAGAAATGGATATTTACTTTGCCAATAAACCATCTCTCAGACTGGTTATACTCTACAGATAGACGCAGTGTAGAAATAGGGCAGCTCCTTTTGGTAGAGCACAAGACACTTCTGCTGTACTTTGTGCAGTGCGCATGCAACCTCCAATGAATTCAGGAGAGAATCTGCCCTCTCCTTTAGGAAAGAATAATCTTAATTCATTCACTCTTCTTAAAACAATGGTATTCACCTCCTTGCTCCATGCTGAGACCTTTTTCAGGTCTGTTAGGAATGAAACAGGCCTTCTGGCTGCTTCCTGGCTCCCTGTACTGTGCGGAGCCCTTAGGGAGCCTGTAGGCATTGAGACAAGATAGCCCACTGAACCATCCTAGCTCAGACACAACAGTTTCTATAATTAAGTCATAGAGGACTTCAGAGAATCCCGCTGGCTGAATGATTAGAGGCATGGGAACAGCTGAGTTCACTAGGAAACTCTGCATTAGTCGTAGGCAAGGCTGGAGTTTAATACTTTAACTGGAGTGAGGTATTTTAACCTCTCTTCTTCCGCACCCCTACATCAGCTTTCACTGACGTAAAACTACATCCAGATCTTGCCCACTGGTGACTGAAGGGAATCTAAGGGCTACTACTTTCATTGTCCTATGTGAACATTTTTCAATAAATGCAGTAGACAACATTTTAATTTCTCAGTCACCAAGATGTGCGAAATAACATGCAGCTGTCAGAGAAGCAGAGTGCTCCATGGAAGGGCAGCAGTGCAGGATCTGGTCAATGTCTCCTTGTTCCTCTACCAGTGCAGCATTGTCCTGATCAAAGCTGCATTGTCCCAGCTAGTGTTACTGAGCCACAGGACAAGCATGTCAGTCAAATCAATGTGACCCTTCAGGGATCCACAACACCTCTCACCCTGCCCAGTGGACCCTGGCTCTGGTGTCATGTTTATGCCCGCAAATCCTCCCAATGTTGCCTTGTTTTTCCATTTCCTCCACCACCCACTATTTCCCTTTTGAGTCCCTCCCTGCCTACCCCTCCACCAAACATGTATCAAGCTGTGCTTATTTGGATGGTGCAAAGCATTTCAGAAAAAAAATGCCTCCAACAGTGGAGTTGTACAGGATCCAAAAGAGGAAAGGCACGAGGCAGGAAATCTGCTGTTTGGCTTTGCACTGACCTACTGTCTGACTCAAAGCCAGACCTATTTAAACTGCCCTCTCCCAGATGGATCTGTACAGATGACAAGCCAGCTCTCTGTGGGGAGCAAGGTGCCTATGTGTATCCACACTATGGGGCAGAGTTCTGCAGAAGTCATGACAGCAGCCTGGTTGAGCTGCGTACGTGGTGGCCAGACATTGGAGACTGCCTTGCCCTTCCTCTCAGCCTGATCCTTGTTCCTCAGATAGCTCATTTAGACCCAGGTCAGATAGCCATAGGCTCACTGCAGTGTGCAGTGCAAATAGGAACGTAATCCCATTAGAAGCCTGAGCAAGCCCACTGAGGCCAAGCATCTTGAGCTGGCAAAAATACAAATGCAATGCAAGTCTTCATTACACCCTCATCTCCAGGTGTGAGTGACTTTGGATTGCTCCCTACTTGAAATTGAAGCATTTTACACCAGTTTCAACAGGTGTTAATGACAGAGAGCCATGGAGCATGGCAAAGGAGCTAGCCCAGGATCATGTCTGAGTTTGCCAAACTGCTGTGAGAACAGCACAATTAAAAAGAAAGCCCTCAGCCATATCACTGATAAGTAACACTTGCAGTTACTAAAAGAGAAAGGACTTTAACTGACAGATTTATTTTCCATTACCTCTGTTGCTCTATATTCTTTGCAATTCTCTCAGGCTAGGCTGTAGAAATAAAGCAGTCAGGTTCACTTCTTTTCAAAGCTGTTTTCTAGGCAGGGTGCTTTGCTAGGTTCTTGGGCTCAAGTTGCAATAACTGGGCTGTAAATGATGAAGGGAAAAACAAGGAGGAGGAGAAGGGGAGAGTGGGAATGTCAAAATCTCCAAACTATTTATGCTTTTCCTGTATTTTGCAAAGAGTTGTTTGGTGCCAGATTTTGGGCCAAATTGGCTTCTAGCAGCCCAATATTTTTTTTCCCTACACAAGGTAGAAGAAAATAATTTTAAAATGCCAGGCAGCACTCATACACTCTGTAAGCTCCAACAGAGTGGCTTCTCCTCAGGCAAACTATCTGCAACCAATTATATTAAAGAGTGTGAGGTAGATTTATCTTTTTATGGTTCAAAAAAACTCCAACTTGTCGTGTTCTTCCCTTGAACTTTCATTTTTGTTCCCCTCCAACAAGAGAAAATATTTGATCCAAAATTCCTAACCTCTAAAAACCTCTGACTATCATAAAAATAGTAAACATGTAATTAGAAATGGCATTTACCTAGCCAGGTGTGCTTATTTTGCATTTTAGGGAAAATTGGCATCAGGTTGGCAGTCTCTGTGCTCTTGACTCTTATATCTCAGTGTATTGCCTTTTGAGGCAAAAGAAGGAGGAATGTACTGCAATCTTTTATCATGCAGTTATCTGTGTTCCTGGACAGTGTCACTGTCTGGTATGTGACTCATTCATGGTCTTTGCAAAGCTCTTCGCTTCCACTAGAGGCCTCTTCTCATCCTGTTTTATTTTAGCCAAAATTAGGCTCCCGATGATCTTCAGTTTTTAGAAGGAGGCATGACATAATTGGGAGGATGGAATACTGGGGGGCAAATATGTCCACATCTCCTCTCTGTGTGTAATTTTATTATTGAGATTTTATACCTGAAAAACCTAAACCTACTTACAAACAAATAAAACTTAAAGAGAGAAGAAAATCCTTGTTATTTATTACAAGCACTGATATTTTCCTGTCCACCACAGCTACAGATGTACTCTGAATGAGCACGTATACAAAAACAGATGTTGCAATCAAATGAAGTAACTCAGAGGAGGCAAAGTGAAAATCTTTTAACCTCTGCTTATCTGAGAAGCCAACTCTAATTATAAGGTCATATGAGTGGAGTGCCTACGAAACAATTAAACTAGTTACGTACCTTGAGGAAGGAAATTTTATATTATTATGGTATCCTATGTTATTTCTCTCTCATGCATCAAATTACTAGATCAAACAGCTGTAAGATCTGAGGGTGCAGGAAAATAGGTGGGAGGAGGGTAGTATCTGTAAGAGAAGGTAGCGTTAAGTCTGTGTAAGATGTGCAGGATAAGGAAGTGGTTAGGTCTGTGTGTGTAGAGGGAACAATAGAGGACATTTCTAATAGTGCATACATTATTAATAGTGGTTGTATCTGAGCTTTAACCGTTTCACAAAATGATTTCTGTGCTTTATATATATAATGTGTAAACCTTGACAGAAATCTTGGGTTTGATGCCCTAAATGTGACTAGAACAGGGTCCCTACTCAGCTCTTGTCTATTAGTATAAAGAAATGGTACCTTATAGGGATGCCACAAGGTCACCCTTGTGAATATTAATTTTCTTTTTCACTAATGCACTACTGGATCTAGCTGATAGCATGAAGATGTTGGATGCAGTTCGAGATTCAAATGACACGTCCACTTTGCAGTTGCTTTACATATCTGTGTTTACTACCACTGCGTTAAAGACAAGGTAACAGTGAGACTTGTCTGTCTTGATCACTGAATCAAACATAATGCCATTCCGTTAGTGAACAAGAGAGAAAGTTAAGCAAAATTAAGACAATAACACTGGGCTGCAGTAACAGGCATAGAGTGGCTAGAAGAAAACAGTTCAAAGTAGATACTAGTCAGAAAGGAGTGAATAAGATCAGGGAAAGGTAATTAATGGTAAAGATAAAGAATCTGCAACAGCCTTTCATTACAAAGGGCATCAGGGATATAAAGGAAATGTTCAAACTGCATAGGAGCAAAGACTGATAAGACTTGCATTGCAGAGATTAAGGTATCAGTTTCCAGCCAAAGGGATCTGGGGACTGGATCATTATTGTGCTATTAGCTGTTGGCTGGGGATAAACAAAACAAATATTTATTCCCAGGAGCTCTTAGAGTTTAACTGACTTTGCTAATTTGAAATTCCCTTGAGCAAGAAGGTAGTCTTTTATTGGAGCTGGAGTCTTCACAAGATAATTTCAGGAAGATAAAAAGAATGAAAGTATTTTTTTTTCCACTGCACAATATATGGTGATTGCTCCCTTATCCTCTGAAGGATTATTTTCTGTATTACTTATCTTGTAGTGCTCAGTCTGAAAGAAATTAATGTAGGATGTTCCTCAATATTCAGGGGCAACTCATGTGAGTGTGTGAACTTACAGGCATTGGACAATGTCTGCATGAGTTCTTATTATCCTGTCTCTGATTCTAGCTAAAAGGATCCCAGAGAAAAAATAATTAAACCTCTTGGTGGGAGTACAGGGTTCTCCTTGCACCACTGGTAAATCTCATTGCTGTGCAGTACTGGGGAGATGGCAGATCTCACTATGGGCAGGCCTTGGCTTCAGGGAAATTCCACTGTAGATCTAGACAGTATTTTTTTCCTAGGTATTCACCTGTGACATTTCATGAGAATTATCTTTGGAAAGGAACAAGAAAAAAAATTAAAAAGAAGAGGCAGTGTCATCTCTTATTCAGTTCAGGCTACAGAACTTCTGTTCATGAGAGCAAGAATGAACTTCAGAGCTCTGCACTGGCCTCTGTTAGGTTGCAGGGCAATAGACAAGGATATACTAGCAAAGAAAAAGCCTATTTTTGTTTCACCAGGAGGGTATGAGATCAGAAGATGCCAGCAGTCTCTGACAATTCTCTTTTTATTTCCAGAGTGCTGTTTTGAGAGCAGAGGAAGGAGAGACCTGCTTTCCCACAGTGAGGAATAAGTAGATTGCCCAGTGAGAAAAATTACAGTAGTATGGAACTGATAGGACTGAGTAAGCTAGGAAAACATTACATAATCTCTTCCAGAAAACTAAATATTCATTATAGCAGAAATTATTCTTTTTCCTCCTTTCTTTATAATGGCTAATGCCATGATTAACATATCAGATTGTACACAGAATCTCAGCTCTAGACATCAAAGTCTTTCCACGTAGATTCTTCTATTGCACCGTCTTATTAGCGTATATGGTGCCCTGAGGATATAACAAGCAGAACTGCAGAATGCCTCATGAGCAGTTTAGATGTGAAGCTGAAGGCTTGCTCCAGCACCACAACAAATGAGACAGACTGTTGTTTCAAATAGGAGCAACTCTCAGGAGTCCCACAGCCCCCAGGACGTCTTAAATAATGTAACCAAACTCAAACAAAATAATGAGAGGGGTAATTTTTTTTTTCCTCCCAAAGTCACATCCTCTTTTAGAGAATCCCTGCTGCATTTATGCAGGAAAGTGACTTTTTAGGCTGGACCCTGTATGCAACAACCACATTCTGGTGTCATCAGCAAACAGAGCTTTCTGACTGGAATATCAAAACACTTCATTAAGGCTATTTAGCAGCTTTCCTATACTTTCAACCTTCTCAGACAGGATTTGGCTGGAGAACAGTGTATTCTCACTTTCTTTAAAATTGTTCTGCTGGTCAGTTCAGATGCTCTGATTTTCCTATTTTGGGCTTATTGAAATACCCTTACTGTCCATGGAAGAAAATTCAACCAGGCTCCATTTGTGGCAGTGGTATTTTGCCTTCTACCTGTTATTGTACCTATTTGTCTCCAGAGGCAGTCAGTATGTGGGTGGTTTTGAGAGAGATTTACTCTCTGATATTATATTAAGGTTTCTTTTTATTCTGTAAGTTAACTGGGGAATCTGAAACATTGTATATTATTCTGCCTGTGGTAATAAGGACCTATTTTACTTCCTTTTTTCCCCCCTTCTTCTGATTGCTCGTTAATATTCAGAGTTTATCTTATCTATTCTCCACTTCATTTGGTTTGTAAATGATTCCTTTGCTGGCTCCTTTATTTTTAAGCCTGTTTTCAACTTTTATTTAGTCTTCTTGGTGGTTTTTTTTATTGTTTGCTCTTAAATTTTGAGCTGGACTTTAAAGCTTATTCTTTTCATATTCATTCCTTAAAATGCCATCTGCTCTTCTTTCTCTTCTACAGACTGTGTGGATACAGAGAAATGAAGTTGCTCCTCCAGCACCCTACAGATCACTGATTTTGGCCAAGCTTTCTCAGGTGACAAGGGCAGGGACTGCATGGCCATTAGCTTTTCACCCCCTGCAACAGCTGCCATTAGACCCATGATGGTAACAAGCAGAAACAAATGCTGTTTTACAAAGCCTCTGTTCAAGTGGTTGAACACCAAGATGTGCATCACTCCAGCACCTCTGCAGAAGCTATCCCTAGGCAAGTTTTTGAACTCAGACATTGTCTTTCAGCTCTCATTCCCTCCACACCTCTTAGGCCTCTCTAGTGTATCCACACTTTGGTGTACTTGCTGGTGACCAGTAGTGGTGGTTGCTAGCATGTCTGCTGAACTACGTACTTGGTGTTATATGGGCTCCAGATACCTATGATAAGGCTAGAGAGTTCCTGTGCTCTCATCACACACTGGCTTTTCAGCATGTTTGTCTTATCTTCCCATTCCTACTGCAAAGGGACAGAGGTTCTTCTCTGTAAATGGCTCTACCTGTGTATAATGTGCTGACTCCAGAGAAGCTATCCCAGAGGACACTCATGCAAGCATTGAGCCTGCTTGTCCTTGGCTGACAACTTCATTGGGTCCTGTTTGTTTTCATGTCACATTTAATTGAAATTTCATTCATTCTGTTTTGCTCTCTTATCTCATATCTTAGCAGTCCTTGAACTTATCGGCTTCCATGAAGCTTTCTTGTCTTTTCATTTCAAATAGCTTTTACATATCACAAATGTAAAGCTTGCCTTCTTTCTGTCATTTCTTCTCTATGTTTTCTCCAGGCCTCCCCCTGTGGTGCTCACCCTTCGGCTGAAAACTGCAGAGAGGAAGGTCCACTGGCTTCTGTGTTATTTTTCCTCTTGTTTTCATCTTAATTCACCTCAATTTCATTTTTTATCTTTTGAATTTTGTCTACTAACTGCCTAACTCCTTTTCTCAGCTCCCTCTTCAGAATCTTCCGCAAAACCACATACACTCACACATCACAATGGTCTAGTACAAGGCTGAATTCTGAATTCACTTGTCATGTTTTGAAGCACAGTTTCTCTCTTAGTGTATGATACTATTCTTCAAACAAAAATTGGTCCATCCTGAACACATTTTTCTCTAGTATTTTTTTCTCCCACAGCAACATAGCATGCATTTAAGTATGCTGGTGTACCTGACCTTGTGCCTTGCTCTCTGTACCATACAATGCCATGTGTAGCAAAGGAGTATCAAAAATAATGTATAATGATCGTATGATTGATGAGCAGTACATGTTGAAGTTGACATTAAAGGAAAATGGAAAAACTTAACAAAGGAATATGATGTTATTTAGCAATGGAGGACTTATGAAAGCCGAGACAGACGGATACAATTCTTCTAAAATGTCATACAATTTGTTTGGAGCAATGACAATATTGGAATCTTTCAGTGGCATTTGTCATTGTCAGAGGCAGGTCAGTAGACTGGATGGAGCCAATTGTGATTCATTATGACAATGACTAGGCCCTTAGGGACCAAAATATTCTTTGGGTTGCTTTGTATACAGTTACCACAAGCTCAGCTTGTGCTAGGCACTGGTAAGCTCTCAGTCCGTGTTTCATATGTATGATACACTTGCTGAAAAATGAAATTTTTTTTTGTATTACTAATTTGCTTTCACTATCCATGATTAATTTGTCTTCTTTTTTTTTGTGGATTTGGCACATCCAAATTCTTGCTTTTCATTTACATCTTGATATAGGGTCATAAGTGACACAAAAAATTTTATATGTAGGGATATTCATTCCCAAAACATGCCTTCTTATTAGAATGGGAGGGTGTAATTTTTTTTTTTTTTGTGGAAGAAGACATACGCTCTGTGAGGTGCTCAGTTCTGCAAAATGAAAGTGGTGTATCACCTTCTCCCAGGAGACTTTCTCAGGACCTTTCTGAGATATTTACTACTTTGTTGACTTAAAACCATACGCAAGTAGCAAAAGAATATAAGAAAGAGCACAGCAAGATTTTCAAGAGACATCCTCTGTCATTTATAAAGAAGATACTATTTGACTTAGCTTAAAAGCCAGGAGAAAGGAGCTTGCATGAATGGGAAAGCAGAGACAGCGCTTCCATTTGATTTCCTTCTTGCAGGCTTGGTTCTATTTCTGGAACCTGACTTTAGACGGTTGTCTTGCATTGAATCCACAAGCCACTCTGGCATCCAGGCCTGATTAGGGATGAGGGGATGTTGTTTATATGTGCAGTGATCTGGAGGCCAATAAGGTCACTCTCAGGGCAAAAATCAAAAGCAATATTTATTCTGGCTCCTGCAAACACAACACTTGGGTGCATAGATAGGGGGGTGCAACTTCCCCATGTTACAGATCTCAATCTGTTCAGATCCCAATCTGATTCCTGAACACAGCCAAGGTCATTCAGATCCGACTCGACACACACACTGTAAGGTAACAGGAGAGACAGAGAGAAAGAGAGAAAAGGGAAAATGAAAGAAATCCCCACATTGAAGGGCAGTGGTAGTTCCTCGGGAACACCTGCTTGCTGTAGCAGCTTCTTTCAGGACACGTGGCCCAGGCTGGTCTGATCAAAGTGATGGGTGAGAGGGAGGGAGTGAGAGAGCTAGATGGCTCCTTGTGAGTTCATAGAATCATAGAGCAGTTTGGGTTGGAAGGGCCTTAAAGCCCATCTAGTTCCAACCCCCTGTCATGGGCAGGGACATGTCCCACTAGATTAGGCTGCCCAAGCCCTAATCCAACCAGGCCTTGAACACCTCCAGGGATGGGGCAACCACAACCTCCATGGGCAACCTGTGCCAGTGTCTGACCACTCTGATTGTGAAGGAATTCTTCCTTGTATCTAGTCTAAATCAGCCCCTCTCCAGTTTATACTCATTGCCCCTAGTCCCATCACAACAAGCCTTTGTGAACAGTCCCTCTCCAGCTTTAAAGTAGCCCCTTGAGGTACTGGAAGGTCGCTTTATGGTCTCGTTAGAGTTTTCTCTTCTCCAGCCTGAACAACCCCAACTTTCTCAGCCTGTCCTCGTATGGGAGGTTCTTTTATAAGGTTTGTCTGACCCACATCAGCTCAGGCTGGCAAGGGGGAGCAGTGCTTACTCCTACGTCTCCCCTCCATGGAATCTGGGCCATAGACTCCATCCTTGGGGAGCATCACCTCTGCTATTTGTTGCCACAAAACAAAGACACAAATGCCCAGCCTTCAGACAAAATGTTTAAGGCAAAGAAAAAAGCAAAGTCAGGCTTTACAATGATGTTTTCTAAGTACAACCATATTGAAAGATAAGATAGGTAAAGTGTTGCTTCCACATGCTGCCGTGGGTTCTGAGTGATCAGAGATGCTATAGGCAGCTGTAATTGAAGTATTTAGTGTTTGCTAAATATGGTTATTACCTGAGGGTTCTTGAAATACCCTTTGCATTTTTTATGGTCATTGGATTCTCCTGATTACCAGATGTAATAGACTTTTTATGCTATGGTGCAACTGTTGAACATTTTAATTGGAATGCCATGTCAAATTTTTAAATTAAAAATCAAATACTCAAAGCACCAGTGCTTTTTTGATTACTAAAATTAAAACCTAATTGAATTCCCCCACCAAAAAATATCCTGTGGAAATTTAATTAGAGAAGTGTAAACCAGCTGATTTTTAAAACATATTCATTTTTAATTAGGAAAATCTAAAAGGCAAATTAGTAAGTTTTAAATTTACCAAAATATGAGTATGGAGATGCTATGTGGAACAATAAAGAGAAGACTGAAGGTGCACCTTCCTAAATGACTACATTTCACAGGGCTTGGGTCTTACCTGAATAAATAAAAAGTGATGGATACCTGCTTCTCTTGTGGATCCTCATAAAAAAAAGCCCTTCATGCATGTCAGCACATCAAAGGCAACAATGAAAAATTAAAAAGTAGCTACAAATGAACATTTGGAGCAGGGTGCAGAAAGAAGTTAGCTGGTTATTTCCAAGCAGGGTGTAAGGTACACCCTTGTCTTCAATATTCACCTGCAGGCTGGCAAGGCATCTCTGCAGTCAATGTGTTGGTTGCTTTAAATCCCATTCTCAGGTCCTTACCTATTCTAATGCATTGCAGAATGCCTAACACCAGGGCTCTGCTCCAGAGGTGAGGCACATCAGAGCCAGGCATTGTTTTGCTCTGTATTGCCCTGCTTTTGTTTAATTTGCCATTGTACACCCAGGAAGATTCACATAGCATTAATAAGGGCAAAGAAATCATTGACAGCCTAGGTGGGCTCAATTTGGCCTTGTCAGGACATTTCCATTTCCCATTGATTTTAGTTGTTTGTGGTTGCACGCAAAGTGTCAGAGCCATTGAATTAGAACAGGTGACAGGGCCCTTGGGAAAGGACATCACCATCATTAGTTAGGTAGACTGGAAATTGTTACAGCTCTTCTTCTTTCCTAATAATTTTTCATTCTTAAAAAATGTGTATCCCACAAGCTAGCTCTTTATTTTGTGATGCTGTGCAATTTCATGATACAGCAATTGGGAGATAATTTGATTTAAAGAAAAAAAAAGACTAACTACAGCTCTCTGGAGACTCACTGCTTAATGATATACACTTAAAAGTATAAGGAATAACAAAATGAAGAGGAACAGTGCCTGCAGGGTACATTCAGAACTGGGTTATCTCAGTCTCTCACAGCTGAATACAGGGCAGTTCACACAGAATCACAGAATCATGAGGTTGGAAAAGACCTCCAGGATCATCAGTCACTCAGGGCTTGCACTCAGTAAGCCTGGATAGCTGTGTAATTCCTACTTGAGTGGACTCCACAGGGTATGGGGCTGATTTAAGTACCCTTAGGATCATCCTCCTGTCTTTGTGACTTGGAGTGTGGTACCAATCCCATTGCTTGCTTGCTTTTATCTTGGGAAGCCATTCCTGGCTTTGAGAACAAAGAAGAAGGAATCTGCTCATGGTTACGATGCTCATCTGGGAAAAGGAAACTATAATGTGAACCAGAAACTTGTTTTTTTTCTCATTTTTCCTAAACACTAAAGTACAAACCAGCTTGATTTCTGGCCTTCCTCTTTTATTTTTCCACAACTTGCAGACTTCCTCTATTGCTCCACCGGAACTGGAGAAATCATACCCTTGCCAATGGCTAATCTGGTACTAGTGCACGTAGAAAAAGATGAGATGGGAGGATTTAAAATGCTTAACTCCCATTTTCTGGATGAATGCTTTAGCCATTAGACTAATACATAAAAAGGATAATATATTCCCTTTCAACACACCTACATGAAGGTAAATGAGGCTGAAGGTACTTTCCATCTTCTTTCTGAAGACTGTACTGTTCAGGTAACCCCATAGGTTTTCTGACTCCTTAGAGCAGTTTTTATTCCCTCGAATCTGAGTTTCATGTCAGGAACAAAATTCAGGCACTTTTCTATATGCTTCTGTTTTTCTAGATGTGTCTGCTTTTTCTAGGCATTGTTTCAGGCCCCTTTCCAGATTTCAACCTATGACCCTAGATCTTTTATCTGAAGAAACTGAAGTCATACATACTGGAATCCTGTAAAATGCTGATTCCCTATTTTAAGAAAAATGGTCAAAAGTATTGTGAAGTTTCACGATAACTTTGCAATCCCTATCCTTCTTGTAGTGATTTAATACTCTGATAGGCATTTGAAAGTGAGGAATGAAGGTATTTGGCTGCTGAACTGTCTCATTTCTTCAGACATCATCTTTGAAGTTATTTGCTATCAAATAATCTTGTTTTCTTTCATATAATTTCTTACTGCATACTTAGGCAATTTGCTGTCTATAAGCAGTTATTACAACTTACTTGTTTTTCTGTTAGGTATAGTTATGGTTTCTTCCTTCCTCAAAGGTTTATAATTATTTCCTTTTTTTGTAACAAGATGATAAGAAGAAAGTCTATAGGAGTAGGTTTTAAACAATCTGAAAAGCAAAGAGCACTAAAGGCTGGGAAAAGCCTATGGGATTAGAATACTTACGTTAGGATGAAGAAGTGGATAGATGTAAAGAGTTCATGTGGTAGAATGCTTGTTTCACCATGGCCCAAACACTTCCATGCTGCATAGTGATTCAAGGTATTTCTGCTTGCTATTTACCTAATTTTGCCTTCACAGCTGAGTGTTGTTAACAGTACGAAATCAGCCACATCTGCAAGGACACATCTTTTCTTCCCCCTTGTCTGTGTTTCATTTTGTCAAAAATCTTTAAAAAAAAAATAAAATCTGAGAACATGCTTGGTTATATAAAACCAAAATTTACTTCACATAAAAATCAATACAATCCATGTGAATGAAGTTTGTCCACCATCATCAGGAGTAGATTAGAATTTACTGCTCCCCTCTCTTCCATCCTAAAAACCAAATTGCCCAGCCCTTGTTCTCCAAGAAGATTATTGAGTTTCTGCCCAGTGCATCTCATTCCTGCAGGAGACAGGGTACTGATAAGACTGGCAATTCATCTGATCCCACATTGCAAATCTTGTATTACCAGTCCTGAAAGCGTGGAGATGTCAATATTGAGAAAATCCAAAAACCTACACATGGAAGGAGTTAGGGAAGGGAAAATCATCTGCAAACCATGTACCTGAAACCCCTCCCCTAAGGAAGAGATTTAAAGAACAGCATGTAAAGCATGCAGGAAGGTGTGAGTGAGTCTGGAAACTGCTTGAATGTAGGAGTCTTTAGGAACCTTAGCCCCAGACATTTAAAACTCTGTACTGCCACACTGATAGTCTGTGATGATGTGCACTATTTCAGTCTCACTCCGCAGGGCAGCACCATCAGTGGACATCTGCTAATGCAAGATTAACTCTCATGCTGTTCCGTCTTCCCATATGGAAGGGCGTAGCTTGCAGGTGACTGCTTTAAAATTAGGTGATTGAATCAGCCAAGTTTGTTGAAAGGTTGTTTTTAAAAGATACAGGAAGGGTGACTTATGATGTCCAAAGAGGTTCAGGAGAATAGAGTTTGAACCAAACTGAGATAAGCAGAAAGCTATTGATTAGTTTCTTTCACATTAGCTTAATTTGATGTTTGCTTAATGAAGGCTTATTTGTAGTAGACTAACAAGAATTCAGCATCATGACATAAAAGTTTCCAGCTGAAATAAAGCAAGGCAATTACAGGGTTGTCCACTGGGGTGATGTAATAATCTTTCATTTTTGAACAGCTGAGTTCTGGACCCCAAGCATAACCCTCTAGCAGATGCCTTTGTCAGAAACACGAAGCCTATTCCAATCTCCCAAGAGTAGAAATTCTAGGCAAATGTAGGTTTTGTGTGGAAAAAACCGCAACTTTTCAGGAAAGAGTTTCTTTTCCTGGAATAGAGGGAATGAGGAATTCTTTTCTTCTTTCTGCTTATGGAAAAAGAACATAGAACACCTTGAGCTGCCTTTCCACTGTCAGAAATATGGATGGTTGAATTTATTTAAAAAAAAAATAAAAGAAACAAACCAGGAACTAAATTCCTATTTAGATATTACTAAATCCAGAAAATATATTAGGGAGCTGTCAATGTTTCCAAAAAGATAACTATACGAATTCTTAGGATCCCAAACCCTTAACTCTCACTAAAATTTGATGGGAATGGTACGATGTCTGTTTTTTTGTTTGCTTGATTGTTTGTTTTGAAAGAGTATTTATTCACCAAAAAGCTTCTCAAAAATAATAAGTTTAAGGAAAGTATATGCAAAGAAGATTTCCAAGATCCAGCTATACAGTTTGGCAAGAAGAAAGATCACTTAAAACTACTCCCTGCATCATCTATCAGTTGCCTGTAGTGCGGAGATTGCTGCACCTACCTAGGATATTCAAGACCTGAGTTCAAATCCTTCTGGTAACAAACTTGAAATTCTGTGTCTAATGTTTCTGGGAAATGCCAGCTATCTAAGTTAAGATTTCTCTGTCAAAGGCTATCTCTTTCCCTTGTGATGTAATCTTAAGAATATATATGCCACTGAAATCAAAGACAGCCTAGGTTTGGCTCTTTTTTGAAATGTATGATCTAAGAGTGACAGTGTCTGATCAAAGGAAGATCAGGTATAGATATAACAAGGATTTTGACAGATAGGGTGCAAGGTATAACAGCAGGAAAACACAGCTCCTGCTTTTATTCAGTTCGGTCCCAAGGAAACAAGACCTCTACCCCTATGTTAGAAAACTTTTGTCTCAAAGTTACTTCTCAAAAAAATCCCAGAGATTTCTGAATATCAAACGAAATGAGTAAATTACCCTTTCATTTTGGAAATTTTATTCCCCAAATCTGCAACAATACTTTTCATGAGATTAACAACATCCCCACAGTAAATCAACCTCTAAAATTTCCCATCTGTCCAAGTGCATGATACATGTTCAACTTTGTTCTGGAGGAGGACTGAGTTCTGCTGAAGCTAACCGACTTCTTTTAGCTACACAGAATTAAAACTATGACTAATGACTTTGGGTCAATGTGTTTCATGCTGTACTTATCACTAGACGTCCACAGTTAACTGTACAGCTACCATATACAACACGTCAGCTCCACAAAATTGGCTTTTCACTCACAACTCAAACTTATTTCTAGTTCCATGAGAAGCACTGTTAAGTAACTATGCATGCAAATATATTAAAGAAATGAATTTACAACCCAGTGAGCTTTCAGATTTGGTCCTGACCCTGAGCTGTTTCTTGGGGGTAAGGGATCTTGCCTTCAACTTGAGTGGACTAGATCTGTCCTATGACATGGTGCCTTCATGGAGAGTTTGTGTTAGAATTAAAAGGGCAAAAGTCACACTTTAACCTTTGGCTGCATACTACTATTGGACGTGATTTGTACTAGTTAGTGGACATAGTGTTACCTTGAAGGCTCAGCTCTGAGTAACGCTGCCTTCCCATTGCTATGGCACTCTGTATATTTGCAGCCGCTTTCACAAGGAGTTCAGTTTCTGCTTGCTTACTCTACCTCCCCCTCCATATGCCAAAAACGTGCCAGTTATAGAGCAAAGGAAATATCACAGAGCTGGTTTGGCGGGAGAGGTACAGAGCCCAGCAATTACCTGCTGTTATCACCATGGCTGTTCTTTCTGTCATGTTATATTTCACATTTGCATAGCTGTGTGTATTTGTTCTTTCACTGCTGTTGTACACAAGTTGTAATCAGTTCATTTTATGGCTGTCTTCAGCTAGATTCTTTGTTGATTTTAACATGACAGAGGTTGAAAAGATTACATATTATAAATAGATAATTAATATATCAGCACAGCTTGTTGCTCTCTGTCTCTCCATCTCTTTAGGAGACTCAGTTTTAATGTTTCCTCTCCCTTTCTCTCCTCCACATAGACTACCTAAGAATTAGAATGAAGCCTGACAGCTTGATTAAAATTTCACCTGATATATTACTGTTTCAACAGAGGATTCCTCTGTCTTGAATAAATGGGTCACATGTAAAAAATGAAATTGCTGATCATTTCCAAGTATGGTAATGTTTTCCTAATAATACCTTTTCTATTTATTTTTGACCATAGTTTGGGCATATATTTATATTCTAGGATTTTCATTAAACTAATACATGAGCCTTCCATAACCTGTGAAATTATCTTCTGAATATCATTTTGAGGAAGAGATGTACAATTTTCATTTCTGAATGGTAAATTGAGGCTCTAGGTTGACTTAAATGCAGATGAGCTTAGAATTAAAATAATGCATCTTGAGAGGCCAGTCATCTCCTGAGCATCCATCTACTTCCAAATCACAAGTAATATCCATAGCTAACACACTTGAGAATATCAGCTTTGCTTCAGTTTGTGGAAGTATTAATAATTGTTCAGTAGATACACGGATTTCTGCAGAGTAGACTTAAGCCTCCTTAAGTCCACTTTTCTTAGTTACCTTCCACAAATCTCTTTAAAGTACTACGTGGATCTTGAGATTTTGTAGCTCCACTATGGAAAAGTAATGCAGCACAAGACACTTTCCATGGTTCACAAAAAAATTTCTGCAGTGTTAACTGGAGAGAAAGTATAATGCTTACATCTTAGGAGGGAAGTAGTGAATAGGACAGAGATATCTCTACAGCCTCTTTATAATCCAAAAGTCAGGTCACTGCTTGTGAATATGAAATTTGATTTCTTTTTCATATGCCTGTTTCAGAAATCATATTTGTGTGTGACAGGGTAACTCAAAGGTGTTTGAAAGAGCCAAGGGGAGTGGAAGGACCTTAAATGCTTGGAATGAGGGATATCTAAGGGTATACATTGGGGCAGATTTATCAGGACATATGAATCCTCTCCACTCCGTGCCACATATTAGAACCACTATATGGCCAAGACCTCTGAAAAATATACTCCTCAGCTAAGAAAGCTAACGTGGAGCAGTGGCTAGGCTATGACAGTAAGAGCCCAGTGTAAATTGTAATCAGGCTGGTTATGTTTTAGTGATATTTTGTGGCAGATTTCAAAGAGTCTTCTTTAACAATAAATCCATAAGAATCCAGATGCAAAATTCATCTGTATAAAAGCACATTGTATGAATTACTGGTTCTAAAAAATCCTTAAGTACTGCTGCATAATATCACTCACAGCACACTTTAGAAACTTTCCTTTTTCTTTAATGAAAATGCATTTCAAAAAGAATCTCCTGAAAGGAGCCTGTCTGTTAACTGTTCCGCAAATCTCTGATGCGCTGTAGTTCAATAAATGGGCAACCTTCTCTGTTCTGTGATTTGATTCTTTTGCCTTTTATGTAAGATAAAACAGCCTGTTTAGTAGGAAGAGAATTTCTAAAGATTCCTGGAAAAACAGAAAATTACAATACGTCATTTGGAGTAGTCATATTAAAACAGGGATATGAAGGGCTTTGGGTGGTTCTCAAGCACATGTAAAATATGCTGAAAAATGAGAGGATTAGTTTTTAAACACCACAGTTTTTTCTGTGTGGGTTTTAAAAGTNTCTCAAAAACTTCGATTTGGAAATATCCAAATGTTTCATTGAGATAGTTTATTTAGAGAAGGCTGAAAGACATCATTTAGATTTCAAAATTTTATTTGGATAAAAGAGACTGTTACAGCTGGAATGGAAAAGAACAATAATCATTAAAATTAAGGACTCTGATTCGGTTACTTAGGAAGTGAACACCACTGGTAAATTCCCATTGAGTGCGTTTTATTGAGGTAGAGCTGGGGGTGGGGCATGGTGGCAGTGGTAATCAATTCTAGTGACCTGGAAGGGCATTTTATAAAAATATTGTGACCATTTCAGATTATTTGTAATTTATGATTAGGATGTAATAAAGACAGAAGTAAAACACTGAAAATTGTAAATTAAACAGTTGGCTAAGGTAAAAGTCGTCTTCTGAGCTAGCTGATATCCTTACCATAGGTGGAATATTTGATTTGGTATTACTTTGTTTTAGAGGTAACATGGAGAACTAAGATTTACATTAACTGATTCTGGGGTTTGATATTTCTGACTTGACTGTGACACAAGATGTAATCTTGCAATATTTTAGTTTCTTTTCAGAAGTGAAGGAGAAACTCTTCCGTATCCATTCATTCCAGTGCATTTCAGTGAGTCTCACATGATGAGTCATGATCTTAGAGCACGATCTCATGCCGGCTCACACCTTTTTTGTGAATGAAATTTGCCTACAGCCTTACAGGCTGTAACATCTCTGGTATTTTGAAGCGAGTGTACCTGATCTGTCATCCAGCTGTGAAGCAGTTGCAGCCTGGGACTATCAAGGGTCGTGTAGGTCATAGTAGCCTTAAAGAGAACAATCTAGAGGTAAAATATGTCTTCCGGCTGAAAGAACACTTGTAACCCCACTTCAGGCATACTGGCAAATGGAATTGGACGGATTTGCTCATCATCCAGCAATAAAAATTCCTGTAGTCCCGGTGTGTAAAAATACATTACAAACCGCAAATAATATTAACAGCTGATAGACCTCAAGGTATAGTCTACAATATTGAAGTGCTATTCTAATTTATTTCCTTCTCCACTTCATAGTCAAATTTCAATAAAAAATTTGCATGTGACTGTAATAAGCCTAGAAGCTGGTCAATAAAGTAGTAATCTTGTGTGAAGTTTAAGTTTGTGAGGTGTCCTCCAACCATCACATCCCCCACAAAGTCTTCTCGGTTCACAACCAGCAGGTCCAGGAGGGTGCCTTCTCTTGTCAGCTCTTTCACCAGCTGTGCAAGGAAGTTGTCTTCCGGATGCTCCAGGAACCTCTTAGACTGC
>WAAB01018923.1:0-31104 GCA_013389865.1 Piaya cayana
GAACAACCCCAATTATCTCAGCCCACCCTCATACCAGAGGGGCTTCAGCCCTCAGATCAGCTCCGTGGTCTCCTCTGGACACCAATCCCAAAACAGGTGATGGTTTGCAATTACAGTGGCTTCTGAATTTGCTGGATCCCTGATGTACTGACAGATTATAGCAGCATTTGAGAATTACATAATTAATCAGAGGCTGTGAAAAACAAGATGAGAGTCAAACTGCCAGGCATGACAGGAATGTTAGACAAAGGTGCCTGTAAACTTCTGCTGACCCCTTCCACCAACCAGGTCGAGAGCTCTTTCATTAATGCTAATGCTTTTCATATTAGTGCTTCACAAAGAAATCCTGCTGACTGCTGGGGTCAAGGAGTTCACAAGATGCATTGGCCATATCAGCACTACACTGATGATTGTTTCTGACATGACCCCACAGCTAATGAAGGGCCATTTGTGAGGGAATTGCTTTTCACATGGAAAGAGGTTTGTCATGAAGGTGTAAAACACATCTGGAGCAGGACAGGCTGCTACATTTGAGATGCTGTAATGGATAAGACCATCATCCCACTGAGATACAAAATTTCTGTTCAAGTAACATGTCCCTGGGTTTCTTCTTCCCATGGACTAAGTTTACCTGTACAGGAGATACTGCTTCTGCTCCTCGTTGCTGAATGACCAACACCCCTCTATTCTTGACCCCCACATCAAGTACTTCACCTGCAAAAACAGACCTCTTGAAATCCAGGTTAATCACAGAATGGTTTAGGCTGGAAGCAACCTTAAAGCCCATCCAGTTCCACCCCTTGCCTTGGGCAAGGACACCTCCCACTGGATCAGAGGCTCCAAGCCCCATCCAACCTGGTCTTGAACACCTCCAGGGATGGGGCAGCCACCACTGCTCTGATCAACCTGGGCCAGGGCCTCCCCACACTCACAGTAAAACATTTCTGTCTAAGATCTCATCTCAATCTCCCTTCTTTCATCTGAAAAACATTTTTCTCATCTTGTCCCTGCATTCCCTGATCAAGAGCCCTTCCACAGCTTTCCTAGACCCTCTTTCAGCACCGGAGGCAGCTCTAAGGTCTCTCCTGCGCTTTCTCTTCTCCAGGTTGAAAGACCCGAAGTCTCTTAGCCTGTCCTCACAGCAGAGGGGCTCCAGCCCTTCCATTCATCTTTGTGGCTTCCTCAGACTTGTTCCAACAGCTCCATGTCCTTCCTGTCTGAGGACTCCAGAACTGGACACAGGGCTCCAGGCAGGGTCTCACCAGAGCAGAGGGGCAGAACCTCCTCCCTCACCCTGCTGCCCATGCTGCTTCTGATGCAGCCCAGGACACAGGTGGCATTCAGGGCTGCAAGAGCACATTACCAGCTCATGTTGAGTTTCTCATCCACCATCACAGGTGGTGTAAATCAGGAGGACACATACCACACCTCTTGAGATAAATCAGTTACAGCTCACAAAGTGCAGAAGTTTTTAATAAGAGCTGGGCTGCTGCTTAATCTGGGGCTGGCACATTGAAAACAAGAGCCCGTGTGTCCAAGAGCTTATCTGCTTCATTCAGCTGGATCAGCTGCTCAAAGAAGAGATATCTCTCCTCACAGCTCTCGCCATGGAAATAGGAGTCATTTATCAGGAGGGACTTTTCACTGAACTACCTTGACCTTTTCTGTTGATGCTGCTTTTTCACTGTGATTTTCAAACATTTAGGGAATACTCACACAACCTAACTTTAAATGCATTATTAGCTTAACAGGTCTATATAATAACAGAACCCCAAAAACAGTTCAAGAAAGCTATTAGAGTCCTCTAGTGAGACACTACTGCTCTCTCTTACCACAACCCAAGTGCTTACCTCCAGCATATATTTCTATACATAGACTTAACTACGGAGCTAAGTGGATTTATATTGATTTCAATGTTGTTACAACACATGCCAATATGTATACCTGCAGCACATTCATTAAACTTCAAATTACATGCATTTTTAAAGGATGCTAATAGCACCATTTGAGGTGGTAATTATCAATATTGGCTTTCTGTGGAAAGAGCACCGAAACTACCAGCTAATTTCAGACAGAAAACAGCTGATACATGGTAATGACATTAAAAACCACTCAGCTGATCTGCATTCAAAGCCATGCCATAGAGGTGAAAGGCCCTCTAGCCAATTATTACTCCTCCAAGCCAGACAGTCCCCAAACACAAGCAACATATGCGGATTCACCCCTCCTTGTCTTTAATTAGACCCTACCTACCCTCTATAGCACCAGCAGGGCAGGGGAGAAGGGCACATGTTAGGCAATGGGGAAATAACCACAAGGGGATCCCAACATACACTGTCTGGCACATCCTGCTAACACCTGCGTGAAAGAAAAGCAGCAGCAAGAGCCAGTTTTGATAGCGTCCATGCTGCAAACTGTGTGACCTTTGTGGAGCTAATAAGCACCCAGCATCCTGCAGAATCACCCACATCTTTTTGTCCACTGCAATGACCATGTCATTGATGCATTAACGATAACTGCTATTTCGGGTAGCTGTGGGTACAAAGAATTCAGGTTTGCACCCACCCCTTATGGAGGGAATAACTTTAAAGTCATCATTGGCACAATCTGGCACCAGAGCAAATCTAGAGAACTCACCAAATTTACAGTGATTATGAAACTGGGCAAAAGCTAACCACAAGGTCCAAAGAAAGCCACTAGAGAAGCCAAACCACCTCATTAGAGATTTTACAGCCAAAAAACTCATCTGACTGCTGCTGCAGGTTCTGACACAAAGGTCTCCCATGCCCATATCTCTGCCTGCAGAGTCCCACTCACTCCAATTGCAGCTTTTCTGGCTTGGTTAATAAAAAGTCTGATTGTTCTTCTTTTTCCAGAAGGAAGAAACCCCACTGCTGAAGGTCCCAGACCTCAATATCTCTCCCATATCTCTCAGATAAGCTGACTTTTTTCTGCAACACCAACCACTCTGTGGTAGCAGATACATGCCTTGTGAGTGAAGTGGTTCCAATGTTTCAGCCTGAAAAAGTGACACGAGCCATATAAGAATATGTGAATGGTACAATCCGTACCATTACAGACAGTAACAATTAACAGACCTTTCCCACACTACTCCAAGATGTCACCCTTACTATTGGTCCCACTCCTTCTGCAAGTGACTTTGCTTTGCCCAGGATTCCCTTCTCCTCTCCCCAGCTCTTCTCCCTGCTGTAGCTGATTTCACCCCATGAATTCACTCCACCCCTAGAGGGAGGGAGGGAGGACTCTACCTTTCCTGATTTTAATCCCTCTGCCAGGTGAATCTCCACTGTACCAGCTGATGCCTATTCACCACCCAACCTATCTGACAGAACCACGTTTCTAATGTAGAATTAGTACAACCTGCGTGGCCAAGAATGACCAAAGTCTCAACAGTGCGCTAACCCAGTGCAGATGGAGCAGCAGCCTGCATGTACATTAGTCCTTTGAGCATCTACTTCACAATCCCAGAAAGCGTCTCTAGAAAAGAGACAACCCCCAGGATCAGCAGACAAGAAGCACAAGATCAAACCAACGCAGTGACTCATGCAGAGTCATTCTCGTAGACATCTCCCTCCTTCTCCACAGCACGCCGGCTTCAACGCTTACTCATAAAAGATTCAATATTTCATTTCTGAATTTTAAGAGCTGCAAATTAAAACAACATTGAAAAGGAAAAAGAATTGTAGCATAAATAATCATAGCTGAAATTTATCACTGATTTTTTAACACTGCAAGTCAGAATCTGAGAGTGTTTTTTTCTGCTTCCACTGACTTGCCTAAGAGTTTCCAAAACACTCCTACAAATTTCACTGTCAGTGAGTCAAGGATGGCCAACACATAAAGAATCTGCAGTAGGAGATGACTTGTGCATTTCCACTCACTAAAAAATGGAGGCCAGCTCAGAGCACTCAGAAACTAATGGAGTGCACAGACTGGGAAGGAAGGGTCTGACACCGTGCCCTCAGAGCTACAGCTCACACTAATGAATTATCCCTGCTTGGTTAAACCTCTGGCATTACTAATCAGACAAGAAGCATAAAATGGAAAGTTCATTAGCAAGATCATAAAAGAGTCACACTGACAAAGATCATTCAACTTGGCAATAGGAAGGTCAGTTACGGGAGTCAGGAAATCACTTTGTTTAAGGAAAACAGGTTAAACCAAAAGGAACTCAGAAAAGATTGGAGTTGTGTGCTCTGTTTGGTTTTATTTTTGGAACATAAACAGAAAAACATTCCCTTTGACAGCGGGTAAATGAGATTTCTTTAATCAGCATCATCCTGGCCCAGGGTAAGCTGGACAATATCAGCATTCTCCCATAGCTGATGCACTCACCTCCGCCCAGAACCCAACAGCTCCGCTGGAGGAAACGCTTTCAGCACAAGTCACAAGATGGTCTCAGAAGCAGAATTCACTAATTGTATCAAATTACATGTGAAGGGTTTACAATATGGATCACTGCCCATGTGGGATTTAAAGGAGATCACTAAAGTAATTTCAAGGCTGTAAGATAATTCAGAAATCCCAGTCCCAGAGGTTACTAAACCCTCTGTCCCCCTATTACCTCCACAACTATGCTGAGGCTTAGATTTTCCTACATGGGTAGGAGGGAGAGGAGGGGAAGTGGTGGTGGTGGGATTTATTAGAATTAAGAGGGGGGAAAATGCAGAATGTGTATATTCTCCATATTTAGCCTATTTCCTAAAGGAATAAGAAACAGTAAGGATTTATATGCATCTTTTTCACTTTTGAGGTCTCTATTTCAACCGCATTTGAGAGAGAGAACGATAGTAAAAGGATTCCTGCACATCTCATGAACATGAATTAGGAGGCAAGAAATTATTGCTGCCTCTTAGGAAAACAATACAACCTGAGCTTGGTCACAGACACTGGATATTTCTGTTAGGGAGGCTGTAAACTCAGGAAAAAATCCATGTGCACCTTTTTAAGCCTTGAAACCCCCCAGAAAAGGCACAGAAATGCAGGAAATTCAATCACAGTTTTGACAAGTGCAAACAACTTCTAATCTGATGCTTCTACCTGGAGATGTTCCATAATCTGAAGCAGCCAACTTCCAGCAAGAATTTTGCTTCCCAAAGTGGATGTGCCAGTCAAAATCATAGAATTATAGAATCACAGAATGGTTTGGGTTGGAGGGACCTTAAAGCCCACCCAGTTCCAACCCCCTGCCATGGGCAGGGACACCTTCCACTAGATCAGGTTGCTCGGAGCCTCATGGACGGAGGCATAGAGGAAATTAAGACATTTGCATGTCTTTGTTTCTATACAAGTAGTAATCAAGAAAAATCCACTAGTTTCCTGCCTCATCCTTCCTGCCTCAGCCCCAACACTTTGCTGCTGCTTGGTAGGAGCAGGCAAGCCGCATCCTTGCCTAGGGCACTGCTGCATTCCAGTTGCCCTGAGCACGGATCACTGGCACAACGGGGGCTCATGCACCCCAAAAAACTGTCAGTGGGGGGGAGGTGGGGTGTAAAAGGTATATTCTAGTGTTCAGCAATGAAGCCAGCAAAAAAACATTTCAAACATGCAAACACACAACTCCCATTGCCACCAGACAAAGGCAAGGTACGAAGCACTGCACCAGATGCCGTTCTCCCTTCATGACTCATCTGTGTCAAGCTCCTCTTATTTATTCCCTTCAAAACCACAAAGATGATCCAAGGGCTGGAGTACCTCCCATATGAGGGCAGACTGAGAAAGCTGTGGCTCTTCAGTCAGGCATGGAGTGATAGGACGAGGAGGAATGGCTTTAAATTGGAAGGGGGAAGATTTAGATTAGATGCGAGGAAGAAATTCGTCATGAGGAAGAAATTCTTCACGATGAAGGTGGGGAGGCCCTTGCCCAGGTTGCCCATAGAGGTGGTTGAGGCCTCATCCCTAGAAACACTCAAGGTAAGGTTGGATGGGGCTTGGAGCAACCTGATCCTGTGGCAGGTGTCCATGTCCATAGCAGGGGGACTGGACTGGGTGACCTGTACGGGCATCTTCCGACACAAACCATTCTATGATTCTACCCTACAAGTAATTGTCACAATGTACATTGGGGAAAAAAATGTATTAAATCGATGTGAACGGTTTCTGTGCGCCCTGCCCTATGCAAGATTAACCCATACGAGATCCTTTTTGGAGAACCACCCTTTATGTTTACCAATGTCCAACTGAAACTGCAGTGGGGAGAAGCATCCTGACCACAAAAGGGCTGCACATCTTTACAGCTAGGACACATAACACAATAACCATTTAGCCAGATTAAAGCATACTGAGAGCTGCATCAAATATTGTTTAGAGCACATAAAAACTGCTTTAATATTTAAATGTATCCCATGGCTGGGCTCTTTAGATGTGCTGGATTCACTGGGGCTGCACAGCTATTAGCTCCTACATTTCATCTTCAATTCCTTTTCACAGTAGGAGAAAACATAAAAATGAGGGTCACTGCTTGGTCATTTCATTACCCCTGGCAGAGAAATGTGCTTTGCACAAATGAGGGAATATTTCAGATGTAGATCGTTGGAACGCTGTTGTGATAAAATAAAACCAGTGTTAAAAAATAATAACGATATTCTAATGGTTATTTTGTAGAATAACATTAAAATAATATGAAATGCAGCGACGGCCCCCTTAGCAAAGGGTCTGGCATATTTCTTTGTCATCATTTAAAAGGTCCATTAGCAAAAGCCCTGGAAATGTATGGTTCAAGATCACAACCAAACTAAATGAGACTGAGCAGTAATTCAAAAATATTAAACTGTTTATGGTTAGAAGTCCAATAAATAAAACCTCAAGGCGCACACACACACAAATCTTAGCAGCCAGCTCCTCTAGGAGTCTCCTTTTATTTCTCTGAAAACAGAAACTCGGCAAAAGAAATGGATAATCTGCTTAAACCCAGGAATGGATTAGAGGAGATGTCACTCTGGGAGACATGTGACTCCTGGCCACAAGCGTGGATTAGGTTGCAGAAACTGTTAGGCCATGGGTGCCCCTGTGAGCCAAACACAAACAGGGTGCTCACACAAGTCCAGCAGCCCTGATGGATGAAGAGATGGGCATGAAAGATGGGCTGAGGCAGATATGGAGACTACCTTGTGTTGGCCAGGGAGAGAAGATCACAATGAGTCTCCAGGAGGAGATTATGTGTAGTAGAAACAGGAACAAAACACTATTAATCATGGCCTTTGAGGAGGAAAAGCAATAATCTCGCTAACCCTTAGCTCTTTTTGCACTATTTATAGCACAATATTTAACCCATATTCTAAGCATCTATGATTCCATGATTCAAAAGACTCTCCTTTGAGCAAGAAGCTCAGCAAAAAAACTCCAATCCAGAGCATTAAGACCTGAAGACCCAAGCCCAGCTCTGTATTAACAAACACAGATCTTTTCCAGTCTTACTGCCTGAAAACCATTCTCCTAAAGCTTCCAGTTCAATATCTCTCACTTTCATAAGCCTTATAAAAATGCCAGAAATGGAAGTGATGGGCGAAGCAGATGAAGGATACCCACTGCCACCTCTAAATAGGATTCAGCTTCCAGGTAACTCACAGGCCTTGCTGACAGCATGTTTTATTGATGTCACAGCAATCCTGTATTTCACTTCGTAGCTGAGTGTGGATGGATGAGAAAAGGCTTCTCTGGAAGTTTAATCCACGACAGGAGCTGAATGCACATGCAACTAATTATAAGTTAGCTATGAGGAGAAATACTATTCTGTTAGCAGTGAAGTCGTAGCCCTGCAATAGGTAAATTGCAAAGCAATCCAGGTCTGTCTAATGACAATCAGTTGGCCAAGAAGACCACAGGGGTAACACAGGTAGAAATAAAACATCCCATATCTTAGGTCTATGAAGATAATCAGAGGGCTGGAGGCCCTCTGTTTTGAGGCCAGGCTGAGAGAGTTGGGGTTGTTCAGCCTGGAGAAGGCTGCATGGAGACCTTAGCTGGAGAAGGGCTTTTTACAAGGACCTATAGTGACAGGATGAGGGGGGTAGTTTTGGATTGTAAGGGGGAAGATTTAGATTAGACATTAGGAAGAAATTCTTCACACTGAGAGTGGGGAGTCCCTGGCCCAGGTTGCCCAGAGAAGTCTTGGCTGCCCCATCCCTAGAGGTGTTCAAGGCCAGGTTGGATGGGGCTGGAGCCCCTGATCCAGTGGGAGGTGTCCCTGCCCATGGCAGGGGGCTGGAACTGGATGGGGTTTGAGGTCACTTCCAACCCAAACCATCCTATGATTCTATGATCTTGATTTAGGTACATTGAAAGCATTTCTTCTAATCTGGCTTTATAGTTTTCCACTGGTATCTTTCATCACAGTCTCTCAGCTCCCATGCACACAGCAGTATAGCTGCAACAGCTGAACCCCCTCTGCCTGGTGGGTCACTTAATCTGGGCTCACATCTTCCCTGCATGAAGGATATGATTCAAAAGTGACATAATGCACGTTCATCCCCATTTCCCATTAATCCCCTTTCACCACTTGTGGAAATGCTTGGTCAATAAAACGTAATGACATTATTGCAGTAAAGTCATTTCCAAGTTAAGTGCCTGGCTCTCTGGCTCCAGGACCTCACCACCAGTCAGGCTCCATCACAGCAAATAAACAGAGGCTTCAATTTTGCCTCATGTTTGATTAAAAGGGGTATGAAAGCTGGCTTTAATGATCTCATTTACTAAGGGCCAATCCAGATTCCATTTAAATCAATGAGCACCTGCTGCCTTCATGGGCAGTGGAACTGGACTCCACAAATACAGGATCTCTTCTTTCACACTTAACATAGAACAGTTTGGGTTGCAAGGTCATCTAATACCAACGCCCCTACCATGGGCAGAGAGCAAGCCATGGACCTGGGCTCCACTTTGCCAGGCACACAAATTTCCTGGATATTTGAAGTGCTTCCAGTATCTCTTGTGCTGTATGACCAGGGTTCCACATTCTTCATTCCTCACAACACAACAACTCCTTCCAGGCAAAAAAAAAAAAAGAAAAATAATAACAACTTAACTTTTCATTTATTATTTTCTACTCTCCTCTCTCCCAGAGGTCAAGCACTGGAACACTCTTGAGTGCTGAAGCACTGCTAGAGGTTGCTCAGGGCAGGCATGTGCCTGTTAACACTTTGGGACATAGTGTGGTAGGCACAGTGGTGTTGGGCTGACAGCTGGACTGGATGAGCTTAGAAGTCTTTTCCACTTTAATAATTCTATGATTCTGTGGTTTAGTCGGCACAGTGGTGTTTGGCCGATGGTTGGACTGAATGAGCTTAAAGATCTTTTCCAACCTCTGATTCTATGACCCTAGTTGCAATAATGTCGCTCAGATTTGGAAACCTGTGGGGTCCCCACGGAAACAAGACGGTCCTTTTTCCATTGTAGCAGAGCCAAGCAGCCGTCCCGCACAGCAAGCCGTCCGCTGAAACGGGCTCCCCTGCAACCCACACAGAGACAACGACCACCACTGAACTTTCCATTTCACTTTCTGCAGTGTATGAAGAGTGAAGAATGCCCAAAGGAGCAACCAGAGCTGAGCCTCAGGCTAGAAGAGAGACGTGTCTGAAATCCCCAGAGCAGGGATGCAGTGACTTAGTGACAGTTCAGCCCATGAATCCAGAACAGCAGCTCGTTTATTGTCTGAAGCTGGAATCCACTTCGTGTGATGAAAGATCACTTAGTAGAAGCAGATATTGCCTGCCAAGAGAACTTCACAAAGGACAGGAGGAAAGCAAAAACCTGGCTAGAAACCAAATGCTTTGCTAAACCCAGATAACATGCTGTTTACCAACAGCAAACTAGATTAGGGATGAGAGGGAAAGGGGGGTCTTATGCAAATGTTCTTAATTTAATAACTGTGATCAGATATGGCTTTGTTTCTGCCATGTAATTTGTGTAATACAAATAAAGTACAAGGGTTCTTTTTCACCATAGGAAATGAGAATTATTAAACATTGCACCAAAAAAGCAAAGGAATGTGTTTATTGACATGAAAAAATGATCCTGCGGATACAAAAGCTTTTGTACATTAATTGCTAAATGTCAATGCAATTTAGAAAGTGGTTGCAGAATGGAAGAATTCCTTTCCAAACCAGAAGTGGCTTTTCCTCATCTACCAGCATGGTTCAAGATTGCATCTTGAAAGTATTTATGGCCGTGTTTTGAGCAGTGACATTGGGTCAGTACCCAAAAACATCCTTGCTTCATATTGATGTGGTTACTTGCTCGGAGGCATAAAGGAAGTGAAGGATTTCCTCCAAGTTTTATTACTGAATGCTCAAAATGTTTCCTGGGGTAAACAACACTAAAGCCAGCTGTTTTTTAATTTGTGGAAACAAAAGGAGAACAACAGTAGCGATTGGTGCATGGAAAAGTACAGCTCCAGAGCTGTGTGATGAAAAAGACCTTCCTGCGAAGGAGGGAGAAGGAATAACCATACATGTCTATGGCCAATACATAAATTAAACAGCCCTTGAATATAGAATCACAAAATGGTTTGGGTACGAAGGGACCTTAGAGTCCATCCAGTCCCACTCCCTGCCATGGACAGGGACACCTCCCACTGCATCAGGGGCTCCAAGCCCCATCCAACCTGACCTTGAACACCTCCAGGGATGGGGCAGCCACCAGTGCTCTGGGTAACCTGGGCCAGGGCCTCCCCACCCTCATCACAAAACTTAATAATGTCTAATCTAAACCTTCCTCCTTCCAATTAAAAGCCTTTCCCCCTCATCCTGTCACTCCAGGCCCTTATAAAAAGGGGTATGGAACTGTTGGAACAGGCCCAGAGGAGGCCATGAAGATGATGTGAGGGCTGGAGCACCTCCGCTATGAGGACAGGCTGAGAGACTTGGGGTTCTTCAGCTTGCAGAAGAGAAAGCTCAGGAGAGACCTTAGAACAGTTTCCAGTGCTGAAACGGGCTCCAGAGAAGCTGTGGAAGGGCTTTTGATCAGGGAGGTCAGAGACAGGGTGAGGAGGGACAGTTTTAAGCTGAAAGAAGGGAGATTGAGATGAGATCTTAGGAAGAAATTATTTGCTGTGAGAGTGGGGAGGCCCTGGCCTGGGTTGCCCAGAGCACTGGTGGCTGCCCCATCCCTGGAGGTGTTCAAAGCCAGGTTGGGTGGGGCTTGCAGAAACCAGATCCAGTGGGAGGTGTCCTTGCCCAAGACAAGGGGTGGAACTGGATGGGCTTTAAGGTTGCTTCCAGTCCAAACTATTCAATGATTCAATGAAAAGTAATACAAAAAGTAGAAATAAAACATAATGGCTGAGTTTGCTGCCCCATTGCTGACTGGAGAAACACAAGAAATCATGCAGTTAAATGAGTCATCTGGTAAGCAGGGCTTATTAATTAATAAGAATACTTTTATTAGAATTATTCAGCGAGGGACAAGGAACACAGGCAATGCCCAGAGCATTGCAGGTCTGCATGTGATCAAAGGGCGTCTCAAAGCCCCTCTGTGGATGTCGTCACAAATTCCATCTTAGGGGATTCCCCAGCACTGTTGCGGGGCTGCAGTTGTGTTTCTCCATAAACCACGGTGGAATTAACTGGGACTATGCACAGTGCTGGGATCTGCACAGTCTTAGAAGAAATGGAAATATTTGAGCATTTGAAGAAATCTGCCACCAAAATGATTTAAAGGCTACGGAGGAGGAACTGCTCCCAGTGAGAAATCTGACAGGCAGGATTTGTTTGGTTTACCAAAAAGACCAAGGGTGACTTGATTAGAGGGTATTAAGCACTTCCATGGAGAGAAAATACCAGTCGTAAAGGGCTCTTTAATCTAGCAGAGAGAGGCTTAACAAGAACTCATGGCTGGAGGCTGAAGCCAGCCAACTTCAAATAGAAACTACAGCTCAGATTTTAAACAGTAAGTGCAAACTGGCAAGGATGCAGTAGATTATTCAATCCATCTTGAAAAATGCTGTGCAGCTGCTTCCATTCACAGCAAGGGCCAGCCCGGTAAGGAGCACAGCGGACACCCTTCCCCTCCACACCCCACAGAGCTCCAGCCACAGGAGATGCTGGTAAAGAGGGAGAGGGACCAGGTCTCCCACCCTCACCTTGCAGAAGAACTCCAGGTTGTAGCTGTGCTCTCCTCAGTGCAGGGTATCTAGAGGATATATGTGGAGCATAGGGTAGTTTCTTCCACAGAAGGGGAAAAAATGATTACAAATAAGAGATATAATACAATATGTATTAGAATAACTAATTAATAGTTAAATTTGAAGCTGTTCTTGTGAGACATCACCTGGAATCCCCAACATAAGAAGGATATGGAACATGTCCAGAGGAGGCCATGAAGATGATCTGAGGGTTGGATCACCTCTGCTATGAGGCCAAGCTGAGAGAGTTGGGGTTGTTCAGCCTGGAGAAGAGAAGGCTCTGGGGAGATCTCATAGAGATCTTCCAGTACTGAAAGGGGCTGCAGGAAAGCTGGGGAGAGGCTTTTTACAAGGGGCTGGAGTGATAGGATGAGGGGGAATGGCTTCAAATTGGAAGAGGGAAGATTTAGATTAGTCATTAGGAAGAAATTCTTCACATTGAGTGTGGTGAGGCCCTGGCCCAGGTTGCCCAGAGCAGTGGTGGCTGCCCCACCCCTGGAGGTGTTAAAGGCCAGGTTGGATGGGGCTTGGAGCCCCTGATCCAGTGGGAGGTGTCCCTGTCCATGGCAGGGATGGAACTGGATGGGATTTGAAACCCCTTCCAAACCAAGCCATTCTGTGATTCTGTATTTAAAGATAATAGAAACTTACTCAGCTGATTTTGACTTTCCATCTGCAGAACAAGATTCAAATATTCAGAGACATAAGGACAGGTTTATCACTACTGCTCTGTAAAGCACTTGGTATCCCAGTAATGCTTGGGATTCTTCCCTCTGTCTGGCTAATTACTTCTATTTCCTGTTTTCTTCAGAATTGCTGCTATGTTGTGCATTGCTGGAATCTGAAATATTGTTTCATGGAAGATTATTATATCTATGCATACCACAAACTCCAGAGATGCTGGATTCCTTTTAGTTCTGTTGCTCCAGCTTTTGAAAAAAACACATTTCCCACCTCTAACAAATATTAACACCCCTCCCTGACAAAGTGTCAAAGCTTCAAACCTGTATAAAAATGTTTAACCACTAAAACACTCACTGTTTTCATCTAAAGTTGAAAGAAAAACAATGAGAAAAAGAGTGGCTTCGGTTTTCAAATACCAAATAACATGTTGTTGACAGTACTGAAAAGACCCGTTTTGTCCCAAAGCCAGTTTCTGTTCAATAAACAATGATGAAAAATTACATTTCTCTGCTTGCAGAAGCTGCCTGCTGAATTCTGTGCTTTTTTGGAGGAAAAAGAAACTTTGATGGCCAGGTCATGTGTTTGTTTCCTTCAGCTGAAAGAAAAGTGTTGAAATTAAAGCAGAGAACTGGGAAATTGCAGGTTTTTTTCTAACTCTGTCACAGGTCTAAAGACAAGTCTGTTATCATATGGGCAATTTGTCTTTTACAGAGAAAAAGAGATGTAATATTCAGTTTTGGGAAATACTACTTTTTGGTTTAGTGCTTTCACATCTGTAAAGGGCAGCAGAGAGGAAGCCAAATGCATTTCAGCTCTTCTTTCTGTTCTCTCACACAGAACCTTGAAGACACGTTGTTTTGAGCATTAAAAAAATGGGATGCTGCAAATAAACTCCCATGGAAATTCTACTTTCAAGGTACTTACCTCTCCGCAGACAGTGTCATGCTGGAACCCACACACATGACCTCTACCATCCTTGTCTCCAACCCACGTTCAGGAGGGTTTTCTTGCTTTCCTGTCCTTTTCCCCACACCCTACTCCCATTCTCATCATTAATGGCTGATAAACAGCTAATGAATGGATTGGACTTTAGATCCTCCCTTTCCTGCATGCTATTTTACAGGCCCTGCTAGATCTTTATTAGATTTGGATGCTGATTATTGATTTAGGTAGAGGAGGTCATCGTAACCTCATCTCAGAGAGAAAGGAAGCAGGAGAAGGCAAATGTAATTCAGCTGTTATGTTCTGGAGCAGGGCAAGCCAGCAGGAGGGGAAAGGGGAAAACAAACCCAAAAAGCATTCATTAAAAAAGCTATAACTGGACCTTGTACCAAACACAATGCTCCTACAGGCACTTGAAAGCAAAAGAACTGAGGAAAGGTATAAAAGATAAGAGCTTTACCCAGTTTAGGTGGTAGGTGTTAATAAAGAGACAATGTTAATCAAACACCAGGCTGTTCCTAAGGCAAAATGAGTTCTATTTATAGAGCAAGAACACTTTACCTAAAATGCAGTGATGGCTTAATAAAAGGACCTCTTTTACCTAAGTTATTTTTACTCCTGTCAAATGGACACATCAGCACCTGCAGATCTACAAAAAGCAGAGCTCAGACTTGGTACTAAGCACTTGAGAATATCCTGTCGGAGGTAACTCAAGCACAGAAATCACCCAAAGCCTGGCATTCAGGGGCAGTCCCTTGGGGTTCTGGTCAATGGCAAATTGCACATGAGCCATCAGGGCCCTGGTAGCCAAGAGGGCAACCACGTCCTGGGGTGCACCAGCACAGCATTGCTTGCTGGTCAAGGAAGGGGATTGTCCCACTCTGCTCTGCACCGGAGCAGCCCCACCTTGAGCAGTTCTGGGTGCCAGAGGATAAAGATGAGAAAAAACTACTGGAGAGCATCCAGAGGAGGCCATGAAGTTGGTGAAGGGTTTAGAGGGGAAGCTGTAAGAGGGGCAGCTAAAGTCACTTGGTCTGTTCAGAAGAGGAGACTGAAGGGAGACCTCATCATGGTCTACAGTTTCCTCACAAGGGGAGGAGGAGGTGCTGAGCTCTTCTCTCTGGCCACCAGTGACAGGACCCAAGAGAAGGGCAGGAAAATGTGCCAGGGGAGGGTTAGGTTCAACATCAGGAAAAGGTTCTTCCCCCAGAGAGTGGTGGAGAACTGGAACAGCTCCCAGGGAAGCAGTCACAGCATCAAGCCTGACAATATTCCAGCAGCATTTGGCCAACACCCTCAGACATACTGTGTGAATCCAGGGGTTCTCCTGTGCAGGGACACGAGTTGGACTCGATGATCCCATGGATGTGAACACTAGGAGTGTATATGGGTTCAAAAAGAGACTGCATAAACACACAGAAAAGAAACCTGGAGAGACTTCAGGAAACAAACCCCTGCACAGGGGGGTACAACAACTGCATATTCATCTTTACCTGAAGCCCAGTCTCACGTAGGCAGGCATGAGCCCATGTAGAGGGCAGCACTGACAGTTGTTTTCCTGACAAAGCAGTGGTGGCTATGAGCCTCTTCCTCTTCTCACAGCAGCCTCAAGCCAGCCCTGTCCTTCTCAATCCCGCCAGACAGCTCACAAGTGTAAATTCAAAGCAGATGTGATCCCAAACTATACACCTGCCTCTGAGACAGAGGTCCAGCTGCAGCTTAGCTCTGCCTTAGCCACCCCCATCTGGTCCCACCAGCGCTTTTCTGTTTTGAGGAATGCAACCTAGGGTGGCAAATTCCACCAGACAGCAGAGCACTTAGTCAAGCTCGCAAAGAACTGGTGTATTGTGTGCCTAATCCTTGGGCATTTGGGGATTCCCATCCTAAAGCCACATACCAGATCACACAAAAGCCGTTTTCACCTGGACACTGGGTTGTTGTTCCCTCCTAATGCACCATGACAGGCTGCTGGCTGTTTGCAAAGTGCACCTCTTTGATCTCATTCTATAGGAATATGAAATTCAAGACAGAAGGTTGTATCCAGTGGCTGTCAAGTTGCTCTCTCCCTTTCACATACAGCCAGCTAGCATTTACCTCTGTAGCCACCTTCTGCTGCGGAATTCCTAGGGAGGTCGTGGCTGCCCCATCCCTGGAGGTGTTCAAGGACGGGTTGGATGAGCACAACTATGTTGAGCAATGGTTGTGATGGCTCCTCTCATGAGCCCTGAGAAATCCTTCAGGAAGTCTGGAATTTCTGTAGGCTTCTGTGCACACTCAGCATTATAACTTTACTGAATACTCAGAAGATTCACTAAAACCACCTTTTAGTGGTAGACAGCACAAACAAATCACTAAAACAACAGAAGAAACAGTCTCTGCTAATCATATGAATGGTTCAGTCATTTTAAGGTCTGTCCAATCCTTCAGTGCCATAATCAGAACTTTTCACCTAGATTTCCCTGTTCCTGGATGGGCAAACAGGGCTTTTTGCACGTCTGGCACTAACATACTGCAGGATACTATGCTTATTTCTTAGAAAAGATGAAAATCTAATGTCTGTGCCTGCACAGCAGCAAAGGGAGAGGCTGTAGGGGACCTGGCAGTCCTGGCCCTTGGTGTTCACACTTGCTATGTCCCTGCCTCGTATGAATACATCAGAACATGTGCATGAACATGGAGCTAAGGGTTACTCAGACACCTCCCAGCATCTGTGGCAGGGAGCAGCGAGTTATGAAAAAAGAAATTGGTACATCCTACACGCTTGGAAAGAGCTACACCATGCAGTTAACCATCAACATACACAGCTTACTCCCTCCCCACTACCATTCATCCAGAGAAATCCTCAAGTCACTGCTGCCAAGAAAGCAGTGACATTTCAAAGTAGCCACACACAGATTAACCAGCATTTATGTTGGCTGCAAGAGCCAACGCAAGCTGATTTTACAGCCCCAGACATACCAGGTTTTCTGCTGGCATTTATTTGGCAACAAACAGAGATCAGAGTCTCATGTTCTCATTCCTCATTGTTAGATGCCTCAGGTTGGATCAGTGCTTGGCCCAGGCTCAAAACCAATGTCAAACACAGAGCTAAACTGCACTTGTGGCCACCTGGTCTGTGGATCCATTATTGGCTCTCACTCAGAACACAAGGTTTCTTAAGGAATTGCAAGCTAGGGCAAATAAGAGGAATTACTACATACCAAATACCAGTAAGTCCTCCTTAATTCAGAAGCTGAGCCCTACGTTCCTAACCATCATCATCAGACACCATATCCTTAAACACATAGGTAGTTTTCAACACGTGACCCAACAACACCTGGGAATCCTAGGATGATTCTACAAAGCGTAATTAAGAAAAGTGAGTCTACTGTTAATGGGCTTAAATTAGCTCTATGGGGAACCACATGCTCACTGAAAGGTTTTTCAAGAAGAAACTCATTATCCCACTCTACTCAGTGCTTGCCAGGCCACACCTGGAGTGCTGTGTTCAGGTTTGGTCCCCGCTACACAAAAAAGTGGACAGGCTGGAGAGGGTCCAGTGAAGGGCCATACAATGGGTTGGTCTGGATGACCTTAGAGGTCTTTCCCAACCTTAATTTTATAGAAGTCTTCCTACATAAACTCAACCCAAAAGAACCAAAATCAAAGTGCAAAAAGTTACCAGATTGAGAAGTAAATAAGAGAAAACTTCTTTCCAAAACCTGTTGCTTATAAAATTGAAAACAAACAAAGGTGAAGTCAGCTCCTGTTCTACGGTATCACTGAACAAATGCTACAACATGTTGGTTCTGAAGAGAAGGCACAGGTCTTGCCCCATGCACCCAGTCCCTTCTCGACTTCATTAACGTTTAGTGAAAAATAAATCAGATCACTGTCATTTGCATTTATTATACGAATTAGAAGAGCTTGCCAGATGGGAAGCTCTCCTCCAGCAGAGCTGTTGTATTCAAAGAGAGAAAAGCATGAGCACTACCCAGCTGTTTGGGGGCTGCGGTGTTCCCACTCCTGGAAAACCATTGCCCCTGGCTTCTCCCTGTAATTAGTCAGTGCTAATACCCTTGGTTAGTCGGCAGAAAAGTCACATTCTGAAAGATCACCCTTGCAAAGGGCTGTACTCATGAGACAAAACGTCACCAGCCCAAGCTGTCAGCCAATTCATCTCCAGTGAAAGTCAACCAGGCCATAAACTGGGAGTTCTTTATCTCAGGACAGCAGACCGAGGGTTTTAATTGCTGAGCTATGCTAATGAGCCTTGTTTGTGACACAAAGTGCTTCGTGGTGGCTCTGTTTGAAAACATGGCATCGTAACCCACCCGAGGGCACGTACAATCAGCTTAAAAACACGGCTGGCTGGATACAGAAAAGAAATCATGTAACGGTCCCTTCAGCATGGCACGTTATCAAAGGCATCATTAACAGCTGCCTCACAGAGCAGCAGCAGGCTCTCCTGGGTCAGCTTAGTTCAGTTCCCTCCTGTTCTTTCCTCCCTTCTCCTTTTTTCTAAATCACAAGTTCTGTAAACATTGCTATCAAATCACCTGCAGGCGAACAAAAAGATATCAAGAATTGAGTCTTTCCTAGCAGATAAGGGCTGTGTCTGGTTTTAAAAAGAATTAAAGGTAAAATGAAACAAAACACACTCAGGGAAAAGCAAACAGACAAAAGAATAGCAGCAAAAGTGTTTCTGGTTGACATGTTGAGACAAAACCAACTGCAGCCCAGGTTCACTTTGTACATCTTGGATTAGGAGGCTGCAGGAGACAGGACAGTATTTTAACATTCCCATTTAACATTCACACTCCTAGAGGTGTTCAAGGCCAGATTGGATGGGGCTTGGAGCAACCTGATCCAGTGGGAGGTGTTCCTGCCTATGGCAGGGGGTGGGACTGGACAAGCTTTATGGTCCTTTCTGACTTAAACCATTCTATGATTTAGGAGAACAGCCCAGGTGGACAAGAGGCTACTGGTTTCCTTGTTCAGATAACACATTGTGTTTCTTCTGCACCATTAACAATAAGGGTTACTTGATGTAGAAAGCCCAAGCCACCTATCTGTAGGGAAGCCACCTATCTGCCAGTGCTCAGCATCTTTAAAAATCAGCAGTACTTAAATATGGCATTATTATTCTTCTCGTACTACCTAGGGATGTGTGACAGGCATCACAGACCCCATGTGCTAGACACTCTACAAATATCTATTTCCCCAGCCTCCATGATCTTTTAACCTGGGGGCCCGACCTTGCATCTGCTTACACAGTTCAGTAGCTACCAGCAACACATGCCCCTCCTGAAACCAACAAAACTGATGAATGGAATGAAATCGGTAATTACCCATGTGCTTAATTATTTGCAGAACTGGGGGCTACGCGCTTCATTTTTAGCTTTTCGCTTGAAAACATTAGTTCTAATCTAGCATGCCTCACTCTGCACTCAATCCCACAAGGAGCAGCATAGTCTGGCCTAATTAAGCAGAGTGCTTAACGAAGTGTTTAACTTTAAGCAAGTGAAGGAACCCATTGACTAACACTGCATTGCTTCGGTTAGCGCAGTTTAGCAAGCACAGTGCCGTTGGGCTGATGGTTGGACTGGATGAGCTTAGACGTCTTTTCCAACCTGGATGATTCTATGATTGGCCCCTTGAGATGAGACCCTTCAACCCAGCTATGATGGGTAACATAACTGCAGATGGGCACTGGAAGTTGAATCCTAGACTTGAGGCCATGTACACAGGGTGCCAAGCAACCCAGGGCTTCCCTGGCTGTTGCCCAGCAGTGCAGTGGATCTTCCAGGAGCCCTGGAGGAGCTGGGGATCCACAGATGGGTGTCCTGTTCCCTCCCCAGATGGCATCCAAGTTTGCTTGTGGAAGATGATGTAGAGATGCAGAGCTGGGATTTCAAGAGGAGCTACGAGTGTTCTCTGTAATTAACTTCACGCTCCCACTCTGCGGCCACAGCACAGCTCAGGGAAGAAGAAGCAGCCGAGCCCTGTTGCAGCACGGATTCCCCCAGCAACTGGAGGGGAACAGAATTCCCTCACTGCCAGGTTGGGAGGAGCACAGGACAGGGATGGAGGCTGCAGACAGGGACTTGCAGCCAGCACCTCTGTTTCTGTCTCCTTTTTTTGCCAGTCTGAGCTGTCCCTGCAACAAGGCATGTGTAGGAGACCCAGCTCTCCCCAGCCTGGGCTGAAGCCTCCAGTAGTGGCTCACTTCCAACAAACACTAATTTTAGGCCTTTTAGGACATGAAATAATGATAACATCTTCCCTGGAAAAAAAAAAATAATGCTCTTGGGCCTGTGTAAAATTAGCAGCCTGCTGCCTGTCCCCCTTTCGCTCCCACTATGTGGGGCAGCCTGGCTTTTTAATACGCTGGACTTGTTTTGAGATCCTTTGCTTGCCCCTCGCAAGGGGAGCCCGGGGGCTGCCAGGTTGTTACTCCCAGTGGTGCTGAAGATGGCCCTGCTCACCCTGATGGCCAAAGCCTCCTGCGTGCCACCCTGGGATGACAGTGGGAAAGAACAGGGTGAGGAAGACAAAGGTGGAGAAGCCACAGGCTGCTGCTTGCACCTTTTTTGGTACAAGAAACACCTCCCAAGCAATGAGGGCCGTGGGGTGGAGGACAGCTTGTATGCTTCATGGGGAAGAAGATAAGCCATAGGTACCCTCCACCCTTCAGAGCAAGGGAGACCAGTGCCACTCCTTGGTGCTCAGGAAGGGTCTGTCCCTCTATCCTGCATTCACACATGGCTGGAAACACACAGATTAACAGCAAAATTCCTTGAAAGCAGCTTCACTGCCATAACCCAGCATTAGTATGAAATATGAACTCTGTTCAGCAGCTCAGAGGAAATTGTTCCCTTGAGACCTGTTACCTGCCCAGGTGAAAACCTCCTGTAACGACTCCCCAGGAAGAGGGAACTTCAGAGCTGCTGTGAGATGTCTTCCAGGGAGAAAGAAAAACCCTGGCAAACATGCAAAGTCCAAAGAGTGACAGCAGGAGAAGAGAAAAGGAGAGGTGAGTCCCAAATACACCTACAAACGATGTCACAGCATGTGTTACAAGCTGTTCAAGGAGAGGAAATTTAGAATTATAGAATAGTTTGGGTTGGAATGGACCTTAAAGATCATCCAGTCCCATCTCCAGCCATGGGCAGGGACACTTCCCACTGGATCAGGCTGGCCAAGGCCCACCCAACCTAGCCTTGAACACCTCCAGGGATGGGGCAGCCACAACTACCCTGTGCAACCTGGGCCAGGGCCTCACCATGAAGAAATTCCTCCTTATGTCTAGTCTAAATCTGCCCCTCTCCAGTTTATAGCCACTAACTTTACCTAGAAGAACAAAGACCTCAGAAATAAGTGTCACACACCCTGTTTTTTCACTCCAAACTACAATCTGCTCTGATAGAATTTCATCTCTCACTGTTCATGGTGAGTGTTGAGGGGCTCTGATCCTGACCCAGCTTCCCTATTCAATACTGATTAAACCTCAACTCAAGCAAAATCTCAGAAAATTAGGACTAGATTCAACTTACATATGAAAAATAACAATGAAAAGAGAGGGAAAGTGAAAGAACTGGGGGAAAGAGATGTTGTGTGTCTTACATGAGGAATAGTTCAATTGCCCTTGCCCTACACAACAAAGACCCAAAGCAACAGATTTATTTCATTGGAAAAAAATCTACTAGAAAGGTGCTGGTTTTCTCCATGCAATGATTTTTCCCTCATAGGGACATCAAGTTGTGTTGCCTTTTTTTTTCCACAAGGCACATTATTCCATTTAAGTGCTTGTGCATGTTTATTAATGGAGCAAAAATGAGTGAACAATGAGCTGCCAGGGAGGCTGAAAGCCTGTACTGGAGCACTGAATCAGAGGAGCAAATCCATTTAGCAAAATGCTCGTTTTAAGACATGTTCCTTTCATACTTCAGTTATTTTCCTCTACACCCTGAATGTAATTAGCTTCTAACTTGAGCTACCCCAGCCTGCCCTCCTCAGAAATACAAACAAGAAAGCAAGACCCTCAAACTACACCTCCTGATGTTGTCCTGCAAGATAAGCAGAGATCAACCAACATCAGCTCCAACACATTGGGAAGCAACATATGGTCACTAGAAACCTCTAGAACATCCCTCTTGCAGCAAGGCCTGAGTCAGACTGAAAATGGACCAATGTTAAACCAGCACCATTCAAAGTCATTGCTGCTGTGTAGCTGGTGGAAGCGATGAGATACCAAGATGATTCTGGCCCTCTGTTGCATACCCAGGGGAGCCCAAGAGCTGCAAAGACCTCCTGGGCTAGCCAGAGACCATTTACAGCTCCTTGCAACTGCACTACAGAGGCACACGTTGCTATCACCAGTTATCACTCTGCTCCGGAGCAGGGAGGAAGTCCTACTGTGCTCAGTGCTGCTAATAAACCCGTCAGAAAGTTTCTGGCAAGACGCAACAAACATGTAAATACAGACACAAATGTGGGCACAGTTGCCTAAGCAGTGGAAAACCAGGTCCCCACAGCTGGCCTTGAAAAGGGATTCATAGAATCACTAAGGTTGGAAAAGACCTTTAAGCTCATCCAGTCCAACTGTCAGCCGAATCCCACCATGCCTGATCAACCATGTCTTGAAGTGCCATGTCTACATGTTCCTTGAATCCCTCCAGGGATGGAGACTCCACCACTGCCCTCTGCCAGTGCTTCACTACTTCAATAAAGACGTTTTTCTTAATTTCCAATCTAACCCTCCCCTGGTGCAACTCGAGGCCATTTCCTCTCATCCCATCAGTTGTTACTTGGGAGAAGAGACCAGCACCCACCTCACTACAACCTCCTTTCAGGTAATTGTAGAGTCAGAAGAAAGTTTTGCACAACATGAGGACATGTTAGCTCAGGGCACCAGGGAGGGGGAAAAAAAACTCACTTGTAATCATTGCTCGCTTGCTATCAAGAGGAATTTAGTAACATGAAAAGAAATATTTCAAGACACACTCATCACTTATCACAACCCCCCCTGAATTTTGGCAGTGACACCTGGACTAATTGGGGACCATAAATTTCCCTGAAGATGCCAAAGGTTGAGTGCATTTTACTCATTTACTGCTTCCAAATAGGATTACTATTTCTCAGCTGTCAGTAGCTCAGCAGTTTCATCTCTCTCTTGGCTTTGCTTAGTTTCCCAGCTGGTGGGAGGCCGCTGCTGTGGCTGTAACCCCTGGTGTACCCCAAGTCTCAAGCCCCTCTGCTCACATTATTGCAGTTTCTGCATTCACTCCAACAAGATGAGCCGATTTCATACAGTGCCTAAGGACAGCTGAGCTTTTCTGTGCCAGCATTTGCCTTTCCAGCCTGTAAGCACGAGGCTAGAAGATCAGCCTGGCATTCAGTCTGCAGCATGTGACCATTTAATGAGGGAGGTCTACAAACTGCAAGACTAACACACAAAGGCAGCTATACAGTGGAAGGATATTTTTTTGTGATAAAGGCCCATCCACAATGGGGGAACAACCTATTCCTGGCTCTTTCATGGCCCTGGTAGGTGACTACAGGCAAATTCTACAACCCTACAACCATGTTCTACCTTAGGAGTACCCCACCATAATGAGGAGATAACAATGTCCTTTCTCACAGGAGGATGCAGCAGGTCCAAGTGTTAACGGGATGAATATCACAGCGACATTTGCCAAATGGAAAGGCTAAAATGGAGAAAGCCCTGCTGTGCTAGCTTTTTAAGCCTGCATGGAATCGCTGGATCGTAGTGGTCTTTTGGGTCTCTCAGCAACACATGCAGCAAGTGTAGCTTCATTGCTTTCCCCCACCCTGCCATCCTACCCAACAGCAGTGCCTGGAAAACATCAGGAAGGAGATGCCAGCATGAACAGCAGCTGTTACAGGCACAGCATGGCTGGATGGCAATCCACATTTCGTGCCAAGGGACAGGCATTCCTTCACTCCCACCTTCAGTTACCGCACTGCCTACTGGACTGTGGCTTCTCACGGAGAAGGGCCATGTCCTGAGGTCCCTTCAAGTACCAGGCAGCTCACATTTGCTCATGAATCTCATTAAGTCACAGCTTGCTCCATGAGCCTCCAGTAAGGCTGTTCACTCAAATGACCCCGATGACAGCAAAATTACAGCCTCAGAAAGAGAGGACATCCCAGTGCTCCATGATTCAACCCAGGCTGAGTAGATGAGACCTGGTTTTAATTCTTCCCTCTGCCAGGCCTCCAGTTAGACTTCTTGCAAGTGCATATCTATCTTTGACCTCTTTCTCCACTTTTCACAGAACCATAGACTGTCCTGAGGGGCAGAAGGGACCCACAAGGATCATCAAGTCCAACTCCTGCCCCTGCATTGAGATAACCCCATGCACTTTCACACCATGGTTTTGAGGATATTGGCCAAATGCTTCTGGAATATTGTCAGGCTGGCAATACTCTGGAATACTGATGCCATGATTGCTTCCCTGGGGATCTGTTCTAGTGCTCCACTACCTTCTGTGGGAAGGATCTTCTCCTAATGTCCAAGTTAAACCTGGCACATCATCCTGCCATTCACCTGTAACAGTGAGGAGGGAATAAATTGAAGAGGCTGAGATGCTCAGGCACTGACATAGCAGGAAAAGTGTCTTCTTCCCATTTTTCTTTGCCTATTCATGCCAACAGACATCACAGCTACACCTTAAGGTGCTGCTTTGCCCCAGGACCGAAGGCAGATGCCACACAGTGGGGATTTTCTTGGGGTCTGGCAGCACACAGGCAGCTGCCAAACACTTTCACTCCCACCAGATGAGCAGTTTCAGGCACCACTCAATGTACCAGATATGCCTGACACTTTATGTCACCTTCATCTAATTTGCCTCTGAAAGAAACCACAAAATAACATTTTCTCCCTGTTGTTGCCAGGAGAGCATCACAAATAAACAAGAAGAGAAAGCAAGTAACTAATTAGAAATCAATAAAAACAAGAGAGCAATCAGAGGAGATGGTGGCAAGAGTTGGGTTTTGCTGGAACCCCTCTACTATGAGGCCAGGCTGGGAGAATTGGGGTTGCCCAGCCTGGAGAAGAGAAGGCTGCGGGGAGACCTTAGAGCAGCTTCCAGTGCTGAAAGGGGCTGCAAGAAAGCTGGGGATGGTCCTTTCACAAGGGCCTGGAGTGATAGGATGAGGGGGAATGGGTATAAACTGGAGAGGGGCAGATTTAGACTAGACATAAGGAGGAAGTTCTTCATGATGAGGGTGGGGAGGTTTGGCTCTTTTGTTTGTTTGGTTTGAGTTGTTGGGTTTTTTGAAGCCACAGAACAAAAATATTACGGTTTCATCCCAAAACAGGGCAGCCATGAGAAAGGGAGGAGGGCAGAGCCAGTTGCGGTCAGAGCCAGCACTGCCAATGTGCTTCAAACCACACTTGACCTGACGCCAACATGCACAGCCTCTGTGTTCGCTGTCGATAGCCATAGTAAATTAACAACAAAGTTATGCTTGGAGAAAAATCCCTTAAATAATGACAGTCTGTTGCAGGATGGCATCACCTGGAAGGAGGAAAGGAGCAGGTAGACCTTCCAACTCAGCCCCCAAGCCCACCATGTCTCACCTCTAAACACAGGTTGATTTCTGACCTTAAACCACTTGTCAGGCTTCCCTCGAGTATCCACCATGGTTTCCATGGAATTCTCCTCTTTACAGGATGAAAATGTGTTTGATCTCTTCCCAACGTGTTAGCAAACAGGGAAGTAAAACAACAGAAGCCTACATTGGAAAATGTTTTCAATGTTTCATGAAGACATCAAAATCAGAGATACACAATATTCCACATTAAATATTTTAAAGATCCAGCCTGCAATCGCTTTTCTCATCATGAAGAACTTCTTCCAAAGCCTCCATTGCTTCCTAAGATCTCATCTCATCTCCCCTCTTTCAGTTCCAAACCATTCCCCCTTGTCCTATCCCTGCACTACTTGATCAACAACCTCCCCATTTTCCTCCCATGTCACGTCAAAAGACACTGCTGTGCCAGGGCAGGTTCAGATTGGACATCAGGAAAACCATCTTCAACAAAAGGGTTCTCAGGCACTGGCAGAGGCTTCCCAGGGAGGTGGTGGAGTCACCAACGCCGGAGGTGCCCCTGTACATGGCAGGAGGTGGGACTGGATGGGCTTTGAGGTCTTCTCCAACCCAAATCATTCTATGATTCAATGAATTTAAGGTTATTTCTTTAAAAGACAAGGGGAGGGCTCTCCAGGGAAAACATCACCCTTTAGCCTCCATTTGCCGCTGTCAGAAGCAAAACAATGACCTGGGTGAACTTCTGGTCTGAGCCCATTTTTATGTTCCTACTTAGCTGTACCCAATATCTGAGTACAGCACTGCAGCAATGAAGTAGAATCTCCCCGTGCTCCCGGTTGTTATTCCCACTGGAGGGCTGTGTTAAATTTAGAGCTCACAATTCAGAAAGGATATTGACAAGTTGCAGAGAGTTCAGAGAGGAATAGGAAGGATGGAAAAACAGCCTTTATAGTCACAGATCATAGAATCATAGAACAGTTTGGTTTGGAAGGGACCTCAAAGCCCATCCAGCCCCACCACCTGCCATAGGCAGGGACACCTCCCACTGCATCAGCGGCTCCAAGCCCCATCCAACCCGGCCTTGAACACCTCCAGGGATGGGGCAGCCACCACTGCTCTGGGCAGCCTGGGCCAGTGATTTACCACTCTCTCAGTAAAGCAATGTTTCCAAATATCAGCTCTAAATCCCATCCCCACCCAGGTGCAACTTGAGGCCGTTTCTTCTCACCCTATCGCTTGTCGTCCTGACAAGAATTCCAAGCATCTAGCAGGCATGCGTGTAGTCCTGACCACAGATCCTCCTGAAAGATCTGGTCTGCATTTGTGCAATCTCCAAGCAGATCTCTGGTCTCTCTGCTAATCATCTCACACCTGCATGTGCCTGAATCATCAAAGAACATTGTAGTGGAGGCACTGGTGCTTCAGAAGCCCACTGCTGAAGCCAGGAGCAATCACATCCTCACCATCTCCACCAATGCCTCCCCCACTTCCTCCTGCTGCCCACCAGCAGTGGAGAATCCTTTGACACACCCTGGTCCAAGCAATTTCAGCCAGTCCTTAATCATCCATTCTGTGTTTCCCTAATACCCAACGTCAACAACCCTCACTGCGCTTTAAGCCCATTCCTCTGTGTCCTGTCCAACAGGATCATGGAGAACAGATTATTCCCTTTTTGAAGGCGTTTAAGACCATTTTCATGCCTCACTGGAGTCTCCTCCTGCCCTGAGAGCACCTCCCTTCCTGAGAGGCCACAGCTCTCATTAGTTTTTCTGCTGGACTCACTCCTAGCGCACCTCCTCCTGCTTGAAATGTCACCCCCAAACTCGACCCGGGGCTACAGGTGTCCACAAGCACACGCTGAAATCCCAAGATGTGTCACATGTGTCCGAGAACAGAACTTGGCTCTCTTTTAATCCCATCTCCTTTATCAGCAATATAATGTTTTACACATTATCACCCCAATTATAAAGGCTTATAGGTGATAATGAGATTCCACTGGATCAATTCCAGCAATGCACATTCTAGGTTTTCCTAAATTCATTAACTTCAAGCTTTTCTTGCTGGTTAATAGCTGAAAAGTGCAACGATGCACATAATGATACCAGTTGCTTTGCTACTACAATTATATTATTAAGATGGATCTTTGAGGTACAATTTCCATGTATAATTAGTGGTTTATGCCTCCAGGAAAAGAAGAGATATTCAAAAGCACCCAAAGGCTTGAACAAAATAGTTCTTAACTGAAAACACTGATGAAGTCGTGCTCTCAGGTTCAGGCTCTAAACAGGATTTGTGAGAAAGCAGGAGCACAAGAATTTGAAAATTTAAAGGGGATGAGAAATGGTGAAGTTCAAATTGCAATCCAAGTTCGCCCTGCTGTGCGTGGAGACCTGCATGTGGGAGCACCTATCACACATCACAGAATCACAGAATGGTTTGGGCTGAAAGGGATCTCAAAGCCCATCCAGTTCCAACCCCTTGACATGGGCAGGGACACCTCCCACTGGACCAGGTTGCTCCAAGCCCCATCCAGCCTGGCCTTGAACACCTCCAGAGATGGGGCAGCCACCTCTGCTCTGAGCAACCTATTCCAGGGCCTCCCCACACTCATTGTGAAGAAATTCCTCCTAATGTCTAGCCTAAATCTTCCCCTTTCCAATTTAAAGCCATTCCCCCTTATCCAGTCATTCCAGACCTTTATAAAAAGTCACTCCCCAGCTCTCACATAGACCCCTTCAGGTACTAGAAGGTCGCTATAAGGTCTTCTCAGAGCCTTCTGTCATCCATCAGCAGCTGTGTCCACGACCCCTGTGGGGGAGGAACACAGATCAGCAGTAGCCTGCTACACCCCAGCGTCTATACAGGAGGGACACCATAGTCCAGGGAGCAACACAAAACACTCTGAGAAACAACTCCCTGAGATTCTCTTTCCCCACAAGACCAGAGGAGGTCAGACTCCGAACCCCAACCTCCTCTATTCAGCTGGAGGATTCACCCAATATCCCCCAACACGTTTGGAAGAAATCTTACAGTGGAGGTGCTGAATCTTCAATAAAGGCCTCCTTTCCCCAAAATCCTGAGTCTCCAAATTAACCATGACTTCTGAGAAGACAAAAGATCCCAGAACACACCAAAAATGTAAAAACATTTAGATTGATTACAAGTTCCTTCCTGTCATTTTCTTGACGTCAGCATTCCCTGGTCATGTCACTATTGTCTTGGCCATATCTGTTCTTCCAGAGACAACTTAGCTTTTTCAGGTTACGAAAACCATCACCACTAAGCAAGCAGAGCAATGAAGAACCCTCTGTTTATTCCTTTTACCAAATAACAAAACAGAAAACAAAAGTGCTGGTTTTCAAGTACAAACCTGGCTTTTTCAGTCACTTTTCTCTTACAGTGCAATCATTCTTATCAGCTTGACAAAAAAACCGCAATGCCTGGTTTTCACTAGGAATTTTCTTACAAGCTTAATCAAGCTGTCGGGAGGAACCCCATTATCCTCACCTTGTGAAATTAATACATCAGGAACTTATCTACTGTTTGCATGCATGTATGACATTTAGAGAGATCAAGTAATATAGATGTCTTCCGCTTGGTAAAATTCCACACAATAAAAAGGTCTTTAGAAACAAATTCACAGTTGTCCTAAAGTCCTTGATATGGCTGGGAGCTTAGCAGGAGCCTTGGCTGGAATTAATCAGCCAGGCAGACCTCAGAAACCCTGCTGGAAATCTTGTTGCTATTAGAAATACACACCCGCATTTGCTAATTCAGGTTCAGAATCAATTCAGATACTCAAAGCAATAAAATCTCAAGCAAGCATCAAGCCCTCTCCAGTATATCCTGGAGCAGCAATTTTTGGAAAGGAGGAATACATGAAGGAATGTAGAGTGTCTAGCCAAGATTTTATTTCAAATACTCTTTTCAATTAATTCAAAGACTTGTCCAACCCTCTGCTTTCTTCAGCTGCATTGGCTTGGCCTTCCACTTCCATGACTTCATAAAGAAGACAAGGAAGCACAAGCAGTGCACGAGGCCATCAGGATGTAAATTCTTGGCCACCTGCTTTATGTAAGCAGGAGTTTCATCACCAGCATCACCTGAACAGGATTCTATCCTGCACTGCGAGTCACTCTAACATCACTCTGTGCTTTAAAACCTCTGCAGTCTCCTGAAAACCAAGAGAAACTGCCTGCCTGGAGAAAAAATGCAAGTTCTACAGCAAGGCCAGTAATGGTAAACACGTACTTAAATGTTGGTGGAACTGGATTCTCATTTATTATTATGCTGGAGTTCAAAGAAACCGTTAAACAGCATTACACACAAAGCTGACCAACATTCCAGATTGAATCATAGAATCATAGGAACATGGAATTATGGGATTATATGGGTCAGAAGGGACCTCAAAGCCCATCCAGTTCCACCCCCTGCCATGGGCAGGGACAACTCCCACTCAATCAGGGGCTCCAAGCCCCATCCAACCTGGCCTTGAACACCTCCAGGGATGGGGCAGCCACTGCTGCTCTGGGCAACCAGGGCCAGGGCCTCCCCACCCTCATCATGAAGAAATTCTTTCTAATGTCTACTCTAAATCTTCCCCCCTCCAAGCCACTGAGATGCGTGAAACCTCCAAGACACCAGCCCCTCCAAGAGGCACCAACAGCACCCCTGATGCCCAGCTGCTGCAGACTCCGACAAAGTCACACGGTAATAACCTGCCAGACACCATCAGCTCCAAAGATGAAAACCTGGCTGCCTGGCAGACCGACAGCCAGGATGTCAACCGTGGCATCTGAAAACTCACAGGCCAGGCTGCAGGATGATATCAGTGGGCACAGCTGCATTGGAAGCTTAGCGAGCTGTCATCCCCCCAGCACCATCCTGCCTTGGTTGCTTTATAGAGTTTGAGATACCTGATAATAATGAAGCCTAATAACATAGAGTTTGATTCCATTCATTATAAAACTGGAATGAACACGTTTTCTGTGCTATTTCAGGTTCACAGGATCTTTAGAGAAAAGCCTGTTTTTCAATTCCAGCATGAGTCTGATCTGCTTTAAGAAGGAAACCTCACTTGACATTTAGAAGCTGAAACACTGATAGCATTTATTAAGCATCTCTGATGTAGTTATAAAATGCATTAAATTGTTCTTAGACAAAAATAAAAAACCTTTCAATTTTCATCAAACCTGTTTGATTTTATCACAAATGGTACATATGAAATTCTGTGCAACTTTGACATTCTTTTCCACAAGATATTAATGCCAGTTGCCATATCCTCAGGAAAAAATATGCTCTTGCTGATGAGCATTTGATTCTTGGCTTGTACTTATGTTCGACAGGAGTCTGCAGTGTGTGTTCACAGCCTAGAGAGTCAGCCCTATCCTGGGCTGGAAAAGCCCCCTCCCAAGCCAAACCATCAGCCCAACCCCACCGTGCCTGCTAAACCACATCTTGAAGTGCCACAGCCACATGCCTTTCAACCGCTCCAGGGATGGAGACACCACCACTGCCCTGGAGAGCCTGTGCCAGGGCTTCACTGGTCTTTACTTAAAGAATTTCTTCCTAATATCCAATATAAACCTCCCTTAGTGCAACCTGAGGCCATTTCCTCTCATCCCATCATTTCTTACTTGGGAGAAGTGACCAGCACAACCTTGCTACAACCTCCTTTCAAGAAGTTATGAAGAGCAATGAGTTCTCTCCTCAGTCTCCTCTGCTCCACGATAATCAGGAGAAGAGAAGGCTCTGGGAAGACCTTAGAGCAGCTTTCAGTG